>CM031858.1:118534843-118652387 GCA_018697195.1 Certhia americana | reverse complement strand
ATTATAGGCCACAACACCATTACAAGCCACGAACGAACATAGTAAATTCTGTGCGAAAATAGCTACAAGATAAGGAGCCAGTGAAGACCTCTCCTAGACTAGTCATGTGTAGACTAAAGCTAGCGCCAAAGTTTATGGAATATATATTAAAAGCCATGGGAGGCCTACTGACCACTGCCAGCTTTACACTGCCATGCGATACGTGAACAAGGTGACGTCCAGTAGAAGCCTCTCGCAACTCAATTTGTTCCAAACAAACACTTTTGGCCACCCACACTGCCGTTGACCTTGCACCGCACAGCGGAATGTGGTCTGCAACAGGTATCAGTTGCCACAGCGGCCCTAGCCCTCTGCTGGTTCCAGACCACAGTGCATTTCTCTGCAACCAGGATAAAAGCAGACAGGCGCAGAAGATCCTCACCAAGCGCCTCTGCTAATTGTGACAGAAATGCTATCATGTAGCCCCCAACACCTGATCACAGTCAAATTTGTACTGCTGGGTTGATGAGGCCATGGCCAGAGAAAGTGGGGTAATGTATTGTAAAGCAACCACAGCACTCAGCTAAGGATTGCATTCTCAGCAAGGAATTACCCGCATACAGGAGATCTGGCAAACACAGAGTTTGGCCCTATCACTGTGCCGAACAGCTTGTGCAGGCTCCCTCGAACATGCCCTGATCCGACAAAAGAGACATTAGCAAAACCCTCGCCAAACACTTTCTTCTCACCCGCAGAGGCCGGCGCTAGCTGGTTCGCTTCGACATGAGAGAATTAAGCACGCGAGGGAAAAAAAAAAAAAAAAAGAGATAATAATGGCTGAGGTGTTCTTTCGGGCAAGTCCTTATAAAAATAAAGGAGATGTACAGAATGTCTTTCGCTTGTTCCTCGCAAACTTTTTATAATGAACTATTAAAGACCAGAAGAGCTCATTTTCCGTTTTATCATCGAGGAAAGCTAATGAATTTAGACCTATTGATGATTTGCAGCGCTCTGCTTTAAGTTGCTGTATGATTGATGAAACAAAAGTTAGTGTAACAGCCAAAGAGCTGCAAAGCTGTGAAGTCTCGCAGTCAGCGTGCGTGACCAGGATCAGCCTTGGATCTGATCAAATTTCAATAGCAGCTGTGACAACAGCGCATGGGTCTGTCCTTCTGAGCAAGAGTAAAACCTGTATAAAATTACGGCCACTTGCTTAGTCACTTGCTTGTTTCAAGTCGGCCTATTGCCCTAGTAACGGTCAATATAGCGAAAGGATAGCGGACAGTATGGCATTCTATTCTGCGACAGTAAAGAACACCTTGAACTTTTCACTTATGATTTATCTATGGATGCAATAGAAAATTCAGGCCACAAAATGGCGGAGTGTAAGGTACTATCAATAATGAGAAATAGCTTTACTAGAAAACAATTTCTGAGGGAAATATCAGCAGCTGGTAGGAGGTAGATGTGTAGGGGATTATATTCAGAAAGCTGTGGATTATAAGGCATTTTATTATATCAGGAGTCCTATGCGACTCTATGGAAAGTATGCAGAATCAATAAAGGATTTTATGATTGCTATAAACTCTACAAAATTATAATTTTAGTGTTCTTTGCTTCGAAGGTGAAATCCTAACCCTCTATTAAATCAGAGGGAGAGAACTCACAATTGAGATCTGACAGAATAATGAGCCACCCCATTATTGCCAAGATCTTATTTCATAAATTTTTCCATTTATGTAAATTACTGCCCTACATGACTGAGAAACTTAGGTTGGTACTCACATAACTTACATGTGTGGTTGGCTGGTTTTGTTTCCCAAAAGTGGCAGGCGGGAGGATGATTCACTTCAGAGGAAGTGAGTTACTTCATTTGCTAATGCGTTCTTAAGAAACAGCTCTTCAAACTGGTACATGCTATTTCAAAATCGTAATTGCAAAACAATTGAAAATATTATCCAGAGGCATTCCCAAATTCTGGTATCCTAGCAGCAAACCTACAAGCTATAACGAAGGCAGAGTGCAACTACTGCCTGCCCTGCGCACCATCAGCACTCAGCCAATGTTAACCCTCCACAGCTTCTCGCAAGAAGCTTTGCACAATTCCTAGTCAATGCGAAAGTTAGACAATCAAATAAAACTTAATCTCCAGATTTCCGCCTGTTAAGTTTTATCCAAAATCACAAATTGAAGAGGAAGCTTTTCCGGCGAGGAGCAGGGCCAAGCCTTCTATAGAGCAAGTAGAAATGCGCCGACCAGAACCCTTGGTGGAATGTAGAGGTGAACAGCTCCTATTATAAGACTTATAGGGGTGGCTTGCAGTCTGTGCCATAGAAAGCGGCGACATTGCGGTTACGCTGAATGCATGTCAAATCAAGACAGAAAGGATCCATGTATGTCATTACCTGGCTAACAATCAGTATATGCTGCCGATTATTGGTTGTTTAAAACACCATGTCCTTTGGGGGATAGCGCAGGATGGCTATAGCAGATGTATCACCAATTTCTTGTCCTATTTATTGAAAGTCAATGAAATGTAATAAGTGAGATGTTAACAAATTGCATACAGACGCAATGGTTTTCCTTACATTGATAAGTACAATTATGAATCAATTTGCCCCGATGGAAATTTGTTATTATTTTTAGCAAGTAGGTTTAGAAAGATCTATTTTCTCTTAATTGTTTCAACAAAGACATTCATGCATACAGACTGATTAAGTGAAAAAAGAAAACAAAAATCTTTTCCTGAAAATTGAATTATAAACCATTTAAGCTTTGCTTTTATTGCTGTTTGGGGCTAGCTAAGCCTTGTACATTTTCCACATTCTTCGCATAAACCAGGCACTCGTAATGCAAAGGATAGTTGACTCAACCGTTGTTATTAAGTATTAATTCTGACTTCTAACACAATTAAAGTAAATTACTCCCATATCTGGGAATTGATTTTGGGAACCTGACACAGATTGAATGACATGTCATTTTGCCGCCACAGATATCTCTTTAAAGATCTACAGCAAGATAAGCAATTTTCTCCCAAATTATAGCTTATTTTTTTTTTTTTTTTTTTGTGGGCCTGATCTCACATTTTGTAGTCTGCAGAAAGTCAGCCTATTGATTGGTTTTACACTATTCTGTTCTTTTAACACAGGGTATTCTATTTACTTGTGTAGTCAGAATGGTTGGGTGTTAAGTAAAACCTCTGCACGGAACTAGACAAACGCACTGGTTTTCCGGTTTAGTTATTCTGTAAAACACGTGCCTGTGAGGTTCGGTTGAGTACTAAGTTTTGCCCAGACAAGTACAGTTAGTCATGATGTTATAATTTTGAGATGAAATGTTACTTAACGAATTATATTACAACAAACATTCAAGTCCAAGGAAGGATGACAATTATAAAGCTGCCTTATTTTCTGTAGGCTCTACTTGTATAAAGTAGTCTACACTTGACTAGTCATGATATTTATCTTTTTTTTTTTGTTTTAGAGAAACTGCTGACATGATTATGATTTGATCTAGATTTAACTAAATGATGTTTGAAATGACTAGAGAAGTGCTACTCCAGCATAATCCCGTAGCCCCCAGCAAGCATGTAAGAACACGCATAAAATTAAGTATATGCTTTGCTACCAAAACTTGTCACTGCCGACAATTAACCCATGTTTCACCACAATTCTGCTATGTCTATCTTGTATCATGAAATATTCCTAAATAGTTAAAAGACATGTAATATATTGCCATACATACATTAATATTACTCTTATACTGCTACATATTTCAATGTACGCATTACTCATATATTCAAAGTTAATATATTTCATGGGAGCATATTTTAAAAAGATTTCAAAATGGACCACTTTTGAAAGACATCAGATATATGACTATTCCTTAATAATGCTGATTTACAATGTAAAAGTGAGGCGTGTAGTCACATGTAGGTGCAGTTTTTGATGAACAGACGTGATGTGCGCTATATGTGGATGACTCAAAAAAAAAAAAAACAGGGCACTACGCTATTGCTAGTTACATATCTTGAACCAACGTGTTGTTTGTCTTGGCTGGCCATGTTTTCTGGGAGGAAAGGAGAGGGAAAGGAAAAGGGGGGTGGAGATAACTAGAGAGTAATTTTGTGCCAGTTTAAACCTCTAAAAATCTCTTCGGTCTAGAATTAGAGGTGAGCATCAGTACTTGGTAGCAGAACAAAGCAGCCAGCGAGGGGAAGGACGTGAGATGGAAGGGGCATAGGCCTCTCTCGCCCACAGCCAGGACTAGTTTAGCCCACAATGAGTATTAGACAAAGTATGTATTGAAACCATATTGCCAGTGTGCCCCTCCACACCATTATGGGCTCAAGCCTCGTGTTTTACGGCCTGCTTCCCCAACTCTCTCCCCAATTCAGCATTTAAAATACGGGAGACGGTGCCTCTAATAACTGCAAAGCCTTATGCTTTTAAGAAATGTGAAGTCAAAAATGTGTCTAATTACTCAGAGCTGTCTTTATCTGAAACATAAAAGTTATCAGAGACTAAATCCTTTTAAGTATGCCCTTCACTCTTACTAAGAACAAATTTTCTTCATTTGTCAAGACCAAAGGAGTTCCGGAATTTCTGAAACTAACCACTCCATCACTTTGTGCCCATTTTTGTGACATATTGGCATCTCCTTTACAGTTTTAATGCATTAAGCACATAAGAAAATTTAGCAGAGTTTGGAAAAATGTGAAGGATGCCATTCCCTAGTGTTCGCAATGTTAAAACAAAAGGTCTAGCATGAAAGAAGAAACCTAAATAAAAGAAGGCTAGCTGACTCTACCACGAAAGCCTAAGGAATCTTCTCTCGGCATGGCCAGGTAGTTTGTTAATGGAGAGATATAGTAGGAACGAGATAGGCGAAGACAGATGTTTCAGACTGATGCAGCGAGAAGTCATGCTGAATGCTAAAAACCCTGACAATCGTTGCCCTTCACAAAGAAATAGTCAGGAGGATACAGGGGAAAAACAAGGAACTAGCCTTCAAAATATTTAATCCTCACATTATATGAATGAATGGGATTACCTTCTATGTGTGAGTTTTGATGAGACTAGAAAGAGCAGTTCGCCAAGAGCTGAAAAGGAAGAAAGAAAAAAGATATTAAAAACCTGATAATTCCTGCCTGAGCAAGCCAAATTAATCGCGAGAAAAAGAAACTGAGGCAGTTGCTTAAGCATTTTTAAAAGGCCAGAAAAAATAATTACTTGGAATAATGAAGTTTAATGTTAGGGCCAATACAATAGTATAGTTTACTACAAATGGTGAGTCTCTGATATGAGATTGTACTTCTAATAGTAGTTAATATTTATTTCAACCTTAACTCTCTTTGTGAGGAATAATTGCCCCACAATAACCCTTCAACAAAAATAAAACGAATAGTAAAAAGTTTCAAATGCCAAGAGGAATGCTAGGGTAGAGCAAAGACTGTAGGTCCTGCTACGTAGCCATCAACTTATCAGAGTGCAAATGCTGAAATGCTTGGAAGGTACTCCAATTCCCCATTCTGATTGCCTTCATACAATCAAGCGAGACTGTTGCTAAAGTGATCCTATTTGTTGCCCTAGAAATTTTGCATTAATTTTAGAATATAAAAAAAACAGTAAGTCTGCCATTTTCATTACAAAATCAGGCTTCGCAACAACGGGAGTGTGATCATCTTTAAGTACAACCAGACATAAATTAAAATGATTCTTTGTCTGAAGAAAGTCTAGTGTTAATTGCCAGCCACTTTGGTCTATAATTAGACAAAAGGACTAGTTAAAGCCTCATGCTTGATTTAGTATTTTTAAACACGGAATTGCATTTCAGCGATGTCTCTGTGGGCTTTATCAGTACAGAACTCCTGCGTGAATTAATTCAGGCGAAAAGCCCTTCTTTGGGCGCCTACGATGAAGGCTAGAAGACCTCGAAGGAAAAGTTAATTTTTGTATCTAAAACATGCAAAGTGCTTTCCTTGATTTTTACAACACAACACATGAGATACATTAAGGACACGGTTGAGCGGTTGGTGGGGCCCGGTTCAGCCTAGTGGGTGTGGTCAACTTAGCCTCATATAGTTATCACGGGTTCTCTTGTCTAGTATGTTTGTATGGAAGTCTCAGTTTTAATATTACGATGACATCTTTAGTAATGGATAAATAGGCCAGTAAAGGAATCAGCTTGCAAACGATCAGAAAAAATCTTTTGCAAACTTAAACATGACTTCACAATCCAAAACTAATTAATCCCTATTGTGGAGAAATTTTAAAAAATAAAAGGTGGAAAAATTGCTTTGAAAGATCATTGACAAAGAACTGCTACTTAAAAAAAATAGATAACACTTCATCGCTAAAGAAATTTTAGAAAGGATGTGCGAGTTTTAACGAGATGGTCTGGGAGAGTAGCATATAAAACAATGTTTTTTTTTTTCAAAAAAAAAGCCTAGCTGCAACCAAAATCAAAATAAATCACGCTAGATTTTTCCAAAGCATAGAATGAAGAGATTGAGCCCCCCTCTAACAGGTTATCATGCGAGGCTAGCCAAGTACTTGTACCTGAGTGGCTATGCCTAAGACAATATGATTCAGAGGGTGAATGATGTAATGCATAATTTGTTACGATCTGCTTCATGGCGGTCCAAACCCACCTCCATTACTAACTAAAAGCTGTCGAATTTTCAGCGGTCTAATAACAACACTTAACGTTGTAAGCTGCCCACCTCAGAAATTGCCAGCTTGGGAGGTTCTCTATGAACCTCCCCACTTGATATAAAAGAGTCTGCCACATCAGCTGTGGTATTATTATTCATGTAAACATGTTGTTTCACACAAGAGAAGCTTTCTCACAGGATATGCTGACACCAACGCCCGTTAGTCATTTTAAACTGAGTGTGAGATTTTGGCCAGGGTAACATTAATATGAGAAACCAGAACTCAGAGGCGTTTGAGCACCAGATAAGCTGTGTTGCACTCTAGCTAAAGATTAGTTAGGAAGGCATTTAGAAAAAAATTATTCCCAATAATATCTTCAGTGGCAGATAGAAAAGCCTAGCTTTGAACCCCCCGATATTAACTTGTGACAAGTCTTAGCTGGTTAGAACTGACTTCTTTTTTGAGTAGCCGCTTTCCGACAGTCCTCCCCCGAGCGAACTAGATCATGCTTCCTGAGGCATAACTTGTCAGCCCAAACCTCAGTACTAAATTAAGCAATAAAAGGAGGTTATTGGGATGAAAGCAAATTAAATTTGAAAGCTCTGTTTGTTTAGGAGATCACTCTTCACTTCTGCTCCAGCGACTGGTTTGGCCCAATAAAATGAGACATCATATCTGATTGAGCCACTGCAGTAGTGAAACTGAAGTTATTACAAATATTGGTAAAATATTCTGAAGGTTTAATATAAGTATTAAAATACCAGAACTGGCAGCCACAAAAGCAAACAAGCAGTTGCTGCCCAGACGAAGTCTCAAACTGACTTATCTGACTCCTCTAGACTCCAGGACCACAACTGCTAGCTAATGGAACCAGCACACTTGGATTTAGCTGTACTTCATGATAACTGTCTTCTTTATGGCCACAGACATGCCATAAACCCATCACAGATCCACTTCAATTGAGCTGATCTGAAAAAATAACTGAAGCACACTTAAAGTTAGGAGAAAGGTTAGCCATATTCCGTCCTTTCAGCTGAAGCGAAAGGTGAAACTTCAAAGAAACAACTTAAGGGCGACTGCTGTCTTCCGCTTAATATGACTATGAAATTTAGCATTAGGCAACTACTCTCCAGGGTTAAGCCTCTAAAGGTCAGCGAATGATGAACCTAGCCGGCATTAGCGAAGAATTAAACTACTGCAATGACATGGCGATGCTTCCAAAAAATGACTGCTAAAAACATCCCAGAGGGAGTTAGCATGAGGTTCACAGGATGTACATAAATACCATTCTTCAGATCTTACTTCCAGTGTTAGATTAATGTTCATGGGAATTTTTACTGCCTGGAGCTGTTTTGACGAACATGCTATTAAAATTGCAGCTGACAGAGAGCCAGAAAGTCTGGATAGTATATTGAAGCGACAGCGACTAGTACTCAGTCTGCCACCAACTAAAAAAAGATGAGGAAATCACAGCGTGAAGGAAAAGTCAAGTCATGCACTCAGGTCAAGATTCATAAGAAATGAACATACTGAAACTGAAGGGGATGAGTGCAGAAGTTCTTTCGAGACAATATCCAGGTGTGAGGGGATGTCAAACAAAGAGAGACAAGAATGTTGTATTGCCCAACAATTCAAAGATAACCAATGCAGCCCCCGGGCAATGGCAGAGGGAAGCGGATAACAGGAACAACAACCCCAAAAATCCAACACAAAATCGGACACACCAAGCAGGGAGAGAGAGTAGTACATTTCAAATGACGCTGCCAGATGTCTGAAAATTGCCTATGGAAATATACAGTCAGTACTTCACCAGACATAAGTCTGGAGTAGAAAAAAAGACTATAGCTGGTCAGTGCCAATAAAAATGCCCAAATACAGTGCGCTAAAATGCAATTATGGGAGGTAACAAAGACCTTTTACTTGTTTACAGAATAACCTGATTTTTAGACATCAGATAACTATCTCAGAGGTAAGAAGAAAAGCATAAAATGTCCTTGGAGCCTTGCTTTTGATCATGTACCTACGCCTACAAAGAAATGAGTTTCCTGCTGCTTCCAGAGTTTTCAAAGTACACACATAGATGCCTTTGAGGATCTTAGTTTTCGCATTTTGGCCAGAGAAGCATGGGACAATGATGACGCTATTTCGTTTTAGACTGTTCGTTTGCCAGATGTTACTGGGTGTGCCCAGAGAGGCGATCAGTATGCCGGCAGGATACCCTGCACTATGTCTTAGCTGGAGATACATGTGATGATTTCAGCCTCTTTTGCACAGTAACCAGGAAACTAACCAACTCTGCATTGCGAGTCTTCCATCTTACAGTTTCCTAAGTGCCTGCTCTTGTGGAATAAATCTGGCCGATCAGAGTAACGCTTTTTCCTTGCTAGACAGAAGATCCCTGAAAAAGGAGAAGAGAGGATGCTGTAAATAAAATAGACATTAACTGCAAAGGGTGAAAAGAAACACTTGAAACATTATTATATACTCCTAAATTTGAATTCTCAATAATAGCTGCTATCTAAGCCATGATACATGAAATCACAGAAACAGGACTTACAGTGGGCTCTTGAACTATGGACCTCATGATATCATGGATGATGCATTGGTAAGACACGACGACCACCATAGTACTCAAAGAAACCTCCACCTCGAGGCTGTTGTGCCGGTGGGTTGGCAGGACGTGTTCATCCTGATGATGTAATTAAACAAATAGCTTGATAACCACTTGAGTGTTGTTATAACTCTAGTGACAAAAATCAATAGAACCCCTTGCCTTTCGACAAGCTCTGTTCGCATTGTGGCATAGGTGAGACAACAGACAGATGCAGGATGTAGTCCAGAATATGCGTTTCTTGCAAAACAACATGTTTAGCTGAAAATACGTGACAATACCCATAATTTTAAGGGCTTGTCCTGATCATTCTGAGATAAGATTGGGGACTGGGAACTCAATGAATTAAGGGTCCCTTCGCAACCCAAACCTGCTATGCGCTTCTCTAAGAGTCTTACTGGTTAAATCACTCAGAAATCAACATCTGGCATAATATTAATCATTTGATATTATTTAAAAATAAGAAATTGCGTCACTGAGAACATCGACACTACATGAGAAGCAGTCACGGCCCTGGAAAATGTATTGCTTACTTATAATAATGTTATTTCGTTTCCCTTAAAGGTGTTATGTAACATGAAGCAGAGATCAGTATAAGATAATCTGAGCGACAACTGGTGAGTTTATCTATTTTTAATGCATACTGCTCAGACTGAACATTAAAGTGGCGTCCGTTAAGAACTCGTTTCAAATAATCAGGGAAACGTCGTGCACAGAGCGACTAGGAACCATAAAACACAATACCAATATCTTCATATAGTTTGACACATAGATTGAGAAGTACACAGCTATGATATGTGAAAAGAAGAATATATATGTTTTCACCCCTACAAACATGATAGATTTTGATGAATTGAATTTCAGATTAACTGAAAAAAAATCCATCTACAGAGTACTCAGAAAACCAAATTCTATTATTAGCTAGAAAAGAACAAAAAGTATTTTGAAAAGTAGTGGGGCGAGAGTGAGGGAAAGAGGAAATACTAACACCAGTGAAGCTGGGGACGGTCTATCACTAACTCATGCACTGATGATTAATGTAGAAGGCAAGGCCAAATATGAGTAAACGGTCAAAGAAAGCAGAAGGAACCGACAGTGTTGAATTACTCTATGAAAAAAAAGGCTGGGAGTAAGATTATTTTATCTTTGAACAACCATATGCTTATGTATCTGAATCTAGTTGCTGATTGCCATGCCATTATAAAATTGATATGCAGAATGTCCGCTGTGAGATTTTTATTTCTAAAAAAGAGGCGGGAAAACAGCTGAAAAAAAAGCTCCTAAGACACAGAAGCCGACTGATCCAGTGTCTTCCACATGCGATCCATACGTTCTTTTGGCCAGCCATGAGAAAAGGTGGGATATTCGACAGTGCACCAAAAAGAACACGGTGCATTTGTTAACTTCACAGATCAAGCGTGAAATGAGCAGCGCAGTCCACATCTATAAAACTACTTAGCTCTAAGGGATCGGGTTTCAAGCAGTGATTTGAAAATCTCCATACAACCACCATTCTTCCAATGGGTACTCCAAAGCTGTGTCAATGCCTTATAGAACCATTTAGCTGTGCAATTAACCCTTTCTGCCAGTAAGCAAGAAACTGAGAAGAACAGATGTATTATGCCAAATAACATAGAATCATTTTGCAAAATCTGATTTTTAAGTGAGTACAGGCAAATTCAAATATTATTCAACGACAGAAACGACTTCCTCTACCTTATCATCGCTAATTTTAGGAATTTTTGTTATGAGGCAGAAATAAGATGAGAAAAGGTATTTCAGGGTGGGAAAAAAAGCAATTGCAGAGAGAACAATGGAAGGCTTCGTCTTTTTTTTTTTTAAAAACCCCAAAAAAAAAAAAAGACTGAGTCTATTCCTAGGCTGGCCCAGCTAACGTGTACATAGACTAGGCAGGTGAATGCTAGGATCATGTCATGAATTATTCCTTTCTCTTCGCTTTAAATTGCGAATTCCTGGAATGTGGCGTTTGCAGCGAATCTAACTTTTTAGGTTGGACACATAAACGACCATGATGTTTACATCTTTGTCTGCAAAAAAAGTCCACTTTCCCTGCCTCTAAAATATGAAATAATACAAATACAATACTCCTCAGTAGATTGCCATTTGAATGGATGGATAGATGCATTTTGAAACAAAACTACATCAATGTTGATTTGCACAGCAATGGCCCCAGCTAAGCGACTGAGTCAAGGGCCAGGCTGTACTGTAACTGACCGCCATGTGATCCAGCCCTCCAACAGGTACAGCAGGGATCCAGATACTAGCGCCCTGTGTGACACCAGATCTGAACCCCTGGTGACACCACAGACACCTCAGTGGCTGCTCCCTCAGCCCCAGCACAGCCGAGCGCCCAGTTAATTTATGTGCGGGAGGCAGGACAAGGATGGGGAATGGGCAACCTGCAGGGGCTGGTGGACACACAATAAGCCTGAGTTGGAAGGGAGTCATTGACAGTACCAATCTCATGTTCCCTGTGCTAGCAGGACCATCCACAAGAATCAGCACGATCGCGCTGAACGCATGGATCCAAATATAATCTCAATGTCAGCTGCGGGCTGTCGAGGCACCTTCCGCCGCGCGGAGTGCCCAACCACCCTTATGGGATGTGCAAAAGCCTTTGTCCCGAAAATCGACCCTAAACCTCTCATGCACAACCTCATAGCCATTCTGGGGGTGATGGGGGAATGAATGTCAACACCCTCCGCTGTATTACCACCTTCCTGCTTAGGGGCTCCAGAGATCCCCTTGTTTTACCGTCTCACCCAGCTGTGCTGCCCTCGAGGTACGGTGGTCAGCTGGGGACCCTCAATTCAGGATATAGGGATATTGGGGTCTTACTGGAGCAGTCAGAGCGGTGGCAATGGTAGGTGGTGAATGAAGAGGTCTGTCGAGCACGAATGTGAGGAGGGCAGGGAGGGTGTGGAGAGTGGGAGGGTGTTATTTAGCCGACTGCGGCAGAGGAGGAGCGCTCAGGGTATGACCTTAGGTAACTCTAAACAGCTCCCTGAAATGCGGTTTTTTAGCCAGGGCGTGTGTGCGTGTGTGCTCTGTGTGTGTGTCTGTTAGTGCGCTCGGTCTCCTCCCAGACAAACATGCGCTAGGAATGACGAGAGACATCGTCGTAAGCTGCCATCCTAGGAGCTCAAGGTTTGGACATTAGGAAGAATTTCTCACAGAAAGGGTGACTAGTATGAAGCGGGCTGGCCAGGGGAAGGCGGCTGATATGGAGAAGGTCACCGTCATATGGAAGAGTTTAAGGAACGACTGGACGTTGGAAACACTTCGATTGCCCTGTACTTGATACACGGTAGTGGCGTTGGCGTACGGCACAAGCCCGAGATTGGGCTGACCTGAGGCGATTACCGTCCGCGCAGCCACTGTGACTCGCCCACAGCAGGCGGGGAGGAAGGCAGCTGGCGGTGCGCACCCCGACCCTGCGAATCACTAGGGCCAGCGGGGAGGAGGGGACAGGGCGCATGCGCGCGGCGCCGCGGGGCTCCGCCCGACAGCCGACCCATGCCTGGTCGGGCGCGCGCAGACCAGGTGACAGCGGTGTAGTGGGCCAGCGGTGACGCTTCAGACGGGCTCTAGCGTGGTAGCCAGCTCGCCGGACACCCATCGCACGCTCCGTCCGCCGGCCGATGCTGCTCCTCAAGACGCGGCCGCCGCGCGCGGCGCGGGGAGGAGGCAACACAGCCCAACCAGGTCCAACTCCTGCGCGGCCTCCTGCCCCCTCACCTCCCCCTTCTCTCCGTTACTACTTTTTTACTCCTCCTCCACCCGCATCTTCCCCGAGATCGTCCCGCTCTTGACGGCCGACACCTTACCCTCGGCAGACGGCGCCTCCTCCTCCTCCTCCCGCCCTCCAGGGATGTGGCCGGACAATAGGGGCGAGCGACGGCGCCGTGTCTCCCCCAGCACGGCCCCCGGCCCTCATGCGCGGCAGCCGGTCGGCAGCGTGATGCGCTGACAAGCGGCTCCCGCCGCCGGCAGCGCGATGAGGGAGAGGATTTGGGAGGGAGGCGGCGGCGGCCGTCGGAGGCTGCGGCCGACGTGACTCAGCCGCCCCAGCGCTGACAGAGCCGTCCCGACTCAGACCGCCAATCCCCCTCGACTCCCGCCGGCCGGCCACGACGCTTGGGCCGGCGTGCGAAGCCACACAAGGCCGCGGTGGCCCGGCGCGCCGGCCCGAGCCCCCCGGGGGGCGCGAGAAGGCGGCGAGAGGCGCCGGGACAAAGCGCGGGACTCGACGACGGCGGACCGTCCCATTGCCGCGTGACGCGGCTGAGCCTGCGACGGGCAGGTGGGCGAGGCCGAGGCCCTGCCCCGCGGGGCCGGCGCACAGGAGCTTCGTCAATGAGAAGTATGTGTGTTACCAGCGCCCGTAGCTGCCGCCTGCTGCCCCCCCCCCTTGTGATAGACAGGCCGGTGCCGCAGCACGTCCTCAGCCGCAGAGGGGCCATCAGCTTCAGCTCCAGCTCCGCGCTCTTCGGCTGCCCCAACCCCCGGCAGCTCTCGCAGGTAGGCGCTATCGCTGGGCCCGCCGCCCTTGTCCGCCTGCCCCCGAGTACCGGCGGCGGTGGCGAGAAGATGCCGCATTTAATATTTTTATGACTAGTTATTGCCGAGGTGATCTGTTTAGCATCGTTTGCGATGCGAGCCGTGAACTCCGTGAGGTTTATTTCCACAGCCGGTGGGTTGTTTCTCGTGTAATTTTTAAGCTAGGGCTGTTTTTTTAGTTCTTTTATTAGCTTGGGCTTTCTTTGAAGGGTCCAAATTTCCTTTCGGGTTGCCAGAAGCTGCAGCGACTTTACTGAAATGGTGAACATGCGCTGCAGTGTTTTATTTGGGATGCTCTGCTTTTTCTCCCTCCAACTATTGAGGCTTGGCAATTTGTCTAGAAGGAGACAAAGATCCTTGGCTTTTTCGTTTCCACGGTATTGTTCCCAGCCCCATATTACATCAGTCACAATGTGAATTGTACGGTGTTTTGTTTCATCTGATCGTGTTGGAAATACTGTGAAAAAGGTCATTATAACTATCAGGACAAAAAGCAGGTTTTTGTTGTGAACACTGCCCTAAATTTCTGGATGTGCGTTAGTATGGTTTCCCAGCACCCAGTGATAAAATTAAATTCTGGCGGAAGTCTCTGGAGGAAATCTGGATTTATGGTGGAAAGCATATGTTTTGGTGGGGAGTCAGCCCGTTTTGGCTTCGAGGGATTTCCTATGTCGAGATTGAAAGGTCTATTTAAGTGCTGTGAAGTATGTTGTCCTTAGAAAAGATGTTGCCTTTGCATGTGTAATGGTAATTTTTTTGTTCTGTACGTTTTTGGTATATCTTATTAAGTTACTCTACTTTTTTTTTGTGACTTGCTGTGCTACACATACATCTTTGTAGAAAGTACAGAACTGCCAGTCGCTTTTGGCTTTCTCCCCTGTTTGGTAGCAGTGGAGCTCTGTGTGTGTGTGAGCATTAGGCACATGGTATGTTTGGACAGGAAAAATCAACAAAATACTGTGTTAATGGCCAGGAACTTGAATGCATGTGGAAATAATTATTACGAAGCAAATGAAGATGACCATATGTTGACAATGCTTCCTTCCCCTGAGTGTAAAGGTAATAATTGACAAAAACTTTGGGTTTATGGCAAATTAATTTTTCCATCTAGCAACTGGGTTAGGATCTTTTCCTTTTGTACTGCTTGTTCTGAGCTGTACTTGGTGATGGTGACTTTTCCATATGCATAAGTCGTCTTGAAAGTCCAACCTCATATGGCACGCTTTGTTCTGTGCAGATAAGAGTCTCCCTTGTCTGAAGCATTCCTTCTGAAAAGGAATAGGCAAAGTGCTTATGGTGATACATTGTATTCCTTTCTTTATGGTCTCCAGAACAGGTGATGCATGAAGTGTATACAAGCATACCGAATTAGATTTGTTATTGACATTTAAAGTGTTTTTTCTCTAGCTTTCAAGCTTCTCAATGGATTCCTTATTTTCTGACCAATATGCTGCAGGTATATTCCAAGAAGAGGTACTTGAATAACTTGTGAGAAGGGAAGCTATGTGTGCTTGGCCAAATAGTATTTTGTCTGCATAAACCAACAAGTAACTAAGTTTATGCATTAATAAAAAGGAATTAAGATATTTCTGTGAGGAAGCCCTTGGTGTTATCAGACATCTGATTAGAGTGCAGCTTTACCTTTTCTTCCCCTTTCCCTGAAGTCTCCTGCAAATAATAGGATGTGAATAGGTCTACCAGACCTGTAATCGCAGGTTGGTGTAAATGATGGAGTAAGAAGCATCACCAGTGGAATTAGTGAGTCTGTGTAACTTAACCTTATCTTACAAGTCTCTTGTAAGACATTCCAGTTTCATTCCTGTCCAAAGAGAGCTGAACCATAGCAGTCTGTCATTTTCAGTCTTCTGCTCCAGCTAGCTTTGAGCAATAGGAGTAACACTGGGCATGTGTACCCAAGAAATGGTATGTACAGCCAGCATTCTACAACTAATATGCATTTAGCAGATTTTCTTGAAAAATCTAAGGTCTTGAAAATTGCATTCCCACTTAGAGATTGAAAGTGACGTGATGGAGTCATGAGATGTTTTAGGCTTATCCTTTCAGCAAGAAGGTATTTTACACAGGAAACATACATGATATAAATGCACACTACATTTGACATACTATTTAATTGGACAGTCATAAGCAGGCAAATATTTATCTCTTAATTTATTAAGCAGAATTTCGCTTTTGTTGAGGTTTCTCTACATGGGTTCAAAATGGGCTGTACATTGCTTTCTTAAAGCTTAAATAAAGTGATGCTGGAAATAACATTGAGGATTCTGGTCTACTCCTCTCCAGCCCCAGGAAGGATAAATAGTACTTACAGCATTATTGGCAGATGTTTGTCCTATCTGTTTGCTTAATCTGTTTTTTAAGATACAGTCTTATGAGATGCAGTGAATTGACATAACTCATTATTGCTAAAGGTTAAAAGCCCTGACATTGAGCACGTGTTATAACTGTTTCCTCTATGCCATCTCTGATGCTTGTCAGATGTTTGCTCTTTCAGTTCACTAAAACAGCAAAAAACTAACACAAGAAGGAAAGTTAGTAACTTCCTGCCATCGCTTTGAATAAAACAGGGTTATTGAAGATTTTCAGAACTGATTTAAAGGAAAAGATGGTACCACTAAGCTTTTGAAAGTCATAAAAGCTATAAATGATAGAAATTACACAACCTCACTAGTCAACTATTCTTAATAGCACTTAACTGTTCTTGTCATAAAAAAATCTTTCTTAATACTGAAATTAAATCTTCCTTGTAGTGCTTTGTACCTTTTACTATATCTAGTAATTGCAGAGAAAGGCTTATTCCTTTTTCCTTGTAGTTTTCTTATATATAAGAGTTATTCCCCTATAGTCTTAATTTTTGTTAATTTTGAAGTTTTTATAACAAAAATAATAAAGGTAACATCTAGAGGTTATTTTTTATATTTATTGTTCAGCTCCAGTCAGGTAAAAAGGTGCTGTTGTATGGGTAAATACAAAGGCTTCAGTTAATAATCATCTTTAAATATGAAATAATTTTAAGTGCTAGTGTTAAAAGCTGTTTTTAAAGGCATTTGAATGTGTAAGTGTTGAAATTACCAGGACATTTCACATTGATAAAATTTGAATTTAGGTTCACTCTGAGATCAGGTTGATGTTAAACTAGTGCCTTGGATCATACATTCAGGGTGTTCATTCCGTATATTACAAAATTATGTTTTTCAAATTAAAGCTGAGCTTTCAGAGAACAATTTTTGATTTATTGCCTCATCTAGTTTTTAACTTGGGTTGTTAATAGCAGTAGAAGAGTTTCTAGAACTGTACTTACTTACTGTGAAAGTTCTTAGTCTGCATTTTTATGAATAAGGGTTTATAATGCAAACAACTTCACAAACGTGGCTGTGAGCTACTTTTGGATTGTCCTGTGTTGCACTCCCCCTCACCCCGTGTTAAATTGGCATAAACATATCACAAATGAGTAAGAAAACTTCGGCCTAACCTGCTATTTTTGACTCATTTCCATCTCTCTACTTTCTAACTGGTTCTGCAGTCTCTTCAGTTCCTCCAAAAATGGCATCAATGGTATCTAGTAGCATAGTGTTCAGTGTCTGAACAGAAGTCAAGATCTAGCTTTAGCCTTTCTGTCTCTAAAGGATTGAAATTGATGATGATAAAGACAGATGTCTCCTAATGGTGAAATTGTATGAAGAGGGAATGGAGCAAATAATAGAAGACTCCATTTGAATCTCAGAAATGTAGGCACCAGCTCCACCTGAAGTACCAAGTACTGCTGTGTACCAGGCAGTACCATGTCCTGCTATCTGGTATTTGATAGCCTGGTTCATGTTCCTTCTTCATTGCATCTCCATTTCATGCGTTTAAGCAATGTAGGGTCAGACTTGGTGACTCTCACACCTGATCAATAGATTGTAGATCACACATACTGAGTCCTAGATTTGACTTGGGGGATGAAGTGGGGGAAAAAGTCACTAAGAACAACTGGAAATACACTGCATTGGTTGATTCTTTAGTGAAAGGTGTATACTTCCTCTTTCCCAACATTACCAAAGTGCTTAGGTCACCTTTTTCTGTGTATTTCTTCTTGTCACTGTCACCTGATGTGATCCAAACATGTTTTCCTCTGCACGCAGCATGGTAAGATAAAAGATGCAGTTAAGAGGTGTATTTATATGGTCTGGGCATAGACATTTGTCTTTAATCCCATGGTTGCACCTTTTTGCTGAGAGAAGTGTTGGCATGACCTATTTTTCCCTTGCAGCTGTTCATTTCTACTCCTGCGTCTTCCTTAGTTGTGTCAACTTTTTTTTTTTTTTTTTTTTTTTTTGATCAGGTTATTTTTCAGCCTTGGCTGACTCATAATACAGTTTCATAAATGATTGTGACTGTTGGTAAGGAGGAAGCAGCACACCGCAATGCTAGACCAGGAGTAACGAGCAGTGGAGAAGCAGAAGGAATGCCTTACATTGGCCCAACTACCAAATGCAAAACCTTGCCCTGAACCCCTTTCTTTTCTCATCCACCGACTTTGATAACTTTTCTTCTATACCTTTCTAATCATCTTCATCAGTGCTTCTCAATTGCTGTCTCTTTCATTAGATTTCTCCTGCCATTTCCTGTATCTCTACTGCATGAATAATTAACGAGTTAAAATAATGAAATAATTTTTGTGTTGTGATTCCTAGCCTCTGGAATTAATTCTGTGTTGCTGCTATGCTTGCCATTCCCTTCATCTTGTATTTATTGTGTCTGGTTGCTGAGATTGCATCTATTCATATGAGAGGGAGAGACTGACGCTGACTCTATGCACAGCACAGACAAGTTCTGATTGAGGCTTTCATACACTACAATAATTTTATGTTGCAGTTTGTTTTTAAAATGCCCTGAGTTTTATGACCAATTAACTTTTTCAAATGTTCTAGTGTAAAGCAACATTGGTACTTCATTCAGCAAAAAGGTCATAGCAGCTTATTTCATGGTCTGTAATTGTCTATGTAAGATCTAAACAGAATCGTTTAAAGTCCCCATTATTATGATTGTCTTAAATCACCAAAAGTCAATTCCTCTTTGTCCAGATTGTGTAATGGTATGTTTTGTGCTTTGTTTGAACCTCAATTTTTAGATGCTATCTTTAAAGAGAAATTGATATGAAATGATAGATTATAGCTATGTGGCCAAGTTGAGAAATATTGAATTTTAACCATAAAGCAATTTTACAAGAAGTCAGCATTAGTATATGAATATTCAATATTCTATATTAACTAATTATGTAGTAATAGCATGCAAGTACAGGTTGTTGGAATTCAGAGTGTTTTCTGTGGGATGTCTGTTTCAGCAGCTTTCCAGAAAAAAAAAAACCCTATTTGCTAGGTAAGTCTGTTTTTTTAGGTTGTTTGAGAAAAGCAACAGTATTCAAACTTGGTTAATTCTGAGTCAATAAGCTCAGTTTTGAGTTAATAATATACCACAGAAAAGAGATTTTTCTGACACTTGTGTTCTACAGTTTTGGCACGTGAATAACAATGCTGAGGACATCTGCATTGTGAATCTTTTATTTTTTGTATTTTCTGAAAAGCCTACAGCAGAAAAATGCTGGTAATAGAATGGTGATTTGTTAGTACAGTTCTCCATCATGTCAATGACCATTGGCTTCTTGTTTTCTTGTGTTTCCCTTATCACTTGCTATCTGTAACTTTCCACTTTAGTTTTCTGCTAAAATTGTAGATTTCTACATCTACTCAGTAATTTTCTTGCATTGATGATCTCAGATTCATGACTGAATTTCCAAGTCAGGCCAGGTTATGGCTCACATATAAGAAACACCTTTTGGATTGGACTAAACCTGTTGTATTTGCTTTTGTTCACTGCACCTGCATGGGAATAATGAGTAATCTGACAGCTCAAATTAGTTTGGTGCTTTGCCTTTTTTTTTTTTTTTTTTTTTTTCCGTTCCTCCCAGAAATGTGAAACCAGAGTAGCTTGGTTGTCCTTTAGTGTGTAAATTTTTGTTAACACGTGTCAGTGTTTTCCACATACGAATTTATAAAGTTGTGTGTCTAAGATGGTAATTTGTGTATCTTATGATTTGAAGGAATGTAGTGTGTTCCATTAGAATGTCTTTTCTTTGTAAATGAAGGTGTGAAGATGCACAGGCGAAAAATTTCAATCTTAATCTTGGTAATCATACTACATAAAGCATTTAGTGCAAATAATCTTTTGTGTGCATTCACAGCTGAATGAAATGTTCAGTTCTGTTTGAAAAAAGACTTACATAAGCAAACACAAATACATGGTGTGGGCATGCACTTGCATGTAGGGTCTCACAAGAGGCATGTGTCTGGGACCAGGAATTGAACAGATACCTCTCAAGTTCTAGTTCAGAGTTATGCACAGAATCCTCACAGGAAACCTTGAAAGAGTTTGAGTTTCATCAGATTTGGAGTTTTCTTCAGTTTGTTCTGAATATGTCATTAACAAGTAACTGCAGTGTAAATAAGCACCCTGTGTAATCCAACAAGGCAGCCTGCCAAAGACAAAATATCTTATTATAAAAATGCAGTCCTGGGAAACTAGATTTAGGGGTTAATTGGAGTGTTGTTTATTTGTATGTTTGTATCCTGGCTGTATTGTAAGGAATTTGTAGCCAAGTATTTTGTTTTCTTTCTGGTTGAAAATAAATTTGTGGCTGTTATCTTGCCCTCCCTGCCCTCCTTCCTTCCATACCCTGAGAATTTTTTACTTCTGTTACAGCAGCCTGACTCCTGTTTTCCTCCCACTTCCCCCCTCTTTGTACACCTTTGATATGGCAATCTGATTTATTATCTTCCTGACCACACTCCCACAATAATTATAATTAGAGATTGCTGGAGTCTGCTTTTTATCGCAAGGTAGAGGCTGAATTCTTTTCTCAGCTCACAGCTGAAGTTGTGAAGGAGCCAAGATTTGCAGCAGGCCTTCCTCCTCTGCCTGCACGAGCATCAGAATGAGTATGCAGCAATGAGAGTAAGAAAGAAAGGTCTGTATTAGTAGAATATTTTACTATTTCTTCCTCTGCTTTCTGCCAGATGAGATACGGAGAGAAAGACACTGTTTCCTTTACCAGTCACAGGGATTTGTTTCCTGTTTCTACCCCCAAGACAGACGTAGCTGGAGGCTACTTTGACTAATAAAACTGGATATTTAATACATGTGAAATACAGCCTGTTGCCCCCTTTAGGGCAAGGGGTCAATTCTATCATCCCATGGGTTAAAGAAAACCAAAGGAAAATATACAGAAACCTATTCCAAGGCTGTGAGGGAAAAAGTTACAATGGTAACTCTGAGACTTTAGTATCAGCCTTGGAACAGAAAGGATTTAGAAACTTTGTGTGAAGTTTGTCTGATCTAAAGGTTCTTAGTTGTCTTAAGAATGGAGGTACATACTGTGTTGGGATGATGGCAAGCAAGTAATTTCCTTAGGGACTCAGTTATATCTAGATCAGAAAAAGTTAACACTCTCACAGAAAATACATTGAATAGCATAGTCTGGCGGTGGAGGAGCCGTAGTTGTCATGGCAGGAGTGGCACTGGCCTGTGTTATTTCTTGCTTTGTGTTTGTAACTAATACACCCTATATATTGATGCTGCAGCTGATGGCATGCTGAGGAGGAGGGTTCATGTTTAGTCAGGCATGAACTTGCACTTCCATTTTCTTAAACTTTCCAGTAAAGTTCAGGTGCCACAGTAATCTTCTGAAATGCGATGTGTGGCAGGGGTGTGTGTCTTATCAGTAGTTTCTTGTCTTTTCTTTTGAAATGGTGAAGTCCTGTAACCAGTTTTCAAAGAACCTGTAATGCTTACATTTCCTTGATTATTGCCTGTGGAATTTTAGAATTCAGCTGCAATAATTGAGTTTTTTCTGGAATTGGGCAAAGAAAATTCTGTAGTTTTTTATAGCTGCAAACATAGTGTGAAACTGCCAAATAATAAATGTCTATATATGGATAGTAAAAGTCAGGTTTTTTTAATGCTCTTGTTTATTGTGAGATCTAGACGTATATATTTGTTGTGGAGTTCTGCTGTTCTGTTTCTTCTGTTGTGGAGTCTGAGCTATATTTCTTTTAGCGTGGTGGTAGTAGGAATTTCTGCACTTTCCACTGAATTAATATTTAATAAACTTTTCCGAACTTGTTTTCATTTGGACAAAATAAACTGATTGCATTTTTGTCCAGATAAAACACTTAGTATTTAACTCACAAAATGGACAGATGAAATGGTAAAGCTTTATTGCCTGAATTAAAACAAAAAAAAAAAAATCTTGAGTTTTTAACTTTGAGAAGCTCATAATGTCCCAAGTATTAAAAAGAACTGTTGTCCCCTCAGTGTTTTTTCCTTTTCCTTTCAAAAAGGATAGTGGTTATCCTCTGCATCTAGTCTTTCTGCTTGTATCTTCAAATCTCACTTCAGGTTATTGCAGGAGTTTTGCAACCTACTGTAAGTGAAGACTAGAAGTCAGACCTAGCAAATTGCAGTTACTAAATTGCTGAAGTTTTGTGTTGGGCTTCCACTGTGTGAGCTGTATTGACTTTCAGGCTCTTTTAAGGAGAAAGGCTTTATCTCCATAAGGGTGTTGAATGGTTGAAGCTGTGGTTTCCTTGAGATTTTTCTTTTTCTTGTGATATTATGATCTTATTTTTGCCACGCCCTTCCATCTTAAGTTTAGGCCTGGAGGGATTTTTTGCATTTGTTTTAATTCAAGTCCTTTGGTTAAAATTTTCCACCTATCACCTTTTGATACAATAGAATGTAAGTGAAATAATCAGCTGCACACTACACGGCTAATCCATTTTCACAAGCTTTTTAGGAAAGATGATTTGAGAGGATTAGACAAGGAGCTATTATTCATGATTGATTGAATAAATAGCAAAGACAATTAAGACTAATGAAGTTTAAGACATTTCTTGTCATTCTTAATATTGTTATATTTTTATGAGAACATGGGAAAAAAGCTACATGCTGAAAAATATGATTGTGTTGGAAGCAATTTGTGAGTCAGGAGATCAAATTTTACTCTTATGCTGAGTGTGGGTGACAAAGAGTCTGGTTAAGGTGGGAAAAGAGAAAGGTCAGTAAGGCTAAAAAATACATCTTAAGCTCAGTTCTTGATGTAATAATACATGTTACAAAAGGTTTTTGTTTCTGACACTCCTGAAATTAAGATTGTTAAAGTTAAGTACAATGATTTTTGTGTTTAATGTGTCATGAAGAACAGGAGGGCAGTTTTTTTAATTCTGCCTTGACACGTTGTAATGTTGTGCTTGGTGTTTGGAGAGGCTTTGTGGTTGGTGATTATTGTTGACAGGAGCCATAGTTTTTATTACTAATATTTTATATGGAAATTCTTTTTCAGTTAAGAGTTTTATTTAATGTCTGCAGTCATCATTCCAAAGTACTTCTGGTGTTAAATGTAAGCAGTATTGCTTGCACAGTAATTGCTTTTAGCTGCCTATCTTTATTCCTGCTCTAGTGCTGACAGTTGCACTCCTCTGACCCTGTGGAAAGCTGGTTTGCTGAGCTGCAGCAGCAAAAAGCCCTTTAATTTCTGTAGCAGTAATTTTCTGCTCATTTGTCTCTCCCTGGTTTTCTTGCAGGATCTGAGGATTGTTGGTGCAAGGGAAGAAGCTGGAATATGCAGGCAGAGGCCACCCAGTTTGTGGCAACACTGACTCAAGTTGTTTCCATTGCAGTTGGAGCAATGTCCAGAACAGCTGAACTGTGTGGAATTGTTTCACATTCTGGGCAAACAACAGTGGGCTGATTAATTCCGTGGTGTTATTCAAATTAAGTAATGCACTTTATTCAGGTATTTAGTATTTCCAAAGAAGCGTTGTGCACCCTGTGTCTTTTATATATTATTATTCACACAGCTTCAAAATCTGTAATTTCATCTTTGTTAGATGAGCCTGTGGTTCTCTGTGTTTCAGATGTTAGATAGACTTGACTTGATCGAACATTTTAAAAGGACTATTGATAACTTTTGAACAAATGATTAAGTACATTAAGTCAAAAGAATCTGGGGTTTGTTTGTTTGTTTGTTTTTTTCCTGTAAAACATCCAATTTCAAAATTTGGGTGATTTGACTTCAAAATATGAAAATTTTTGGTTTTCTTGTCTGTATGAGTAGTGATTTAGAAATAATGGACAAATGAAAGGTTATTTTCATGTGAAATTGAAAGTGCCTTTCCTCTGCATATTTTTAATGAAAAGTAGCTATGGTTGCTACACTTTTCTGTGAGAACATGAGACTCGATCCTGTCATTTGTCTTTGGAGAATTGTTTAGCATACTTAAAAGGCTTGCTAGTGTGTGTTTGTATGTGGGAGTGAGTGTGTATATATATAAATATATACATATGAAAATAAATATGTAGATAGATAAATACGAAAATGTGGTAACTGAACAAGGATATGGTGGGCGCTGCATAGATTCAGAACAGTGTAAAAAACAGTATTCATTGTAGCATTTGCTTCCATGATAGCCTGTGTCCATCAAGTCTCGAGGCAAAATAATTAATAAAGTTAACAGTTTTGGGAGTATTTGTTTCTCTCACTCGATCTTTCTAAGTAAGAAATTTTTGCTTATTAGACTGCTAGCCTTTATAATTTATAGTGAGGTTTTAGAAGCTTTTGGTCAGAATGACACATTAGTTTTGGAGTTGGGAGTGCTTCAGGATGATGTCAGGTAACTGTTGGAATTCTTATTCCTTTCAGTTTTCCTTTTTCCAGGAAACATGTCGTTAGATATCTCCTTCAACCTTTGTAGAGCTTGCCCTGAAGCATGTCGTAGGCCAAGGGCAGTCATACAGTAATAGCTGTTCTTTATGTTACTGAGTTGCCAAGTCAAACAAATCTGGATTGACTGTGTACATGTGTGCACAGTTGTTCAGCCATCCATTTCTGCTGAATTTAGTAGAGCACACAGTATGCTGATTATGTTGATTGGCAGAATTATTTTGAATCATGTCCTGAAGTGCATTTAGTCCTGTGGAGGTATTTGTGTTCATTAGGGGCCTGTGGGGAACTCAACCCCTGGCCTGGGAGCAGTGCCCTGAGCGAGTTGGGATGCCATCTGCCCAGAGTAGCACCAGTAGTTCCTGGGAACTGTCAACATACAGGAGATAAAATAGGCTGTATTGCTGATACGTTTGCTGGATCGTGATAGAAGAGAAGAAGCTGCAGCAGTAAACGTATTAGCTTCCATTTCATGCATGCTGGCATTTGAGAAGAGAATGGATCAGTAGCAGATGATGGCTTCACAGTTGAAGTAAAACTTGAGGATGGAAAAGGTGATGTGTGTGGCTGTCCTCTCTTAGTAGCTCTTCATCTTTGCTGTAGAAGATACATCATGAAGGTCATGCCTGAAATCTCCTTTGTAGTACTTGTGAGAGCAGAGTTTGAGGACTGACAAAAGGCAGTATGAGAGATGTGCCACCAGTGCCTTTTGGGGTTTGTTCCCCTTGGGAGAACAAAGAAGATCAGATAATTCTGTGATGTGCGTGATAGAAGAATATTAGCCCTGCATGAGATTGTTGTGGAAACAATATGGTTTTGTTGAATGCACATGATCCACATTTGTTTCATCCGTTGTATCTTCTCCCCTCTGCTGCCTGCTTTGTAGCATTGTTTTCTTCATGTTCCTACATGGTGGCTTAAGCCCGGATACAGCCTCTCAAAAACCTTCTGTGAAAGCTTTTAAGGTGTATTTATGAGGTCTGGTGCTTCACTTCACTCTAAAAGTGCCATTGGAAATGTTTGGTAAATAAAGAAGATGGATCTATTGTGAAAGCATAGATTATTTGTTAGAGTAATATGTAAAAAGGTTTTAAGCAGATCTCTGCTCTTTAGGGCTTCCACTGATCAGTGCTTTGGGAAACAGGAGGAACTGGCTCTTGTCAGGAAGAGAAAGGTGTAAGCTTTTAAGTCTTCCATGGACACCTAGGTGTGTGTATGTGTGTTGTCATTTAATGGTGGTGAATGCTTTCATTCCTGCTTCTTGTGACCCCAATATTCTTTGCAGGTGGATATGGGCTGTGCCACTAATTCTCTGCAGGGAATGAAAAAAAGATTGTGTGCAGAGTATGGCAGCGCCTACACAATAGAGACCTCCAGTGAGGCAGTAGGTGCTGAGTTACAGTTTCCAACATTGAGCTTGCTTCTCAATTACTTCTTCTGTGCCTCTGTATTAATTTTCCCATCTGTGTTGAAACCATATAGTAACCTCTAGCACTTTCAGAGCAGTGTGACAGATTTTACTCTTCTGTTCCAGTGGTCTTTTAAGCTTCTCTTGGGTTCTCACAAGGATGTGAACTGCTTCATATGTGTCTGGTCCATGATGATTTCTAATAGATCCTGTTATTATCCGTGCCTCCAGCTTGGGCCGCCTGTGCTGCTGCCTTGTCAAATTCTAGCAGGTTCAGGACTGGGATAAAGGACCGTATTTGAGGTGTGCCTAGCACATAATTCACCAGCATCTTCAGCAGTCCTGCTTCTGGATGGCAGAGTGTGGTTGTTAAAGTGCTTAGTAATTTGGGAGGAGGGGTAGTTTTTACTTAGGGTTGAAGTGACTTGAAAAAGCAAGGGCACAGGGAAAGAATCCTGGTTTTGGAAGTGGGCCTCGTTCTACCAAAGGTTCAGACAGAGACTTTGTTTACAGGTTCTGTTTTCTGTATTTTTTTCTGAAACCATACTCTTTCTTTGACTGCTGTCTCAACATTGAAGTCAATCACTAGAGAGTACAGGCCTGAAATAGCTTACAAAGGGAGACTGTAAAAATGTGAAATTACCCTTAGTCCACAGATTAGCAGTTGGAAAGGTTTTTTTGGTAAAAGCACCAGGGCAATGATATCCAGAGGAAGCTTCTGATACAGGTTAATTAGACCCATAACAAACTGAAATAATTTGTTGTCAAATTTCATCCTTGACCTGGCAAAACTTGGTTACATGCAAAAACGGAATTAATGTATCATGTCATTGCAGTACTTTTTTGATACATTCTTTTTTTTTATATTCAATCCCAGGCATCCTGCAGGTTTTCACTGTTCTAGCAGCCCATGGTCCTACATTTTCTGTTTCAGGAAAACAAAGCATATTAGTGAGAATTCCTTGGTGCATGTAAGAATGTAGTGTTTGGGTTAAGCAAAGATGGGAGATTTGCAGTTTGCAAGGCAGATGAAATGGTTTTGTAGCTAAAATAGATAATTAGTGATTATGTTCTGTAGTTTTCTAGTGTTCAAGTTTAAACCTTATGTTTTTGGGGTTTTTTTTGTTTTTATTTTGCATTTCTGAGCTAGCTAGTTACACTTACTTGGATGAAATGTGTATGGGTTGTCTGCATTTTAAATCTTTCTCAGTACTGTTCTGAAAAACAATGCTACAATAAAATTAGAAGTCAAAATACTGTTAAACCTCTGCTCTATGGCTGAGAAATTGTACAAGGATTGTAGGTGAGATAAGGGACTTAGTTTTCCCTACCCTAAAAGCAGTGACCTCTCATGTCCTGTGTGATCTAGTTGAAGGACAGTGCTGAAGTGGCTGTCTCCTTCAGTGTCTCTGTTCCAGCCTCAGCTATGCAGACACACAGAAGTGCATCCTTTCACTTAAATGTTTTTGGACTCTCTCCTCTTTCATAAGTTCCCTTTCCTTGTCTTAATGGCTCTCCTAAGCCTCTTTTGTCTACCATAGAAAATGGCAGTTCTGCTCCTATACTTTTGAGGGGAAGAGGGACTCATGCTTAGGGAAAAAGGTCTGATTAGTCTGTAATCCTTGATTTGATGCTTCCATTTGAGATGGAAAAGGGTTGAGAATGAAGGCAAATACTTTGGTGTCTGAGCATGTAGACAGGGTCCCAGAACCAGTAATACAGAAGTACTGGTGCAGATACTGCAATGGTCATTAGTGCTGGCCTCTTTGGTATTGCTTTCACTTTTAACTCAGTGTATTGCTTTTCCACTGAATGAAATTAATGTGTTTAGGCTTATTTGTGAAAAGTTGCTCTGTTAGATGAGGACATGGCTTTGATGGTAGGTTTTTTGTGCTGTATCTCCAAGACTTACTTACAAGCCTCCAGGAGCAATCATGGGTTATTCTAATTACTGGGAATGTTTTTTGCCATGGAGAGCAACATGTCATCTTCTTCTGTTTTAGACTAGAAAGCATCTCTGATTTTAAAACAAAATGCTTTCTTAGTATTCCAGAGACATTAAAATACTGTTGGCATGATAAGCAACTGCATTAATCTTTCATGCATGTTCACCTTCCTGAGTATATTTCAAGTATTTAAGCATCAACTTATTATTTGACTTATTAGTAACCATTTTGAGGAGAGGACTGCCAAACTGCTTGCTTTTAAGGTTCTCAAGCAACGTTTGAATGAAACTAGCTAGTGGACAGATGTGTGAGGTCTGTGCTTGGTAGTGCTGAGTCTTCATCTTGTGTGTGAAAACTCAAATAATTTGTCCTTCTTACAAGATGAAGCACATAAATTTAGCATCTCCTGGTTTTTTGTCTAAGAATGCTGGTTTGTCTTTTTTTTAACTCCACAAATTCAACTAGAACTCATCAAGCAAATGTGGTTTTTAGAAGTGTGAGCTGTACGTTTTGATATTAAAAACAGATAAAATATTTCAGCAGCACTGTGAAGGAGAAAAAAACCTGAACGTGTAAAACTTTTAGGAAGGCCAGGCAAAAGACATAGATGAGTGTGTAATTTAAAAGGGGAAAAAAAATAGATGTGCAAGAGGATTTTCATGGGTAGATGTTTCACGTATTTGAGACAGGAGTGCCTGAATACTGGTGTTGAAGAACTATGCAGTGTTTGCTCTGATCCTTTGATTCATTGTAAGGGTACAAAGGTGGCCCAAGTGCAGCCCTCTGGCTTTTGTTGGCAGTGGTAAAGGGACAGATGAGATTATTGATGGCATACTTCAACAAGAAATAAGGGCATTAAAACATGGTATATGTAGATGGACAAGTTTTTGAATTTAGAATTTTCAGGTTTGCTAGTTTAAATTGTCTTACAGTCATGGGTCAAATTATAGCAAAAAGGTGCCTTCTTAAAGATGACTAAGGAGTTTTAAGTATTCCAAGAGCAGCTCTTGAGGCTACAGGGCACAAATTAATTCTAATTAGCCCTTGGTGGAATGTGTCATTGAGGTTTTTAAAACCTGTTCTATATGGTAGATATCCCAGCATGTTTTTCAAAATGTTTCACCATGTTAAAATCCACACAACACCACCTGGAGGGTTCTTCTTTAAATTGCCAGTCTGCTTTGTGATGTGTATCTCCAAATCCAGCTGACAACTCAAAGTGTCTGAACATCTGCAGTGACCACATTACATAAATGTGCTGGCACCGCTGTCGGTCCCTCCCACGCATTCAAATGAAGCTGGTATGGATGTACTGTATCTTTTTAATCAGCTTTGTCTGGCCATCTAGGTGATTTGTCTTTGGAAATGATGTCAGTTACTTAAGAATTTATGGTACCTCATGTATAGGCAGGGAAAGTGGGGTTGCAAGAAACTGAGCAGGAAGAATAAAGCTGAATAAGCTGTTGGTTAAGGTCTTTTCTGGCAGATAAGAACTACATGACGTTTACAGTATTGTCTCTTTCTGAGAGCTGTTTTCAGGGTATGCAGGTGAGTGGAAAAAAAAAAAGTTTTTTCCTTAGGTGAACTTCATAGTCTGGTATTTTTTGGTGGTGTCTGTTATTTGTTGTTTGGAGAAGTGAAATAGCTGATTTTATGGGTAGTACAATCTCTGTTGGTGTTGTCTGGAGTGGAAGTATGGCTGAGCAGTGAAAGTTTACAGAGCAGAGTTCCAGAAATTGTACCTGAACTGACAACTGTAACAACTCCAGTTGCAACTTGAATATTTGTTTTACTAAGAGTTTCGAAGGTCACATAAACTAGTTAAATGCTTTCATTAGAATTTAATCCTTATACCTGTTATGTAATATGATGAATCCATTATATTTGCAGATGATAATGATTTAAATAATTTGATTTTAAAAATGCTTTGTGTATCATGGCAAAAATTATTTTTGTATCCTGTTGCTTTCATTCAAATACAATAGGTGAAGCATCATAATTGCAGCAATTGGAATTTACTTTTGTTCCTGGGCTTTTATTCGTAGTAGTGGAGGTCATAGCTTTTATCCAGTCCCTCATTTTTTAGCTTTCATTTCAAGTTTGCATGTTTTCAGTAACTTAATACTTCAGATAAAAGTCTCAGTATTTTTGTAATAATTAACTTTTGTTAGTGTTTTTCTGTTGGTGAAAAAAGTGGAAGTCAAATGCCTTTAGATTACAAACATTGATAGATGTTGTGTCATAAAGTTATTTATTTATTATATTTTCAAATATTTTGTGCTTTTTAAAATAGGTTTTTATCTTAGCCATTCCATTATGACCAAGGATATTATTCTGGTAGTATTTTGGCATGGGTTGGTGCTATTCCTGAAAGCAGTCCCTTGACAGGAGATTTCTAAGAGACTTTGAGGATCTGTGCTTTTGAAGGTGGCCGGGGGTTGGAAAGAGCCTCACCAGTTAATGCTTCACTACATTTTTTCTGTATTGTAATGAAAAACCTTTTGTGCAGATAAATGATGTTGGTTCCATCAGGACACGGAGTGTTCTTTTGCCAGCACAATGAAGAACCTAATGTAAAGTCATCACACACCTTCAGAATCTGACATCCTTGATGTCTTGGAGGCCTTCATTGTGTCATATCAGTTCAGCTGTGGGCTGTTGATGGTTGCAGAAATCTAGACAGGAGTGTGAGGGGGAAAAAAAAAATTGTCCTACTTGAGTAGGATTTTGTGGATTTAAATCACAACTATATCAAGATACTGAGGATAGTTTTATCAGTCATGTTAAAGATTAAACTGTCTTTATAGGTACTGAATTAGCCTTTTATATCAACACATGTAATGGCCATGTTACTTCACTGGTAATAATTATAGAATTGATTTGCCTTTTTAGAGGTATTATAGCTCTTGACTATTTGCAAAGCTCGAGATACAAATCTGTGTAATGCTTGGCATTATGCATTTTTGTAGCTATTTTTTCCTCTTGATTTGGTGATTTTTTGATACTTTAGTATTGAATTCTTTTTGGTAGCTTGCCTGTCAGTTTTGACCATAGATACAAAAAAATGTCTTAGAAAGCAGGATTACCTCCCTCCCAGCTGTTTGTCCATGTGCCTTCCAACCCACCCACTAATTTTTTTCAGAAACGTGTATTGACATCAAATATACCAAGTTATTGTTAGCAGGACTGTTTTCACTTTAAGGGGCATCACTGATAATGACGTTGATTTGGTCTGATGGAGTTTGACACCACCTACATTTTGGAAAGAAAAGGTCTCTTACCTACATTGAAATCATTCATGTGCATATCAAGGAAATGAGTCACCTTGTATTCTCCATCAGAGAAAGGGGTTTGGAATCAGAGCAGCCTCCTGCTCGCATGTAGCAGGCTTTGACATGCACGGATTTAGCACATATATATGGAGGCAGTTCCCATATTCATAAGCTGAGAGTCTCTTCTAGACTTTGTAGTATCAAATAATCTCAGAGCCCAGAACTTGCTGATGTGTTCGGCATGATACCAAGTTGCTCTCTGAAGGATTTTCATGTATCTGGCACTTCAGATTGATAAATATAGGAAAATCGGATAGTTACTTTTAAAAAACTTTGCCCAAAATGGTGTGCTGTTGCATATGCATGCCTAAATGGAAACTAAGTCAGAGGTGAAAAAAGATTCTGCTTGTTGAGGGAGGCAAGGGTATGCCTGACTTTACTTCTGATTCCCTGATTGTGTGAGCTGTGGAGCCCAGATTTTTTCTGGATTAAGCAGGTGGTGGTGATACTTAGCTCTGACCTGCAGGGAGTTAATTGTCATGAGCTAAAGAAAAGTCCACGAATGTTGTTGTCCCTTTTCTTAGAATACACATGCTATTGACATTTGCAGATTTAGGAATTCAGTCCCTTCTCCCACCTGCAGTGAAGAGGTAGTTACTCTTCTGGCTTTGCAGAATGCTTGCTCCTCATATTTCAGGAGGAGTTCTTGTACCTCACTACAAGCCAGAGGTGGGCTTCCCCAGCTTTGATAATGATGCAATCCAAATGTGCTTCCTTGAAAATTATATTTCTGTCTCAAAGACTAGTTCAGACCTCCATCACCTTCCATTTTTTCTGTCAAACTTCCATTTTTTCTGAGCAAACAAATATAAGTAAAGCTTTCTCTCCTACCTTTAGTCTTGCTACCACAGTGTAGCAAGGGGGCTTTCTGTTCAGTTTTTCATTGGATTTCTTATGTTTCACCCTTTATGTTTTAAATAATAAAAGTACTGGCAGTTATGTAAATCAACACCCTTCTAGTTTTAAAGGGAGATTATCAAACTGTGGCACATGATTTATATACCGTTGTTAGGAAAAAAAAATAACAAAGTAATCCATCAGGGGAGTTTGTCAGAATGTATTTTTTATACATAATGTCTGGGAAAATTAAAGCAAAATAAGTAAGTATGCTGTGATATTTATTTAGAGAATAAAAGCTAAATTCCTCTTTCAAGGGGTTTGTGATGTAATTTAATTTATAAAGAGGAAGAGTTTGGGTGTTGCTAAGCTACTTGCTTGATTTCACCAATAGAATTCCATTTTATATGGAGTGAGTACCATGAAAATATTGTGAGAATTTCCAGTAATCTCATCTGCCAGAGAAAGGTAGCTTATTGTTCCTTCATGTGGTTTTGTGGGGGATATTATTGTGACCATTATAACTTTGCATTCAAAGTAATTTTTTAGGTTCTAGTTGTCTTTATTTTTTTTCCTACAAAGAAAGGGAAAAGTATTAACATAAAAAAGTGCTGTTGGATGCAAACTAAAATTTATCCTGTGCATTTCACAGTTGGATGCCGCGTTTCAAACAGTATTTTTCTGTAATAAATAGTATTTTTCTGTAATAACAGACTTGGGTTTCTAACCCTTGTAGAAGTTACAATTCTGATTTCAAAGCCGATTTTTTGTGGTCTTCCAACATTACTTGCAAAAAATCCTTTTTTTTTTTCTCCAGTTCCTCATTTCAGGAGCCTTACATTTGTATGAGCTTGTCCCACTCCTTCACAACATGTCTGGATTCAGGAAGAGGTGGAATAATATATATTGCCTTAGGACAAGCCATACTTCAGTGAAAGGTGTAGAGCTGAAGGGCAGTGAGCCTCCTGTACCACGTGCCCATGCTATGGGGGAGGCTGGATTAGGGCAGGAGTTCAGTTTATTAGTCATACTTCTCCTTCTCCAATGCTGAGTGTTACATTGAAACCTATTTTGCAAATTTTGGGAATGAAAAGAACATACAGCAGTGTCCATGCACTGAGGTGCCAGTCAGTGCCAGCCCTGGCTGTTGCAGCATTGCAGTCTCTCAGTTCAGGGTGGGCTGGAAGTACTGACTTGAAGTAGACTTGTAGCACTAAAAACAAGCCATAACCTGAGGATGAGAGGCATCAGTTTTTCAGATAAACTGTGCTATACCTGGGGATTTTTAAGACATCAAGCAGTTATGTTTATTAAGAAAGGAAACTTTTAAGCAGTGTTTAGTCTCATTTCAATTATTATGAAGGAGGAGGCTCTTGAGCACTGCAGTGCTCTTGTGGGTAACCTGTTCAAAGCTTCATATAGTGTTGAATTTTCAGGATCAAAGTCATTTTGGCATGAACTGTGCGCTTGAAAACTTACTCTCATCATTAAGGACAGATTGATTTATGGCTAATATCCTGTCCACACCTAGCTCTGATTACTACGCTCCTTACAACCCTAGTAGGCATTGTGTGTCTAGAGGAAACAGCTTCAGACTACTTCTAAACCCACTGTTTGAAAGATTTTTATTGACCTATAGCATTTGTAGATAATAGAAACAGCCAATCCAGTGTTGAAAGTTCAGTTGTTCCTGGACAAGTGTAAGTATCTCAGGTCTAGAAGGATAAAAATGTATCAGTTTCGAGAACTACCTTAATTTATTTTGCACTGTACTATTTTCTTTAAAAAGTTTGTACTCACTGGTTAAGAATGATTGATTGCTTTAAATTTGTGCATTTGTTTCTAGCCTACATGCTAAGTGTATTTGTATATCTCTATATAAAGATTTATTTCTCTGTTGCTCAAGATACATTTTAAATGTGTTAATTTTTGAAACAGAATTTTGTTTCTGTAATTAGAAATTATGAGTTATGTATGTACTTTATATCTTAGAACACCAGAAGTGATCTCTGAGATGATTGTAGAGCTTTTAATTTCCCTCGTATGTGGATAAAGTATGTTCTGACCAGTCATTTCATAGTTTGGTTGTTGGTTTGTTTTTTTCTGGGTTTTTCTGGTTTGTTTGTTTTTTGTGTTGATTTTTTTTCACAACTGAATTAAAACAGAAGAGCTGTTAAATAAGTTTTCTTCCCTTATGTCTAAAGACAATCACAGCATGTAGGAATTACGTGTTTCAATTGCCTCTGCAATCCATGTTAACATCCTTACATGAATGCATTGTGAGAATTTAGTTTTTTTAATGTTTTACAGGAAATTCTGCCTTCTTTATTGCTAAAAATGCATTTGCTTTTGTTGTGAGGAGCATTTTAACCATACCTTGTACTGAGAAGAGTGAAGGATTGGTTGTATTTAAAAGGCAGTTAAATGCCACTCTAGAGAAAAAGATACTTCTCATGCTTCCATCTTGTAATTGCTTGTTAGTATGGACATGTACATCATGATTGTATGCTTCTCGTTTGTTGAATGCTTGATGTGAGATCTTGCAGCTTGATTTGCCTTTCCTGCCCTCTTCCTCTCTTCCACCCCCTCTTAAAAGAGGGAGATGCTTAGGCTGGGGAGCCATGCTTATGTGTAGGCTGTATGTGATTTTAAAAAATGAAAGAATGCAATTCTAGCGGTCTTAAAATGTGTGCCCAAAAGAACTGATGTTTGGGCTCTGGTATCTTGATGCTGGGCTGGAGTTTGAAGATGAAAACTCATCATAGAAACAGAGCATGGTCTGGGATGGAAGGGACCTTAAAGATCACCTAGTTCCATCCCCTCTGCCAGGGGCAGGCACACCTTCCACTAGACAAGGTTGCTCAAAACCCCATCCAACCTGGCCTTGAGCACTTCCAGGAATGGGGCATCCACAGCTTATCTGGGCAACAACTTGTAAAGTGCTCTGATAGTTTTGATGAATGCTGTAGAGAAGCCACTGAAAAAATTAATTCTTCCTTTGGAGTTTGAGTTCTTTGCAGTATGTGAATCCTATTGCAATTTCAGACCTTCCACTTTTTAAGTAAAGGGTTATGACTTAGTTATGGGAGCAACAACCTATGTGCATAAATTGACTTGGGAACTCTCTGAAAAACCAGAATGGAATCTTACCCTGTGTCTGTTAAACAACTGTGAGTATATGCTGTAGGAGAATTGCTAGCAATCTTTTTTTTTTTTAAATATTTTCTGAGGTGAATTTAAAATTAAGGCATCGTAAGTATGAATATTATTATGAAACTGTTTTGTCTAGTGATTTGATGCCAAATGTACCTTCAATGCAAGATATTTTCAAAAATGTTTGTATTGCTTGTTTAGAAGGACATGTCTGAAACTCCCCTGAAAAAGACACAAGTATTTCTATTAAGCAGTTTTTATATCTCAAAGCAGAATAAAAAATTCAGTGTTGAAAATTAATTGATTATTTTTAGGATCTGCTAAGTTTTTGCTCTTCAGAGTATGGAAAACAAATGAAAGAGCGAGAGTTGGGCTTTTCACTGGTGATTTCAGGGAGTTCTCTGATGTTGTGTGCGATAGGACCTCATGCAGGCTAATTGGTGTATTACACATAGTTATATCATACACAATATACACTACCTTTCTTTTCCTGTTCTTCTACACTCTTTGGTAGAATAGGATGCAAAAGAGGGGACAGTAGAATGAGAGTGAGTTGTTTGGAAAATTTGGATTTGAGGCATGAGGACAATTTGTAGTTTTGTGTAGGAAGAAATAAAGAAGATTTTGGGGTAATTTTGGTGGAGGTAGGCTGATCTACAATAACCATGGGAAGCGAGGTTCTGTTGTGTGTGTCACAGGTTGGCTCCTCATGACACCTACAAAAACCCAGAGGTCATGAACTACAGTCTGGGTTGCTTTTCTTTCTATATTTCTTTTCTATATGTTTGGACTAGTCTTTGCACTTCCAGTACTGTTTCTTTAGGAGCAGTAACATCCATATTCAGTAACTTATTCTAAAGCAAAAAATGTTTTTAATGTTTTTTACTATTCTTTTGTTCTGCGTGATCATGTATATTTCCATGAGTCTTAAAATCCTGTCAAAATGAGAAAGGCTTTAATTATATTGAGGTCTTGTGTCTGTCTTCCATCAGATTTGGAGAAGTAAGTGACAACAGATCCTCCTTTCCCCTGGAGAATGGGGTGTGTGGTGCTGTGTGCCGTTTGATCTGTGAACTGCCAGCTCTGAAATAATGATGAGAAACCTGGAATTTTGCTGCAATCATGCGAGCTACTCCTCTCTCTTACCTTATTTTCCAAATGTGTTTCAAAGGTTGCTTATCTAGCTTAATTGTTTTGTCCTTCTGCTCCTTTCCAAAAGTTTCTGTGTAAAATTAGTTCACTACTTTATTAAGATAATTATGATCCAGCATAACAGATTTCCCCTTTACTGCCTAAATCATGTAATGTTAATGAAATTAATTGTGTCTTGATATTTTTAGTTTGTTGTGCAGACAGCACAAGTTTAGTCCTGGAGATAATCCTATAGGAAGCTAAAATGGCTTCCTGCAGAATAATGGGATCATTAGCGATGCCAAATTTGAAGACAAAACTGGGATCTGTTCTTAAAAATATGTATGAGTTCCACGTACCTGAAATACATACTGAGCTACTGGTCATGATTCTTGGTTAAAATGTGAGGTTTTATCATTAGCTTGTGTGCAAACAGAGAATACGAAGTGGACTAAACCTGAGACTTCACATAAGAAATTCACCCAGAGTAGCTAACTGTTGCCTGAATTAGATACAGCTTCAAAGTATATGCTAAGATTTTTCCACTACAGCTTTTTATCACTTCCACAAGTTCAGCATGCCCTATACAGATGCTTAATTTGTATGCTGGGCCCTGTGATAAAGCTATTTCTGTCGATGAGATTCCAAAATTGTAGGCACTGATGTCAATGCAGATGAGGTTAGCCTAATTTGGTCAAGAGAGGGCTATGCCATGCAAAATCTTCTTTACATGGGCACATAAAGGCCAGTGCCAAGACTGACAGGTGTCTAGTGGGTGGCAAGGAGCTTCAGAGATAAACATTCTTGTTGGTAGTGCTACAATTCTTGCTTCTTTAAGAAACAATGTAATAATTACATGGCTGTTTTCAGCATCCCTGCAAGATAACTAAGTAAAATGGAAAAGAAAATGGAATTTGTAATTTTACAAATGTAAATCTTCTAAATCCTATTGAAATCCCTTATTTTCTATGCTTAATTCAATTTCTGTTTAGTGCTAAAATCTTGACAATGAAAGTAGCATCTAGTTACCTTAAAAAATGGCGTATTAAATTCAGAGGTTTACTGCTGTGAAATCCCTGTAAGAAAAATTGCTTGAAAGTGTTTTTTAATTGTAGGAGGTCTTGGAATGTTGTGAATGTGACAAAGTGTGCACTCAGGTTGAATAATGAGGAGTATACAAGGATATAGTACTTGAGAGAAGGCTGTAGAAGGATATTAGTTGTAACTGGAGAAGTCCCTAGATTTTCTCCTCTAACTTTCCCTTCTAACTTTTCACCTTTTTTATCTATGTCAATGTGTAATCAGTGAAGTGTATCAAAAATGTATTAATCTATTAATAGAACACTTTCTTTGTATGCCTGTTTCCATACCTCCTTCCATGCCTCCCCTAACAGGATTGCAATCATACATAGTTTTTTGCCTTGGTATTTTTTTATATTAGTTTTGAGCTTATAATTCTTCTGTTCCTTTGTCAGCTACTTTTTTTGTGGTACTAACCTATCAGAAAAAAAGCCAAACCAAACAAAACCAAGTCCTCTTTCTTTATATCCAGGAAAATATTTCTTATACTGACATCTCATTAATGGAAAGCTGAGCCTTTTCAATGTATTTTAGTCTCAAACACAGTAGTCTTTTTCAGTTCAACACCTGCAGACATGAGGCACAACACTACTGAAAAGCTCTCTCTGTTTCAGGGTCAGCTTTATCTGTAGTGGGTGAGAAGCTGAAATAAGTATATTTGGGTTTTGATGAAAAGTGTTTGGATGCATGGATTGCTGGCACCCACATGTTGACAGAATATTAATGCAAGGCAATAACTACATGATTAAAGCTGTGTAAATGTCCATAAAACATAAGGTTTGCATGAAAATACCTTTATTAAACTTCATTAGCAGGTTTTTAAAGCATTTGCTATAATAAATCTGCATCTGCTACAGGTCAGAGAATGAGAATTTAGAAGTATGTAAAAAGGGGTTGTATTGGTAGCTCAATAAAATGAAAGTTGAGAAGCTGGCAATAATATATTATGGCCTGGAAAGTGAGGGAAGGTGTTGAAATGGCAGGTGTGTCTGGCTTGGGGAACACTAGGGCTTTCAGCTTACTGTTTCATAAGAGCTTCTTCAAGTTTAAGGGGTTCAGCTGAAATTGGTCTGCCTGTCCAGTTCAGTTGAGATTGGTCAGTTTATCCTTAATTGAAAGACTAAAAGCATTTTTGTGTATGGTGGGCAAGCAAATTCTGAAATTAGTGTTTAGTGCAGATGCATCTCTAGATGAATTTCCTCTAGGAAGAACATTGTAGCAGAAACTGTAGCTGCTATGGTTTGTGTTTGTATATAGTGTGTGTGTGTGTAGGTTTTCTTGTTTGGTTTTTGTTTTGGGTTTTTATTAGTTTCATTTGTTTTGGTTTTCTTTGGGCTTGAAATGTTAGGGGATCTTTTTTGAGGTGAAAAGTTGAATGTAATTGGCCAGTCTTTAATGTATTTGCTATACTATGATACTATGTGTGGCTTCATAGTTTTATGCTTTGCCTTTTTGCAATCTTTCTTTGACACGCTTTGTTCTTCATAAACTCTGTGATGGCTTTGTTAATTATTTTCATTTACTATCATATTATAAATTAAATACAATATTGATTTGTGAATTTGACAGCAAATGGTATAACCAGTTTCAGTGTTTGTCCTCTGTAGTTCTTCAGTTACTTAAATGGAAATAATCACAAAATAAGAGAATGAAAGCCAGACTTTATTTATTTCAGATGTTCTGTTGCTGGCGCTGCTTAGTTTGTGAAAGTGAATCTTCCAGCTTTCCGCTTGAAATTTAATCTTTTTTGACAACCTAATATTTTTGTGTGATGGCTAGCAAGGAAACAGAAACAAAGATGATTTTATTACTGCCTTTCTAATATTTAACATACTGTTGGAGCTTTAGCATATGCCAGTGAGCCTAGGGAACTGCTGAAATGTGTTAGGTTTTGTTTTATTTCTTTTTTCCTTGTGGGAATTGTTAATTTTTTTAAAATGAGATTTGAAGATTGAAAATCCTTGCTTAAAGTAAATGGAAGCTGTGTTGCCTGGGGAGTCTCAATAAGTGAAAATATTTTAGATTTGTGTAAACTATTTTTTAAATGCTTCCTACAAAGTGAATTGAAGGGTGCATGAAGCGGTTAAAAGTAGCTTTCAGCAGTGCTGGATTAGGAAAAACTTGCTAGACAAGAACCAGGCAGGAAGATATTACTCTGGGCTTAGAGAGAGGTGAGCCCTCATAGCTATGGGAGTACCCAACAAGGCTCTTAGTTGTTGCTGTTTTATTTATTTCCTTTTCATGTGTGAATGAGAAGCCCAGGAAGCAAGGGAAAAGGAGCATCTCACATTGTACCCTGCCCCTATGCCTTTAAGCCTTCACTTATTGCACTGCATTGTTCTCTTCTCTGAGTTCATGATCTGGACAGACACATCTGTAGAAATTCATACATGAGCTGCTGTGTGGGGAGGCCCTGAGTGCTTCCTGTGCTCCCCCTTTCCACACTCATGCTTCTGGAGGCTCTGAAGAATCACAGGTGAGTTAGTAGTGTTCACATAAGTATAAAAGTTATTGGAGAAGCCTCTTTCCAAGGCAAAAAGCTTAAACCTTGAATTTAGAAGACTTGTTGTGTCCTTTATGTCTTCTATTGATAACTTGTAAAGAATTTTAAGGCACAGCTTCTGTGACTTTAAGTTCTGTAATTTTCTTTTCTTGTTGTTGTGATGTGTTGACAGTTTTGCTGTGTCTTTCTATAAGATTGTAAACTCAATGTTTTTTATTTAGATTCCCATTTAAATATAGCACAGTAAGATGATCTTTCACTGTTCAAAGATTTGCTTTAGAAATAGAACATAAATTTTTTATTCCAAAGTCTAAAACATTGGTAGCTTTTTTTGTCACGCTTTACTGTTCAACTGTTCTCACTTACATAGCCGGGTTACTTGCAATATGTGAAGTACATGGGAATTGAAATTACTGTTTATTTGCTTCCAGTACACCATTCAGTCTTGGCTGAAGATGTGTTTAATAGTGAAACACAGTAACTCAGAGCAGCTAAAACTCAACTTTTTGCATCTCACCTTCAGAACAGACTACCTTTACCAAGTGGATTGCAGTCTTGAACCCTGATGAAACTTTGTCTTGTAACAGTGGTACAGTTCTTTAACTCTTTGAAATCACAGATGAAAGTATTTGTATTGAACTCTGAAACTGGCCCAGTTTCTTGCTGTGAATTAGCAGGTGGCAGTACCTGCCAACAGGTGTGGGCAGAAACAGGCTGCTGTATACTAGTCCTGATTGAGCATCTGTACAACTGCTAATATGGTTCTCTGTCCAAGGTGATAAGACTCACTACATCCAAGGGTTAAAAAGTGAACATTTCCTAGAAAGTAAATGACAAATACATGTGTATCACCTTTGTCCGAACTTTTTCATACTTTCTTCGTTTATTTGTTTTTTTAAAGAGGCTTTGTAAAAAGTGTATATCTCCTTTCCAAAAATCTTCTCTCTGGAGAGAAGCAGAAATCTTAGTTCTGTGAATTTAAACAAAGGCCTAAAATGCCATAATAAGTACAAGTCCTTTGAAAATGTGTATCTGAATAAAATCAGAGGAAGAATACTGTATTGTGGAACTTTAGTCTTCTGGTGATTTGTTTTACCTAAAACAGTAAATTTCAAAGTTTTTACAATTAAATGATCTAAATTGGATTGCTTGTCACTGAGCCAGTTTACACCATACAACACTTTTTCTTATGAAAACACATCTAGCTGAAGAACTGAAGTTCATGATATGACAGAGGCACTGAGAGTGTTCTAATTGGTATTGCAAAAGAATCAGTTTAAAAAGAAATAAATTGTCTCAAGGTGTTTAATCTATTTAAGGAAGTTAAAAAAGTGTTCTTATATATACCTCAACTGTGACACGTATGGTTTTGCCCTTTTCAGTATTACATGTGCATTTCTGTTAACGTGCAAAATGATGATGTCGAGCAAATAAGAGGAAAGGTCTAAAACAGCCAACAGAAAAATGAAATGTTTAATGGCATGTGTTTTTGGACAAAGATTTGTATGATTTGTTTATAAACTACAGACTACTTCTTACCCTTTGCGTAACATGATCCTGATAGTTTCCTATTGCTATGTTGCAGTAGCAATAGAAAATGCACAGAATGGGTGATGGTACAGAAATGCAAGTTGTTGACTTCTGTCATTCATTGGGATTGTATCTTTTTAAAGGAGGTTTCTTTCCTTTTCTGTCATACTGAGGGGCTGAAATGGAAGATTTCTAAATCTGAAAAGTGGTTTTTAAGGGTAAAATTTCTGCCTTCTGGATCCATAACTCTCATTGACTTTCAAAGTTCATGTTTTGGAGTTCTCAGCCCTTGGTTTAAGATCAACCAGCCTTTTGAGCTTAGTTGCAATCAGTTACGCAGTTGCAGTGGTGATTTATATGTGGTTGTGAAGGTGAATTTTCCTAACTTTCTTAGATTTTCGTGTTTGCTTGTGGCTTGCCAACAGATATGTAGTTTTGTTGATGAATCACTGTCCCTGGAATTATTCAAAAGATGTATAGATGTAACACTTAGGGACATGGTTTAGTGGTGGACTTGGCATTGCTGGATTAGCGGTTGGACTTGATGATCTCTAAGGTCTTTTCTAACCTAAATGATTCTATGATTTTGTTAATAAACAGCTAGAGTAGTTGGAATCTCGTACCTAGTTGCAACTTAGGCTAACGTGGCAAATCTTTTAAATAAGAAGCTGAATTGGAAGTAAAATGCTTTGACAGCATTTTAAATTAAGATGTAAATAGAAGTAGCATTTGTAAAAGTTGGTCATTGTGTATACATTGTGAAATTTTTGAAGTTTTGCTCTCAGTATTTATTAAAAAATGGTACACTTTCTTCTTTTTTTCCCTTGAGTGCAGTGTTTAGTGGTTGGGTTGGGCTGCAGCAGTAGCAACCCACACTTGTTACAAGAATACTCATAGATTACCATTTAATTATTCTTTTTTAGTGAAGTCTGCTAGATGAGAGATCATGCATGATATGTAATGTGACAGGGAGAAAAGCAAAAAAAAGATGGAAATTAGTTGTGTTTTTTTTCCACTATGTGCTGATGAATTTATAAATGATAGACTTATTCCTCTAATGTCATTACATGCTGTTCATCTAGTAAAATTCCCAGACTGGTTTGCAGAAAGTAATAGATCAGTCAGGAGTATATCCTAGAAATCAGTGTGCCAAAAGCCTCTGTTCTGGAAGGGGATGTTTGAAGGGCAAAGGAGACTCCATGGAGATTTCTTTTCTGGGCCAGGCATACAAGTGCATGCACATGAAATCAGGTCATTCTGGCACATAGGAGTGATAAGCAACAGGCCTCCAACTTTAGCATAAAAACTCAGGTGACAGAGATCTATAAAGCCCTGCTGTATTTAAAACTGAGCATCATTTGAGACCCAGTAGTGTCTCTGAAATCTGGTACTCTTGCTTCAACTCTGGATTTCTTGTAGGTGTTACTGAAATGTTTTTGGGGGGTTGGAGCATTTGAAGGCACTTCTGCACAAACAATAGTTACTAAGCTTTGTAAGGCAATCCTGAGTCATTCCTCAGAGCTGATGAACTTCAGAAAAATAAATAAAAATAGGAAACTATTGGAACAGATGGGTATTTAGAAATATACAAGTAAAATTTGGATTCTGTACTTGGTACTTCAAATAACAGGGTACGTAATAGGAAATAATGGGTTTCCACATGGAGCCTTGCAGATTTCTAGAAGTGTATATGGAAATAATTGGAGCCTTACAAATCATCATGGTGTGCTAATGGGGGAGCTGCTTTGCATGGGTAGGAGCTGGTCCCATGTGATGCCTGTTTCTCAATGAGAGCTAGCTGATATCTTCAGCAAATTCCTTAGTGGAATCTCGGTAACAACGGTTGCAAGACCCCAGCTGCTTTCTGCTGTATTGATAATGCATGCTTGTCTTATCAGGAATAGCAGACAGGTTTGTTCAGTAAATGCAAAAATTGTAGCATGCCTTTGACTGCAAAACATGCCTTTGACTACTAAAATGCATCTACAATGCTGCATATCATCAAGTCTACATTGAACCCATTTGGATATTTCTGGTTCTTTAGAAAGGGTAAGAGACAGCAATTGCACTTGTATGTGTGAGCTGATGGTTAAGGAGAGAGGAATAGGTAACGACTTGTATGTGAATGTTAGGTACTGTAAATCTTGCCTTGCCAAACATGGTGTCTCTGCAGACATCAAGAAAATGGGTTTTAGAAAAACTAAAAAAGAATCTGTTAGAAAGAAGTAAAGAAAAAGAGAAGAAAGAAAAGGAAACAGCATTAGCAGCTTCTCCAGTTTTTAAAAAAGACAATGCAATGTATGATAGCTATTCTATTTGGTGTGCTTCTTAGTGTCAAGATGAAGCTGAGACTGATGGTGATCTCTATAGCTCAAGGGTCCCTGCAATCCTGGAACTGAAGCAGTATAACAGGAAGTATGTTAACACAGAGGGAATTTAGTATTACTTCATTTTTATGGGTTTACTGTACTTATTAATAACCCTGAATAATTTCTTCCACATATTTGTATAACAGAATTTCTTTCACTTTCACCTTGGAATTGTTAGTGGGGTTATTCAAAGCAGCACTTTCTCCAAAAGAAGCACTTCAATTTCTGTGTTGATTTCTTAAACTTCTCATGCAAACCAGTGCACTTTCTGATCTTGGTGTCTCCACATTCAGAATTGTATTGCCAAAACAATCTTTTTCCATTTCCAAGCCCTAATTAAAACAAATAATGGTGTAGTGGTGTTTAACAGATGGTCAAATACTTTTATTTCTGTGTTCCTATATTAAACTTATGCATGAGACACTTTGAAAAAAACTTTCACTAAGAGGAGGCTTCTTAATTAAACTACTTAATGGTGGAAGACAAGAGAGGAAAGGGTGATCACTTTGTATCGCTCTGTTTGCTAAAATAATGTTGTATTTCTGAAATTGGTGGAAGAAAGTCTTGCTCCATGCGCCTGGAGCAAGACCATGCACACATTCCAAGAGCATCTTCATGTGTTCTGAGACAGAAAAACAGATCATATTAAACTGGGTTATATTATAATAACATGTAATAGTTAACTGGGTCATTTTTTGGCAGCTTTGAACCTCCTGTAGGGTCTGGTTCAGGAAGCTGGAGTTAATATGGCCTGCAAAAAAAGCTTAAAACTCCTGGGCTTCATATGGTATAGGTGTAAAGATCTGAGCAGCAGCTGAGTTTTGATCTTCTCCAGTTGTGCCAAATTGTAATGCAGAATAGCTTGATGCCATTTATTGTGGGTTTGGTTTTTTTTTTGAAGAAACATCAGACTAGTGGTGATTAATTGTCAGGGTGTTTTAACCTTGTCAACTGTTAGGAAGTGGTAATGTTTTTAAATCTATCTCTGTGACAGTTTGTATTTTATGTGGAACTTGACAGACCTTAAGATAAGTGCTGCATTCATTAAGTGAGGTACCAAAAAGCCCATTCTAAATGTTCTTGCCTTTGGTTTTGATCTGACTGGTTTTCTGGGGCATGGGGACAGGGCAGAAAATAAATGTTTGGAATGTAATGGTTCTTTAGGGATTCACAGGTTGTGCTGAGACCGTGATTATAGCTTTAAAAACATCATAAATATTGGAAATCATGATATAAGATAACAAAGAGCTCTATCCCACTTAACAAATCTCCTTAATTCAGTAAACATCCACTGTAGTATGTGTCCCCTTTTCCTGTGAAGAGGAGGAAATCAGTTTCCTAATGTTAAAACTACTCCATTGGTGATCTTTTAACTTTCATGTTTTGTGCATTTATTGGATTCTTTTTGAAAAAAAATATAGTAAGAGCAGACTCTTCATATAATTTTGCTTTCAGTTGTTCAATTTCATCCTTTTAAACCCCTCATTATCCTACACTGTTCCTTTTTCTCTCCCACTGTAGGTCCTTTTTTTTCCAAATTATTTGAGATTTCTTTGTATTTCTCAAATGAAATACTTTTGTCAGCTTAAAATGACAGAAATTAGAATGAATTTCAAGGCTGCACCAAACATGTAGGACCACTTTGCTGCATAATCTCAGTGTTCTTGGAGGAAGTTAGACTGCTTTCCAACCCTGGGAAGGGCTAGGGAGGCTGTAGCCAGGTTCAGCCCTTGGAGGAATAAGTGAAAGCCCCATGCCAGTTCAGGCATGAGTGTAAATGACTAGAAAGACAGTATGGAGGATGGCCTGGTATTTAGTGGACAAAAGAAGTTAGACAATGACAATTGGTTTGAACAATTGCAAATGTATTTGGTGCATTAACTTCCATTATTTATAGTACATTGCTATAAAAACAATTTTGAAATGTGTTTTGAAGTTCAGTTCTTAGCAGTTCTCCAGGTGACAGAGATAAAAGGAACTTGTGAATATCACAAGTGGTGGAATCTGCTGGAAACAGGCTCTTCATAGCATTTGAAGGCAAGGCAGTATCCTGACTTAGCTCGAGTGTTTTGACGACTGGAGTTTGATCCTATTGTCTGGCACACTTTGCTGTATTTAAAGATGATGAAAGGATGTAATCGTGGTTTTACATTTCCTGTAGCCTTTCTGTGGGGTTTAGTAAGGTTTTACTAATTGCCATGTCCTCTGGTTGTAAAACTTTCTTGTTGAGTGCAGCGCTGGCAGCGAGAGGAGTGGGGCAGAGCACATTGCAGGGGCTGTCAGGTGACAGCTGCTGTGCCTGCCTTGTGCCTCACTGCTGTGCCCTGCTGCTTTCAGCACTGGCGGCCATCGGGGGGAGATTATGCTTCAGGTATTTGGGGTGATCCAATGGGAATTGCATTGATCTGGTGTTTAGCTCTGATCCTTATCAAATGGATTACTTCTAAGGTAGGCCATTTTTAAAATCTAGCTGGGTTTATAAGTTAGATTTAAACTGAGAGAAAACAAGCCATTAAGAACTTCATGAGTGCTTATTTTTCCTTTTTAAATCTAATCTGTTTTGGAAACATCATTTGCCATTTAAGATTGTGTTTCTCAAGTGTTCATACATGATTTTGTAGCTCTTGACTTTTGCTTGTCTTGAAGTGGGAAGGAGTGTGTTTGTAGCAGTGCCAGTTAGGGGACGGGAAAAAAAGGGACCTGAAATGGCTTCTGAATGACAGGAGTTGGCTTGCCTCTGTTACTAGCAGATTTTCGATTTTATAGCACTTTAAAGCCTTTGTGAAAATAAGGAAAAACAATTTTAAACATAATGAGAATAATACAGATTAGTGTATTTTGCTTCCTGGACAGGATATCCTTTTTGTATTGTTGATTTCAGAGTTGCAGGAGTGGAAATACCAGTTTTGTTTGCTTGTGTGAAATACCTACTTTACTTACTTTGTAACCTTTCCATTTGAGATCCCTGTGTTTTGAAAAATGCATGCTAATGTTAGGATTAAGCTTTTATTCTCTCATTCCAAAGAATTGAAGTATCCCCATAATGGATATTTGTGCTAGTAAATATAGGTAAGATTGGTGTCTGGAGATGAGACCAGACTCTTCTCAACACAGCTTGCTGCATAATCTGGAATTAATTCCAAAAGAAGGAATAAATTTCAGTGTAGGATTATGAAGGAGATCCAGAGTCATTGGAGAGAATGAAGGAAACTGAAAAAAAATATTTGCTGCATTTGTGGATAGATTTTTTTTGTTATTGTTACTGATACATGCTTCTAAAATTTTGGTACAATTAACAGGAGAATCTGAATAAGCACGAATTTGAGTGTGTTGTGAAAACAAGCTTTGCCAGGCATCCATGCCTGTACTCTTCAGTCATTGCCAATAACATGTTTCTAAATTTGTTAAACGCAAAACTGTTCAGGCTTAGTTACTAGCACTTGTGACAACTTTTGCCACATCAAGAAAAAGATCAGGATACCCAGTGGAAGTTTGCTTGCGACTGAAGACAGATTCTACAGATTTACAGCCTGTGTGCTAGACCAGTACATCATCTGCATTTTACTGGTATATTGCCGAACTGATAGCTTTTTAGAACTTGACATAAAAAACCTGCTCAACAATTATGTCTAATCCAGTTTGGTCAGAGATTGTTTTAGGTTGGGGAAAAATAGGAATTCCAGGTAGCTGCCATCATAGAGTTAGGCATAAAATTCTCTGCTGTTTATGGTTGTGTTTTTACATGTGCTGGTGGTGTTGTCTTTTAAAGAATTAGTATTTTTGTGTTCATCCAATTACCTATTTTGCCATTGCCATTGACTCTTTCTGCTATTCTCATTTAGTTTCCTTAGGCAATACCCCTGTACATTACTGACTTCACTTAAACCAATTGCTTGTGAGATTTTTTTTGACTTGTGTATTCTTTCTAATCAATTGTCAAGCTTTTCTTTTGTATATTTTTATGTCTTGCTTATTTTATGTTGATAAAGCTTTGGATAAATCTTATGATACATGATATACATCTGAGGTATATAAGAAAAAATAGCTTACAGATGCTTGCTTGTGAGATGTTTGTATCACTAACATTGATAACTATAATTCAAGCATTAGCTATGTTTAAAATTGGTTGCCATCTGTCTGGAGAGGTGATCATGTGAAATAGCTTTATATGGAAGAAAACATTAAAATGATCACATTTGAATATTTGAAGGAATGGTGTGGTTCTTATTGCTGATTCAATTTCAGGAAGGCAGTATTAATGATATTTTCTTACTGCTGGTTTGATAAACTTTCAGAGTAACACTTTGAATGCAGTGGAATTTTTAAATAGTAATAGGACCATTTTGCAGTGGCTTACCTGAAATCAGTGTCAATTTAAGTGCTTGTAAAGAGCATTTTTCTGTGCTTTAGTGAGCTAAAGGCTTGATTGTGCCTTTTGGAAAACTATGAATCCTAGCATGGAACTTTTAAATACTTGAAATAAATCTAAGATACATGACAGTCTTGCTTTTGAAATCTAATAATAGTTGGAAAAACAAGGTCTTAACTAGTTTGTCATTCTCAAGACTTCTAGTTCATGTCTTATGATCTGAAATGTTTGAGGCAGCATAACCAGTACATTGCAGTTGCCATGGTGTAACAACTTCTTCACACTTGTCTTCAGAGCAGTTGAGACTAATGCTCTGATAGTTCAGCATAGAGCTTGGACTGTAAAGTCAGGTAGGTAAAAACACCTGCCTGGCCATGTTGCTCTCTGTCTTTTCTTTCCCAGCTTTCTGAATAAACAACTGAGTGGCAAAATGAGGGTCATGTAGTCCATCAAAAAGCATGGTTGGTTCTTTCTGATGGGAGGTACTGAATTTTGAAGGCCAGCTGGTCTGGCAGGATTTGTTAGAGAATGAAACCAGGAGTTGTTTTGCTAGATAGTCCACAAGCTGGCCCTTGCCGAAATGAAGCGCCCAGCAGTAATGCTGGTGCTGTGCTCTCAACAAGATTGGGAAGTCCATGTGATAAAACTGATACATCAATGGAAACATTTCTGTTTGACACAAACAGCAGCAGGTGCTCCGTTTCCAAGTGGTACATGCAAATGCTTGTACTCCCAAGCATCACTGAAGCGGTTTGCCTTTGAAGATGTATCTGTGTGCTATTTTGGCACATTGTTCCCATTGCATGGCCTTTAGTAACTTTCTATGCTCTGTGAAAAGTTGTTCAGAGAGATCTGACTTAAATCTATGTTCCTGTAGATACTTCCTTTGCATGTTTGTGTGGAGTCCTTGTATCAGTGTTGTTCTTAGAGGATTAATGGATCTTCCAATCTAGTTTGAACTTTTTCCGTTCACTTTCCACAAATATGTCTCAAAAGAGAAGAAAGATGGAAGCTTTTTTACTGTATTGCCCTTTGGAAAAATAAAGATACTCTAGTGTGAAACTGAAGTTTAAAGTGAGGCTTTGAAGATGGAAGTCCAATATAAACAATCCTTCCCAGTCATCTTTCTGACATCCATCTTCACTGCTGAAGCAAAACAGCCCACCCGGTTCAAGGGGCTGTGCTCATGCCTGGAAAGGAGCAGAACAGTTGAGAACCTCACCTAATCATCTGTGGAATTTGTTGAATTACTTAATGTCCAGCACATTCCCTTGTGCTTGAAAACAGAACCTGCCAAAATACAAACAAAACTAGGTTTGTCTTGTCTTTGAGCACTAGTAATTCTGTCTGCATGCTGGAATGGAGCTTATTGGTTTGATATTTGTACAGAGGGTCAGTATTGTTATTTACAGGTAGAAATCTTTAGGCAGACCAAAGAGGTGGCACAGAGATTTAGAATTAATTTTTTATGCTAAATGAATTAAAAATATTGACAATAACGTGACATCAAGTAATATTTTGAGGTGCCAGAAGCCAATCTTAATCCACAAAGATTTCTGATCCAAAGTGTCTGTAGGGTGAGTCAGGATAAGCTATGGTTGACTCAACTGTGTAAGTAAGGTATATTTTTAGGGTAAGTATAGTCTTAGTGTCTTGGTGTAGGATACAGAGCGTGGGCCTTTGATTAGCAATGAGGAGTGTGGCATTTTTGGTCATCAGCAAGGGTAAAGTCCTGCTGATTAAATTGTTTGAATGGTTGAATGCTTTACAGTAACTTTAGTTCTTCAAGACACATTTCCCTTCTTATGAATTTGCTGTCTGTCAGGTCATAGCGCAATAAAAGCTGAAGCATTAAATCTGTTTTTTCTGTTTGCTGGGTTTAAGTAGTGGAATCTGGGCAATATATCTTAAAGAACCACACACAGGGTATGTTAAATTTCTTCTCTCTTTCTGCCTTTTCCCTTGCATTTTCTAGAGTACTACTTCTAGCGTAGGGGGCACAATAACAAGTGCACTGACAGTATTATTTGAAGTGGGAAAATAGGTGATGCACCACAACCTGCAGTAGATGGTCTGTTATGTATTTGCAGGGTAAGCTGACACTAAGCAATCCATGTCTGGATGAGTGCAATATTATTTGTTTACTTACCACAAGTTAAAAAACATCTGTACCATTAGCTTTGTCCTTTGTCTCTGACTGCCCGCCACAGTGCTCAATTCTCTGTACCTCACTTATTTGCCCAAAGATCTAAAGATAAAAGATCTGACCACTCATCACCACCCAACATCTGTTGGTGGAACTTGCTAATACATGTTTTCCTCTTACCTATTTTATTTAACAAATTTCAATGAGTAAGTCTCTTTGAGACCTCATACTTTTAGCAGAATTAGCTGAAATTGTTGTGTAGTATTGCTAGTGAAATTTATACAAAAAATTGTCTCTATTTTTCCTTAGAGAACCAAACTTTCTAAGGTAATTTTACTAGATCTGATTGTTTCAAATATATCCTTGCAGAGCAAAATCGCTTGTCTGCATAACCAACTACTGTATATTTTTTAAATTGTGCTTTGTATTTGATATCATGGATGCACTACTTTATATATATACTGCTTTATCTAACAGTATTTTATTTTGGGGAGCAGGTAATATTTTAGAATAGACATATCAAAAGGATTTATTTTTCAATAAATTTTTGTATATTGTTTTCTTTCTTGGAGACTAATGCTCCTGTTGTACGTGGGTCTTGTAGCTGCATGTGTGCTTAGGTTTCTCCTGTATTAGATTACAGAACTGCACTGGACATGTCCGGAAATCTGTGATAGACAGGTGCAAATTGCAAGTTAGCACTAAATTACATCACTGATTGTGCCTAGTCAGTGATATGAAATGTTCCAGGCTATGGAAAATATATTCAGCTGAGATTTTCTAAAAGCCAAAGGCAAGTTTAATGAAAAACATTGAAAATGTTAGTGAGAAATCAGCATCATGTTCCAGTTGATGAGTTGTATTTCTGCCTTTCCCATTGGGACAGGCATACTGCTGTGAGAAATGCTGTACAAACATATATTGAGAAATTATTTGCATGGTTTATGATCTTCCAAGGAAATATAGAACAAAAGCTAAGACAATGTAAAAGTTCTGTACAGGGAGTTCTTCCTTGAAGTCTTTACAACAGCTGTTATTGGACCCCATTTGGAGCTAGGTCTTTTGGTCACTTCTGTAATTGCATATTACTTTTGGAAAAAACTTCCACAACTTTAAGTGTAATGTTTTTATATTTTGTTCTGCCATGAAAAATATTAGAAGAATAAGTGTAACTTATGAGTTTGGAGTCTTAGTGCATCACTTGTACAGATCATGGTTATTGAGGTTATTCATCTCTAGTCTGTCTTTGAGTTCATTCAGGTTGTTTGGTAGATAGATACGTATCAGCAGTTCTGCCTTTTTGCCTTTCCATGTAATTTTTCTTTCCTTTCTTTTCTTCAAGATTCTTCTCCATAGCCAATGTTGTTTTGTTTTTTTTTTTTTTTTTATTCTGATTCCTAACATGGTTTGATTTCTTATCTTTTGAACTTGCACATTTTCAGGCTGTTGTATGTCTATGAGGTAGTGTTGTTTCTGTTGCACAGATGAAAAAAATGGGTGATTATGTTTGCCACCGGGCTGACTTTTATCTGAGGTTCTCAAAGCCATGTGGTGACTCTTGGTGGCATCAAGGACTTCACTACCACCCGTGTAAGAAAGAAGTGGGATGTACAGAGAAAGGTCATAGGAGGTTTCTAATGTGCACCTCCCACAAAAACTCTTATTTCTGTAAAGAACTAATGTTCTGAACTGTCCAAATGGAGGTCTGATTGTGAAGGTGATCCTCTAATCCTAAGATTAACAAGTAACATTAATGAAGGCCTTTGGAAGGGGCAGAAGATGGTCAAAGTACAATAAAGGCAGGATGTGAGGCTGGGTGCTAGGTGGAGTCATGCTTTGCAGACTGTGTGGTGCCAGTGAGAACATTCCTCTGGTTTTTAGCTGTTAGAGGACCAGTTCACCACCTTGTGGGAGGCTTCCTGGATTGTAACTACTTCAGTAGCTGAATATGAAATATATATGTCCCATGTAGGTAAGAAATACAGCTTATGTGGGAGTATCTCAATGTTGTACATGTATAACTTGATGACTCTTCAAAACTTTTATGATCAAATTTGAAATACTGCTTGCTGGCTTTCTCTGAAATGCATTTATGTATAACATTTTACCTCAGTGATATCTTGCTTTGCCTACAAAAAATACAGGGTAGACTGAAAGTAGCTTGTGGTGTCCTAGGGTGTAATTTCAGTTCTTCTACATCATTGATTTTTGGAAGGTGGAAGTACCCCATAGGTAAAAGTAGATACATAAACCAGGAACTGCAAGTATTTGTTTCAAGTGTGGTGTTCTAGAAGGCCACAAGAAGCACATTCTTGTGTCTGCGTAATCTCGTTCTACATCTTTTCTATTGTGAGGAACGATTGAGGAACATTGGAAAGAAATATATGTGGGTGTTTTTTACCACAGTCTGATCTTGCTTTTCGTGATCTTTTCACTACTAATTCCTATCCTTCCTTTGTCCCCTCTTAAAGTGAATTCAGTAGATATATATACTTGAAAGATTCATTTTGCATGAAAGACACACAGTTTCTAAAATTAGTGTTAAGGGTTAAAATTGAAATGGTCAATTTATACTTTATTTTCATTTTGATTTAACGATTATTTGCTTCTAACTTGCTTAAAATACGCTTTTTTTTTTAGAGACGTGGAGCAATTTCCTATGACAGCTCTGATCAGACTGCGTTGTACATTCGTATGCTAGGTAAGCATACCATTTTCTATATTGCAAATTCCAATATTTATGATTGATTTAAATAATAACTTTTTAATATCTCTGTTGAATTAATAAATTTATCATTCTTTTTCTCCTGGATATTTTGGTTAGAATCTCTACAAGACTTTGGGTTCTTTTGTGTTGACTTGGGTTTTTTGGTTGTTTGCCTTTTTTCTTTTCTTTTTTCCTGAGTTAAATGTTGTGTAGGATGTTTTACTCCTATATTAAAGAAAAAGGAAAGTTCTTATAATTAATGTATTTGGTAGAAGTAAAGTTTTCTAAGTGACTCATGATTGATCTTTCCGCAATGGAGTTTGCCACCTCTGCATGGTGTCTTTCTAGTTAAAACTGTAGCTTAGAGAACACTTGTTGGAGAGTTACCAAAGCTCTTAAAACTTCAGTACTGAGGCTATGAAATGCGTGAGGTGTTCTTGAAAAAATGATCTGCTTTAAACAATATTTTTCTCATTAATCCTAGACGATGACTTGATAAGGGAAAGGGTGCTTGATAGGGCTGAGTAGTTCAGTTGACTTACTTGAGGAGTGCTTCCAGAGTAGCACAAAGAGTTAAATGGTAAAGCCGAATTCAAACGAAGGAATGGTATTGGGAGGGGAAAGCATCCAGGGGACAGAGACCCTTGTGAGTGCACAGTAGGAGTTGAGGTCACTTGTTGAGAGGACAAAGATGCAAAGCTGTTGCAAAACTGGCTGCCAGATTCAATATTTTCCACACCTCTTCTCGAGGCTGCTGGTGGTACAGATGGCATGGGGACTGTGTATGTGCTCTAAGTCTGTTTCACTGCTAAATGATGCCACTTAATTGAAGCCACCTTGAGCTATGAATATGTGTTGAAATGGACTATGAATGCTTGCATGATGTCTTGCATAGCTCAATGAGCACCAACAGCTACTCATTACAAATTCTTAACCATTTCCAACTAAATCAGCCAGAACATGTCTTTTTATGCCCTGAGTCTTTTCAATTTAGTTGTATAATGTACATGTTAAAGTCTCCAGAAATTCATAACTGCATTGTCTATGAATTTAAAGTTGTAAGCTATATGCATGTGTGTATATGAATTTATAGTCCTAACCTACATATGTGGGAATATATGGTTATAAATACACATAAATCCAGTTTTGATTTAGCAGCTTCACTTTTTTTTTCCCCCAGTTATTTTGATTTTTTACATTTGTGAAGTTGTTAATACTATAGCACTGACTGTCTACTGAGGGGTTTTGATCAGAGAACTTAATTACTTTGGGGTTTTGTTAAGATGAGAACAGAAGATGCTGGGTTCTAAATGTTTATTGAAAAAGCTGCTGGGGTTTTTTGTTGTTGTTGTTGTAAATAGGTGTATTTTGTTTTCAAAAGTTAAAATGAAGTAGTTAGGCCCATCATTTCTGCAGAAGGATTTGTGAGAATGCTCAATTAATTCTAGAAGGAAGCAAAGCATGGCTTCCTCTAATTTTTGGTATATACATCTGAATGGAGAGAAAAATCTAATTTGTCTTGGAAATCTTCCACTATTCTCATAGGTAGAACTGGAAAATATTCAGAACATGATGTTAAGTAAATTAATTTTTCACTTGTACTCTCATTAGAATTAATTATTACATAATGAAATTGGTGCTTGTTATGAATAGTATAATTCTTGCTGGCATAGTTCATTCGTGCTTTTGTGCTATTCAGAAGCAGTAAGTCTTTTAAAGGATTGACTTTCAACTTAGTTGGGGGAGGAGGGTACCAACAAGCAAACAAAAAATTGCTCACAGCATGTTTGAATCATTATGTGATAAATTTGTGTTGTTTTCTCACTTAATGGAGATCATTTGGTTTTCCCAAATGTTATGTGCACTATACTGTACAAGTTAGCAAGTATTTACATATTTATTATTTTTGTACTTGTAAATGGACTGTAAAAAAAGACCAGCCTGAAAGCTGAACAGTTGGACTCACCGGTATGTAGAAACATTCATATCAGAATAGATTCAAGGGTTAATATATCCCATTACAACTTTTTGCAAGAAATGTGAAGCATTGCATTTCCTACAGTATTGTGAGAGTTTTGTTTTTGTTCTATTTATCTCAGTACACTTGAGCAGAATAAGCTATAAGGAATCTTCAGCTGTAACTTAATGGGAAGTTAGGCACAGTCATGAGAAGATTTGTCTTTTACTTGGTTGGTTTTATTCCATACAGACTGTATCTACAAATAAAATGTACCTCGATAAGGTGTTTATCTTAGCAGACCAAAAATACAAGGCTAAGAGTATTTGCAGTTAACTCCCTCTGCCTTTGTTGTGCTGGCTGTGAAGTTGCTTCATTCAGTGTTTTCAGGCTGTTGGTAATGGTAATCCAATGGAAATTAATTTACACCAAGTAAATAAGAAATCCTGTGGTATAGTAGTGTGTCCAAGTTCAATTTAAAAGATCCTGCTTTAGGGGTATGCAAAACAAAAAGCTAACCCCTAACTACCTTCATCAGTGTGTCGATATAAACAAGCAGCATTGACTGTAATGACTCATCTGTCATACTCCATTCCCAAAATACACACTAAGCCACTCCCAAGTGGCTTATTTACTATTTTAAAATATAGATACAGATGCAGCATTGTAGAATTTTTCTTTTAAGACCTTGGAAAGGCTAAAACACCTGCATCACCTCAACCACTTTTCTCAGCAACTATGAGGAATTCTCAAAGTATCTTGTAAGTGCTTCTGTGTAATCTTCGTACTTTCTTGATTTTTCTATTGCTTTTCTGGTTTCTTTTTCTTGTTGTTTTATATTGAGTGGAAGTTTTTCGACTGTGCATGGGGTAGAGAGTGTGGGGCATTGACTGCTTGTATGGGTGAGCATGCATCTCTCAGCTACAATTGGAGAATTTATCTTCCTTTAGCGTTCTTGATCACTTCAAATAGGAAATATCAGAGAAAAGCTACTGTGTGCTGTGCACGCTCTTCTCTGGTAGTGGTTTTTATGTTGTATTCTGTTTGCTTTAATTCTGTCATATTCAGCTGACCGGTCATCTGTTTCTCCAACAAATTTAATAGCAATTTTAATCTGTGAAGTTAATAATTCTGTCTGAAAATCCTTCTCTTCACAATATCATGGCTTTGACTTGAGTCCTTTCCCTTGAGGTGGCTGTCGTAATTCCTGCTCCCAGCTGTCCTCCATGGTCTCTGAGGTTTCTGCCCCTGCTCTGGATGGCCTCAGCTCCCCAAGCAGCTGCTGCATTGTTACTGTGCCACACTGCAGTGTTAGGGTAGCACCAAGTATGTGCTGGGTAGCCCTAACACCCAGGGATGTCAGCTGTGGCATTTCAGCTGCCTCGTAAGTATCAGAGCTGTCCTTGTGGTGTGAGCAGGAATCTGAGAGAGGGGCAGGAACTAAACATTCTGTTTCAAGGTAAGTTTTCTTATAGCCCTAATTTCTGTTCAGTTTTCAGTTACAGCTGCAAACCTCCCTCTTACATTCCTTCTTCCATAGTTTACTTAGTCTTCAATTAAATTTCTGCCAGTATGACCTCCGTCTTAAAAATGCAAGTGATCCTGGTCATGCAGGACTATTCTGGAAAAAAGTGTAGCTAAATACTTAGCCATCAGATATTGTATCACTTTTTTGCGCAAAATAAAGTTTGGAAAGGAAGGCTTCATGTTTTTTAAATCTTTCTCTTGATTCTTTGGAATCAGCAAAACTCTCAAGGAGGGAAAAACTTGTTCCTTGAAGTCCAGTATCTTTAAGATGCTGGACTTGAATGTGTTCCATGAAGGTAACACAGGAATCTTTCCAGTGTGGCTGAAAGTGACTCAAGAAGAGACACTTCAGATAAAAGCTGTCAGTCAGCTTGCTGCCACTTCTGTGCCCTCCCCCAGGGAAATTTACCTAGAAGCAGACTGTGGGATCTGATGGCTTATTTGTGTAAGCATTTTGATATGTTTGTAAAGGTCTAAATAAATGAAAACTATTCATAAGTTCTTCTGGTTTAAGTGTTGAATTTTAATTGTCTTTCAGCTACCATAATAACAATTGGCTCTGAGGTTGCTGTTAGAAGGAATTTTGTAATAGTGTCCTTTTGTTTGATAAAAGTAATCTCAAATCTGAGATATCTTGTGCTTTTTTGTTAAGTTCCCTGTGAAGATAAACATATCTCTTCCTTAAAATTAAATTCTGCATAACTTCAGAGTCACAGGGTTGCAAAACACTTGCGCAGGATTTCCCAAGCAAATTGATGTGAACATGTTATGTTTTGTGAAGGTACAATGAAGTGGGTGCATTTGGGATCCATTAATCTTCTGCAGGTTACATTAACCAAAGAGCAAATGCATAACAATGATCCAGTATTTCTGGATGTTTTGGAACTAACTATACATATGCAGTAGAGATTGGTTTCACTGTGCTAATAGCACCATGTTTCATAATGTTCAGCCTTTTTCTCCTTCTGTATATTTTAGAATCTTCAGATGGATGTATGGTATCATCAAATTCCATTTGTACCAATATTTTTCAAGTACATTTATTGTCTGAAATCTTGAAAAATGCAGCAGTTTGGTACCATGATAATGGAGATAACTCTTTTGCCTTTGTTCTGGCACAAGAGAATTTTCTGCTTTGTTTGCTGTAATGAATTCCAGTCTTGTAGAAGGGGTATATTTTTCCAGAATAATTTCAGTTGTATTCTAAAATAAACTAATCCATTACTGAGATATTGTTTTTTTTTTAAATAGCTTTTTCTACCATGATTAAGGAGAGAGAATTTTGTTCAATAACTATGTAATGAAAATATTTAGCTTTCCTTGCTGGGAATTTCTCATTTTATATGTATGCAAGTAAATACACTCATTTTACCTCTATCCTATTACAGTTGCCTTTTCCTTAGTTTGCCATGCGCATTTTTAGAGTACAATTCCTTCTATGGCTAAATATTCCTGTAAATTGATATTCTAATAATTCCTGTTTGAAGTAATGTAGTCAGTTGCACTTATTTACAGTAAGTACTTATTTTACTTACAGCTTTTCTTGTTTTACTCCCTAAAATTCTCAACATTGCGGGCATTTTGAAGGTACCAGGGATACTATTCTGTCTATGCTGTCAGTCAAGGATACTAGTAAATGAAAAAGAACAAAGCAGAGAGAAATTTTCTGGACATCATTTATCAGATGGCCCTGCTCATTTTGTTATTTGCAGAATTCCATGTTGGTCTTCAGGTATTTTTCTGTCAACTTTTCCTATTCTTGACACTTAAAACAAATTGTTTGCCAAAACCTAGTTATACACTGGCTGAAACTATTTACTAATTGGTACTTTGGTTTGTAAATTCTAAAATTAAAAAATTGCATTTAAAACTAAAAATAAATCACAAAAGCTGTATCACCTTTCTGTAAAAAATTGGCTTCACTAAAAATCCTCTTTTATTTTCTTTATATTTAGCTGGTGAACTCATTCACACAGCTATAGCTATGCCTGATTACCCAGATAAATATGAGTGAAAGGTAATGGAAGTCGAATTTTCCTCCATGTACACTATTATTTTCATATGCAGCTACTAATGCATTTGCCCCCTCTCTTCCAAAGTTTCCTCTCTTTTTCATTTTTTAAAATTTATTTTGTAAATAAAATTCACCAGTTGCTTGTGCCTATCAGAAGAGTTCTACAATTTGCTGCCTCTGTATTGCCTGGAAAGAGACAAGTCTCTTGCACTCTGCTCAAATGAATGCTTGAAGCCTTTATCAGTAATATATTGTCAATGGTCTGAAAAATAATCCTTGCAGATAGTATTTGGGTTGCTTTCCCCTGCAGCTCAGTTAAGGTTTTCAGTTTAAAAAACCTAAAAGCACATGAAATAAAAATGAAAGGCACACGTATTTACTATGTTTTTACTGATATGTAAACTTTAGGGGAGCCCGGGGCCTACTTACCCTTTTGTGGTCCTTCTAGCATGCCTCATAAGATAACATTCATGTGAAGTGCGTCACTGTAGATGTGTCAGTGTTTATAGATATGTATCTCTAGAAGAGTACCTGTTAAGTATTAAAAGCATATTACTGTAGTGTGAGTCAGTACCTTTAGCTATTTTCTGATAAGTTGCCTACTTCAGCACTAGCAGGTTAGAAATGAGAAAAAGGGAAAAAATCCCCTCTCAATACGTCTATGACTTGATGAAAAATAGCTAGTTATATTTTTATTTAGTTCTTATAAACTCAGTCATCCTGCATTTTGTTAGTTACTTATTTTGGTTTCATATGGAAACTGCTGAGTTTGAAGTGAGGAGAATATGACATTTGAGAGATTTTCATAATTAGAAACCACAACATTTGCACAACTTAAAATTATCTTTGTTAGGGTTTGAGGAGGGAAACACTATTGCATTTGATCCTCGAAGATTTCTCCAAATTTGTAATTGCAAAAGGATTTTAAGTGAAAGCTTTTAATCCAGGTGAATTGCATATATTGGTACATACGACTATCTAATGAAAGAATACTGATCAGCTTTCAGTTGGTAAAATGCGTAAGTAGAATTCAACTAGCATGCTGAAAGATTCAGGTTGAAGCTAATTACAGTGCAAAATAGTTTGATCAAATTTTAATACTGAGTTTTGGTATTTTAATAGGCTCTTGTGTAATATTCAAACAGCTGAGCACAAGTAAGTAAATGCTAGTGGAAAAATATTGTATAATATAAAACCATATTGTAACTAGTTTATTTGCTAAAAGCTACCATTTCTAGAAGTTGAATCTTTTTTGTATTCTACAAAATGTTATCGTTGTATGTGTGTTACTGAGGAACAAATCAACTTTAAATGTTCTTGTTTTCTGTCATATTAAGGTGCATTTCTACCATACTGGTGTAGCAAGCTCTTCCTAATTTCATCTGAATGCTTATCACATGCTTCTGGCAACGTATGCTTAGGCAGGAGAAATTTTGGCAAGAAAGCATGTGATTGCATGTTTAACAAGTCTTCAAACTTTGTTTTGAATTTCACCTTTAAAACAAAAAGCATTGAAGTAGGCCTATTGTTTGAATTACTCTCCTCCATTAAGTACATGAATCTTTACCCCTCCAGGCTATGTTCATTTGCATTTTATCTCTGCCACTCTTCCACACTTTTATTTCACTCTTGACCCTGTTTCTAGGAGATGTGCGAGTAAGAAGTCGGGCAGGATTTGAAACAGAGAGAAGAGGTTCTCATCCATACATTGATTTCCGTATTTTTCACTGTAAGTATTTAAAAGCAGATAAATGACAAATAAACAAAGGCTTCCATAAATTTTAACTACTGAGCCTCTAAAATAAAGTTAGCAGCTCTTATAGCAAGGCTATTTTTTTTATACTTCTTAGGAAAATCTTTCATTCTAGCTCATTACAAAAAATAGAAGAGGAAAATCTTTACTGCTAAATATTTTTCACAAAAATTATGATTTTAAGCCCATTGAATTTAGATGTGAATCCATATGGGAATAGAGACTTATCTTCTAAACAGCTACTGAGGTGTGTGCCGAGTGCTTACTTGGCAGACACCATCAGTTGAGGAAAATGCTTTCCTTTTTTAATAAAGCACTAGAATGGCCCTGTCCAGGATGATGCTTAAACAGAATTACAGTAATATCAATATTCTTAACCTCGTCATAATGAATTGACATTTACATCTGCTCAAACATGTAGCTAGGACTTAAATTTTTGGACAGAGACAAATCTTAAATAAAAATTAAAGTGTTAGGAAAAAGTGGCAGCCTAAATTTTTTTGATTATGTGTTTGAGAAATCTTTTCAGAAGTATTAGAAGAAGAATATTTTTGTAGAGAAAAAAGTAAAACTATTCATCTATATTGTTACAACTAAATTTGTCAGTAGTTCTGGTAATAATAGTTTCAACACCACCAAACCAATATGGAGCAAAATGCAGGGATCCGAGTCTTAATTAAATTATGCCAATAATGAATGTATTAAGTGTCATAAGGGATCTATACCAGCATTGTATCAGTACAATTTCAACTATTCTGAATGCAATGGAGAGATTTAGTAAAGCCGATTTCATGGTAGTAAGTGTGGTTGTTGTAATTTCCTTATGAATAAAAACGAGTGGCAGAAACTGGTCTTACGTGCTGATCTTAACTGAAGTTATTCTTTTTCAAAGTAGGTAATTTCTAAAACTCTTAAACTTAGTTTAATTCAAAAGTTTAATAAAAATAGGTGAGAAAACAAAGTTTGAAGAGTGTGCTGTGTAGATTTTTTCAATAAAAAGGATAAGTTTCATCTCAAGTCCTGATTTGAGTATAATAAATTTTTTGTAGAAATAGCATGCGATTTATGAAGTACATAACTGTCTTTTTGTGTATACATATATGTGGCATTTCATGCTGATATATGAAAATACTAACAGAAGGTTTAAAAGTAGTACCTGTTAAAAGGCAGTCAACGTATGATACTATTGCTGTTGTCAAATTAACTGTTTTCTGTGGTACTCATCACACTGTTTCTTTCCATCCTGATTATTGTGCATCAGGCAGATCAGGACAAGTCAGGAAAGGGACTTTCATATACCCTTTCTCCTTGCCCTTACTTGTTCAGACACAGCCAGCAGCTTTTAGCAACATGACCTGTGGTGTCTGATGACAGCAAAAAATATTGCTAGGAGGCCCAAAAAACTCTTTGGCTTTAACTTCCCTCTCAAGTTAGCTGCTGTGTTAGTTTCCAGAGTTGTCACATTATAGTCAGATATTTTGCACTTCAGGATTGTAGCATGTTGAAGGGTTGCTCTTTGACTTTAGGCTCCTGCCACCACATTGTGGAGTTTCTTTCAAAAGTCACGAATTCAGCACCCTCTCTCAACATATCAGTAGGTTATCTAGCAATTTACATAAATGTGGGATTCCTTTTTATCCATAAAATGTTTTCTTTCTCTCTGCAATGCTAATTTAGTCCTGATCAGTATTTCTTTAATTGTTTTAAGCCGAAGAGATTTAGTAATGCACTGAGACTGCCAGTAAAGAGAAGTTGCAAGAATTAGACTTGACCTAATTTTTAGGATATTCTCCCTGCCCTCTCCCAGTTACTTCAGGAGTTGATTTTTCCACATAGAGGTAAATGACTGAAAAAATTCACCCATTTGCTTAATAACATGTGAGAGGAGTCAGTCAGCTCTTCTTTCCTTGGGGGAAATACTGAATTGCAAATCTCCTCTGCAGCTGGAGGAGATTAAACCATCTGAATGTTGCCTTTTTTTTTCTCCCCACCACAGCTGTATGCTGAACATCAGTAATGCATGGACATGCTTCCTCCATTGTGTTTGTACAGTTTCACTTGTAACTTTCTTGTACTATCCAATAGTTTTATTCTGTGGTTCTAAATATTTTGCAATGATCATTGCTTATGTGTTTTGCAGAGGACTTACATAGTGGCTGTCAGTCGCAGTGCTGAAACATTAGTTCTGTTCTGTGTTTTGCTTAGCTAACTTCGGTTGTTCAGCATTGTTTTCTTTTTTGGTCAGTGATGTTTTGAGAAGAAATTTAATGTCTTTCAGGATGTTTAGTTAATAATGTGCTGACCAGTCTCCTTTCTAATATTTTATCAATGGGCTCTTAACCCAGTATTTTACTGATAGGTTAGAAGAGTACTGAATTTTAAATGCACTACTTTGCTTCATAACACTATTTGAACTTGCAACTTCCACCAGTGTTGCTGAAGTAACTTTTTCAGCACTTATTTCTAAAGATCACTTCTCTATCTCCTTAGGCATTATAAACTCAGCATCTTTATCTTCATCCCAGAATTCAGTAATTGATATGTGAATATTCAAGTTTCTAACCTGTCTAGAAGTATTCTCAACAATGTTTTTTAGAAAATTTAATTTTAGGAAGATGGTTGGAAAAATACTGTTGTTGTTAGAGACAGTGGACTGGCAGTCATATCTGAGGATTATTAAATGCAGGGTTTGACTGGTGATCAAGCTAACTTTGTTGGATGATAATCTAGAAGATTACCTGTTATTCCAGAAGTCACCTTTTTATAGTTAATTGCATGAACTATCAAGAGGAATGGCTTAATAAACAAATTTTTGTTTTAACAAGACTGCTTTCTGGTGAATGGGGAAAGTCCAGATTATATTCTTGTTGGTTGCAGTTGGTTAATGTTAAGTCATCACTTAGCAGATTTTCTGTTACTGTGTTCTGTTGGTTATCCTATGTGGGACCATGAGTATAACGTCAAGATAGCATCTTAAATCCACCATTGCTGGAAAGGAGAGAGCAGCCACATAGCTTTCTTCCTCTGAATTCACTGTTGCACAGTAAAATGCATACACTATAATGTTTTATTAAATTGGCTGTAGAACACTGGATTTACTTTTCACTCCATGAGAAACAGAAAGGGAGTTTTGCAGTTCGCATGAAAATGCAGCATGTACTGTTTGGTTTTCAGGGAAGTTACTGAAAAAGTGATTGCAGTTCTTATAATCACTCTTACTGTCTTCTGGTTTACAAATAGGCAATGGTTTATATGAATACTTAAAAATTTTCTTTACATTACTCAAGACATCATACAAAGTAACTCAATCTTCAGTGTTGTCAGAATATGTTGATAAAAGCTAATGTGAAACAAAATCTTTGGCAGAAGAATTGCTAAGTGACAAGATAAAAATATTCCTTTTTTCAGAAATAGTAAACCAGCAATAAAGTTTTAGGCTTTGTTTTCTTGCTATTGAGAGGTTGTCAGTAATGTCTATTTTTTTATATATATGTGTTTGTATACACACACACACACACAACTACACTTAAGAAATTTTGATTGTTGGAGGTGTTTCTAGCATGCACAAACAAAGGCATTTACAATGTGCCCTAATCACTCTCTGTTTCTCCTGAAAAAAACCCCAAACAGTGAGGGTGCACAGTGATATGTACAGTATGTTATAGTAAGGAAGTGAAGCCAAAATGAATAAATATCAAATGAATAATTAGCATAACAGAAAAAAATACTGAGAAGTGTCATGCAGATACAGCTGAAATTAATGCTTTTAAGCTTCCTTTTAGGAAAGGGTTATTGGATTAGTCTGGAGGAATCAGATAGAAAAATGAATATTTTGGTTTTGCAGAGAAGAAACATGGTTTTCTTCTTGCTTTTCCTGTTGGGCCTGGCCCAGAATAAGTAAGACCCTGTCAAAAGGTTTTTAGAATTCTCTTGTGCCAGTCTCAGCTGGGCATGCTTCTATGGGGAGATGATGATGTTGCCAACACAAGGCTCTGTTATAGATTACTGTATCTGTCACATCTGTGAGCTAAAATATCTTAGAAAGAAGAAGGGATTTTTAATCAGTGTATGTTTGGTAGTATTCAGGAATGCTCAATTTTGAAGAAGATAGTTGCTTGCATACAGTATAATGGCACAGTATAAGACTTCATTGAGACTTGGATGGTCCTTCTCCTTAGTTGTGTATGGAGCCTTTTTAGGGGGGAATGGAAAGAAAGGAAGAGATATTTTTATAGGTGATGGATAAAAATTAACCTTTCTTAAAGGTGCAAATGTGTGATGATATTTCAGAGTTTACCTTTATTATACAACCTTCAGGCTGTTTACTTGGAAATTACAGTTTGTGGAACATATTATAAACTATTCTGAGATCTCGCAAAAATGTCAACGTGTGCTGTTGCAATGATGTTTTTTAACTTTCTGGTTCTTAGCTCATGAACCAATGGAAAATGTTTACCTTGGATAGTGAATTTAGACTTCCCTTGGCTGAGACGCCAGAATTCAAAGAGACAAGAGTGCAAATCCAAATTGATTGTCTGAAACAATTTGAAAAATCCTTGTGTAGCAGCAGCTAATGATGCTTTTGATGATACCATCTAGAGATTGAGATAAACTAAGCAGAGTCCAGATGAATTTCAATGCCTTTTTTTGTTTCAAGAAAATAGAGGAATTACCTAGTTGGTTATGTTTAACAGTAATGGTCTGTCTTGTTCAGCAGTCTGCTGTGAAAAAGGATGAGTTTCACAATGAATAAAATAATGCAAGAAGATTTCTGTGATCGTAGTTTGAAGTATTTGTTTCCTTTTGAAAACACCATCATTGAGGAGTAAAAAGCTTGTACTTCAAAGATTTCTTCAAAAGCTGTCTTTCTGTGAAATGATGCAATTCTGAAATTGTCTTCCAATTATTCACAATCCAGATTATTCAAATAAATTGTTTTCCACAATGTGAGAGAAATTTTGACTTTGATTTAGTTTGGAGAATGCAATCACACAGGGGGAAATCACGGAAAATGCTCCAAATACAGCTGTATTGCCCAAATGAAAAGAGTGATCTTGAAGTGAGCTTGGTTAAGCAAGATTTGGGGATTAAAAGTGCAGACTGAGAATATAGAGCAGGTTTCTTTTTTCTTTTGTTATTCTAGTTGTTTGTTTTGCCTACAGTTTCTTCTTTCCAAGCTACTGTAAAATAGCATGTGCTCTGGAGTATTGCACAGGTACAGGCCACTCTGTGTTTCATTTCGGGCTTAATTTTGACCACAGAAGGCAGAGAGACATTCTATTTTTTTCCCCATTTCTTTTGAACCTTTCCAATGTGTTCTTTCTCCAAGTACATTATTTGGAAAGGGGTTTGTTTTGTATGCTGGACAATTTGGTAGAAAAGATGAGATTTTTTTTGTTTTCATCTCTGCTCCTAGTTTGACTTTTGTACTGACAATCATATAGACTGGTAAAGGAAATTCTTTTTCTGTTAACTGGTGGGTTAGTTCTCAATTCTTTTATTTCTGGTGATGAAAAATAGACTGAAAAGATGAGTTGAGGGTACTGTCATTCCTTTACTGTAGAACTAAAGATTTCTAGGACACTGAAGAGAGGTGGGTTTTTCTGGGAAGACAGCAAGAAAATGATTTGGCTACGATCTGGAATATATTATCCTTTTGGGAAAAGAGTTTTGAACGATTATGTGTCATGTTCTTCAGAAGGATCAGTACTTTGATTAACATGGCATAACCCATTTTGTAAAGGCTGTATTTGTATATATTTTGTATATTTGTGTTCTGATCATATTCCTCTAAACATTTACCTTCAGTGAGGTTTCTTAGTTCACAGTATACTGTTGTAAATTGCAGATTTGCTGTGCCCAATGAATGGAATCAGGTTAAAAAACCCCAAAAAACACAGCTACAGGATTTCTGGGCTTATGACTCAGTAAATTGCTATGGAAAGACTGCCTTGCATGTAGTTTCTTAGTCCTGAGATTATTGCAAAATGTAACTCATTCCAGCTCAGAAATGGCATTGTTTAATTCACTTAATTTTATATCTTTCCTGAGGTGTTTACAGAAATACTAAGATGAGCCAAAATCCAAAAGAGATAAAGTAGTAAAGTCCTTTGGATATCTTTTCCTGATTTTTTTTTTTAACACTTTGCTGAGCAATGACTTACAGTGCCATTGGAGAATTGGCACTTATTTCATACTGAAGTAGTCTAATCCCTTCACTTTGAGTATCTTATCTCAAATTAGCTCTGCTTTGAGCGAAGGGTTGGACTAAAGGATTTTCAGAAGTCTCTTCTGTCCCTTCCCACTTAAATTATTCTGTGGCTCTGTGCTTTGCTAAGGCAGTGAGATCCTTTACTCTGTAGGATCCTTCAGGAGAAGTTATCTTTGGTGGTGGTGATGCCTTGCACTTCCCTTCCATCATGGAGCATCTGATGAAAACCACTAGAGTTTTTAACAGAGTTGTGGTACTACTAGAGTTTCTTGAAATTAATTTTTTTTCTGATTCCACTCAGTTAGAAGACACTTGCAAAGCCATGTTGATTTCATTAATCCTTAACCCACAGCATATTTTCCAGCAGTCATTATTATTTGGAAAATATTTGGGGAAAAATTTATAAATGTGTATATAGCTCTATATTGTACATTAAAACCAAAACAGTATGGCTTAATTTTTTTTTTTTAAGAAGGAGGGGTGCAGTGCCTTACAGTGATGCTAAATGAGGCTTCTAAGTGGTTCTGAGAAAGACATGAAGTATAATGAAGTAATTTAGACTCCAATAATGTAAATTAGTTTATGTAACTTTAAAGTCCTTACATTAAAAAATTTTATCTTCCAAATGAAGTCATAGTTTTATGTAATACTTTGGTACTGAATGTCATAAAAATATTTTTAAATTCAAACCATGAGTGGTAAACATATAGGAGAGTTAAATAGCAGGACTTAATTTAAAAAAATGTTCATGGGTCTAATATAGTGCATTTCTTAATGGTTTGATGGGAATAGATGTGAAATTAGAATGCTTACGGGTCCCTCTAGTGGTGTGAAATGCTAGATAATACTTTCAAATTATTCATAAATTGAAAATTATTTGTATCCTGGAAAGATATATCTTAAGAAACGTGTGTCCTTAGAAAGATGGCTTTAATTGGCATGCAAAATGGAATATTTCTTTCCAACAAATATTTACAGGTAGTGGAAAATTTCAGATGATATGTCAGGTTTAATGATAGTATCTGCTCTGTAAAAATGATAAACATGCAATTGGGTTAATGCAGAAAAATTTTGAGAGATCACTTCCATTAGAAGAAGATAATTATTTCATATTTTTGGGGGGACAAGCCTCCTCTGGTGGGCCTGTGCACCTCAAAAGTTCAGGTTTTACATTCAACTATAGGAAGGATCCATTGTCTGAAAATACTTTCATTTTAGTGGCAGTGATACCCAAGATCCTCAATTGTGCTCTTTCTATTGGTATATAGCAAAAATCAGTGCTTTTTATAATGGATACTTTTCTTTCTGCTTTGGGCTGTAGTAAGGAAGGAATGGAGGTAAAGTTCCTTTTCGCTGAATAGCCTTGTTTTGACCAGATTCTCATCAGAGGGAGTAAGTCTATATTTGCATTATAAGAAAATTGAAGTGTATTGCTAGGATTTAAGGTCCCACTAATAATTAAATGAAATCATAATTGTTATTTTTCCTTTTGTGGACTGTCCTTACTATACAAAAGATAGAAAAGTTTTGAGAATAAGTCCATCACTATATTGTGATTTTTTTGAAGTGATTATCACTTGTCTTTAGTTACTTTGTATTTTTGGTATTGGCATGAGAAAAATAAATATTTAATATCCCTGTGAAATGTGCTGAAACTTTTTTAGGTTTTCATGAAGTTAAAAGATTGGGAGTGGGAAGAGATTAAAATTATCATCTTGGAATACAGATGAAATCTGTTGCATAAATGCGACTTGTTATTTTATTGCTATATATGCATCACATTAGCAAAATAACTGATATTAATAACTGATACTTCTTTTTCTTTATTTTAGAAAGGATTTTTTTATTGCACCAGCATCTCACTTAAGAAGCTTAGAAACAAGAATATAACCATTTTAATCTAACAAACAAAAAGCCCTAAAACCTTGGATTGATACTTTGGATGATAACTCTAATTTACAAAGGAATGGCAAGAAGAATGTCATAGGACAGCTGCTGTTGAGTTGGCACTAAGACCTACAGTTTGCCTTCTGGTTCCTTGCATCAAAAGCACTACTTACGTAATGCTGTAGTGTCCTTCTTAACATGCCCATCATCCCAGCTTTGCTTTCGTTCTCTTTCAGTTCACAAGGCTGTAAATGTCATATTTATTTTATCATTCTAATTTGTCCTTCAACTGTCCTTGAGAGCAAATGGTCAGTATCTAATTGTATATTAGATATACAGTATCTAATCAGTATTAGAAGGGCATTTAGCACACTGAAGGCTCCAAATGAAAGCAAAGATGTTTGGCTGGGAAGAGAGATGTTTTTGCAGCATGCTTATTCATGAGCAAATGCAGTGCACTCTTCATTCTTCACTGTCTTCTTTTCATGATCTCTATACATTACTGAACCTTGGTTTTGTAGGGTCTCTGAAATTAGCATCTCTTTTCATGACTCGTGATAGAAGAGGAGAGGTTGTCATTCTCCTATTAATCATGCATCTAAAGGGAATGAATGTGCCAGGAGGGAAATGCCAAGTTTCCATTGCACAACTGTATCATTCATTTTACCAGTCTCTTCCATTAACGGGCCTTAGCTGGTATGCCAAAACGACAAATCACTTGGTTTTTGTATCCTTAATAATAATTTATCTGTGAGGGAAAGGAAAAGGCAGGCACAGTAGCTATCAGTGTTCCTGCAGCTGAAGAACCTTTCTTCCCCTCACCCCCTTCCTTGAAAGCTAGCTATTTTCTGTTTTAGCCTCCCCTTTAAATTAATATCCTGTCAAACCTCTGCATCTGACTTGCTTATTCTGAATTGTCTGGGGTAGATGTTTGACTGTTAGAGAAATTTAGTTTTTGGGTTGGTGTAGTCCCACAAATCTGCTGCTCTGGGGCTGCAGAGGGATGGTGAGGCTCAAAATCTTTCTCATTTGGAAGTTACTCTGATCATTTCAGATCTAGAGGTTAAAGACATTTATTTAGTCAAGCTGTTACTGCGTAGCTTGGACTACCCATGTGCAATAACTAATAGCTCAAAGGCAAGTGCAAAGCCCAGCCCATGGGGTGGAACAGCCCCAGCACAGGCAACAGGCAACCATCTGGAAAGTGGCTTGGCAGAAAGGGAACTGGGCCTCCTGGTGGGCACCAAGTTAAACATGAGCCAGCCATATCCCCTTTCTGCAAAGAAGGCAAATGGTGTCCTGGGCTGGCTGCATTAGGAGGAATGTTGACAGCAGGTTGAGGGGGGCGATCCCTGTCCTATAAGTAGCACTGGAGTGGCCTCACCTGGAGTCCCAGCCTGGGCTCCCCAGTAAAAGAGAAGCATGGACATACCAGAGAAAGTCCAGCAAAGGGTGAGGAAGATTAAAGGGCTGAGAAAGCTGGGACTGTTCAGCCTACAGAAGGCTCAAGGGGAAATTTCTCAATGTATACAAATGCCTGAAGGGAAAGTGCAAAGGGGACAGAGCCAGGCTCTTTACAGTGGTGCCCAATATGAGGACCAGAGGCAATAGGCGCACAAACTGATACACATCAGTGTGTGAGTGGGTGACCAAGTGTTGGCACAGGATGTCCAGAGAGGTTGTGGAGTCTGTACCCTTGGAGATAAATAAAAGCCTTTGGGAGATGGTTCTGGGCAGTGTGGTCTAGGTGACTGCTTGAGCAGAGGAGTTTGACCAGATGAACCTCATATAGTACTTTCCTACCTCACCTGTTCCGTGATTCTGAATAAGCAGCATTGCTGCTAGGAAAGCTGGAATAATGTAGGCTTTGTTTTTCTTTTTTTATTTTAACAAGGGGTAGAAAAAAGTAGGATTAATGTGTAATAGTAGTGGTTTATGAGCTATGCAAATTGGTGATAATTTAGAGAGTTTAAATATATTTGTAAGATGAGTAAGTGTCAATAGCATATTGTGAAGAGAATGATCGTTCAGCTTCACAGAAAACCAAGTAACTCATTTTCCTCTGTACCTCTATTATCATCAGAAAAAATCCTCAAGCAAGAAGATATGCAACCCTTCCTAAATGACTTCAAAATACAAATACAGGTGGAACACAGACCTGTACTGCCAAATTATTGCATTTCTGTGTTCTGTTGTGTACTTTGCTGCCAGAAGCTGCTGTTCTGCTTGTAGTACCTACATCATACTATTCTGTCCAAGATTAACATGTGGTACCTGTGATGGTGAAACTTAATTGTAGCATGACAACAAAAATGAGATTTTGTTAACTGTAGATCTGTAGTACTTGAGAACCAGAAAGTTATCTATGCTTCCAGAAAAGTGTTCATTTTCCTACTTTAAATATTTTGTTTTATTGAGATTTAGTGAAGTTTTTGTGTGTGACTGTGGATATTTTATATAATTTTACAACCTGAATATAGCCATTTTATATTAGTTTATTTTCAACCCAGTAATTTCTGTTTTGAAATTTGACTCTTAAGGAATTGGATCAAGATTGAGGGGGAGAAACTTCTTACCTGTAGCATACACTGCATTAGCAGCAGCAGCTGTATTGCTCCCTGCTTCTCTGTTCTGCAGGCTGGCAGTGCTCATGTAACCTTATGGTCACAAATGTGCTTAGAAATATTGGTAGAGTAATGTGGATGACTGGGTATTTATTTTCCTGCTGTACACATGAATGTTGCTTTATAAGCAACCTTTATCATATGTAGTATATCTGTTTACTTAATATATAAACTGGGATATAATATAGGTACCAGTGTCCTCCGAGGAAGAGCCCTTGGCCTTGAGAATGATAGCTTGAAGAAGGATACATCATGTGGGGATGTCTGTATTAGCCCTGAACTTCAGTGTCTTGGTGAAGTGTTTCAGGCATGTCTTGAAAGACCATTCAGTTGTGTCAGTTTAAACTCTGCTAACACAGATGGTTGATAGGAAATGCTGCTGTGTTTGATTAGATACTCCATGATCAGCTGTCACTGATCAGCTCTTTTTAGAGGTGTTTTATTAGTGTGGTTTGGGAGTTAATATATTAATTTAATATATTAATATATTAATAATGAGCTAGCATAGAACAGGAAGTAGATTGGAGCTTCAGCAGGGAGAAGAATTTAAATGGATAAAGTTTTATCTTATGTAGAATTAAGCTGCTGTCACTAGGAGTCACTGAGGCTTTTAGTTCAGATTATCAATAAGGCTACAACTTCCCGTGTACGTTTTAGACTGACTTTAAGAACAAAAGTTGTAATTCCTTACTTCACCAACTTCTCATATGTCCGTTTTTTTTGGAAGGACAAGAGATCTGTGGTACAGAGTTGTGCTAATGTTGTTTTTGATGATCTGCATTTTTGAAAAAGAGCATGTTGGCATTGACTTCCTTACTTAATGCCTCTTTTTGAAATTTATTATTTAACATGAGTCATTTCAGGCAGGATGAGTGAATATCAAGGTAAGATTATTGGCTTCCTGTTGATTATATAAAACTGCTATTGGGGGCACTGTTGAAAAGAAAGTAAAGGCCGAGTTCGGCCTAATGTATTTCGAAATGAGAATATCTGGCTTGCTACAAAGGAACTGGAGCTCTGTGTAGTTTGATGCTGGGGTTTCTTCAGGCATATTAAATGGAATTGGATGTAAACTAGAATCAGTCGTTTGTATAAATCAGTTAACCTAATAAAAGTAAAGCAAAATATTTGGATAAATCTTTGAAAAGAGGCTGAAATGATTTTCTGTTGTGTTTTCACCATACTGGGAAACAGAATTAGATATGCTGTGAATGTAAATGTCATAATTGTTTGGCAGGAGAGTGTATTTGTAAAAACACCAAAATTGCTTGAGTGTGTTTTAAACTTCACCATAGTTGAGTTAAAGAGATTTTCTGAGCTGTAAACTGTGTAAAAATAATTTGTACTTGCTCAAAGCCTACTTCTATCTCCTGTATCAACACTCAGTTTCTGATACTCTTTTGATGGGGTACATATCATCTTAGGTGATTTTTTGGGGACATGGATTGGATGTGTATTCATGACAGCAATTTTCCAAAAATAATTTGTTTGCAGTACTGTGTGTATTTTTAAACAATATCTGTAATATTTTTGTCCTTTCAATAACAGAGTTCCTTAAAAAGATAAGTTGCAGCTATGATTTAAATATTTGTTTTTCTTCACAGGATGCTTACACAGGGCATATATTTTTTAATCCATGATTCTGTATTTAGTATTAATAAAAATATCTGTATTTTTGCTGAAATGTTTGATACTCAAAAAAACCTGCACTATCTTTATACCACACTTCCCTGAGCACTTGTCTTTTTGATAAAGGTTTTTTAGAGAGAGTGTTTATTTTCTTGTTTTTTGTAGCAAATTCTGAAATCGAAGTCTCTGTGTCTGCAAGAAATGTGAGAAGGTTGCTTAGTTTCCAGCGATACCTGAGATCTTCCCGTTTTTTCCGTGGTATCACTGTTCCAAATTCTTCAAACATTTTAGATGATGATTATAATGGACAAGCAAAGGTTGGTTGCTTGATTTTTATTTTTTAAAGTATGTTTTTCTAAATGCTTGCTAGTATATATATCACATACTAAAAGTGCAACCAAGTACCAATTTTAAGCATATCTTCTATGTATGTGTGTATGCATTTTTGTGTCTTTTATATATATGTGTGTGTGTGTGTGTAATGAAATCTAGCCAAAATTTCATGGTTTGTAGCAAACTCCTCTACTGCTGACAAGTTAACTCGGATAGTTTTTATGTGGCTAGTGGTTGTTGTTGTTCTGTTCTGTTGTTTTTTTATTTTTAAATAGCTGGTGAATTAAGGATGCCCTTGAATAATTGAAGAAAAAAATGGAAAGGAAAATGTATCTGTACTTAAGAAATGTAAATGAAGCAATTTAGACAACTATTCCCTTTGATTTTTAGGCAAACCTTACTAGTGAACAAGTGGAAGAGTGACTCCCTAAATTCAATAAAGTGAATTCAATGGATTTCTCAGGGTATGCTTAGGTCAAACTGATTTTTCTGTGGTAGGCACTTCTAGGAAAGAGAAGTGATAGCTGTAATGCACTTGTGCAGCACTAAAGCAGGGAAAGCAGATACTGGGAAGAGAGTTGGTGCTAAGGGAGCAGCTACCTGGATGAAAGGCTGCTGTATTTGCAACAGAGGATGGACAGTGCTGAAGGGGACTAAGCAGGAAAAGATTATTCAGGTTATTCAAGATCCCAAAGGCTGTGTCACTGCATGTAGTGCTTTTTTTGTCATCTGACACAGAAAAGGAATATACTTATAATACGATGGATGTATCCATGCTGAATATGATCAGGCTGTAGTGTGGGAAGAAATCTGGTAACGTGGAGAATGGAAAAAAATCTTAAAAATGTACATGTAATTTAATCATAAGAAGATAAAGTTAATGCTTTTGTTTCTTCTGATAGCAGAGTTTTAGCAGCTGGTAGAAAAAAAACCTTAAAACCTATAATTGGATCACAAAACAGTTCTACCAATCTAATAAGAATAGGAGAAGGCAGGAATCTGTTGTAAAATTTGCTGGAGGACAGGTATTTCTGATACAGGTAAGGGAGGCAAAGTTTGGGACTACTCAACTCTGGTGAGGCACTTGTACTGTTTGCTGTTCTTGCTCATCCCTGTTGTGGGAAGAAAAGTACGTGTGGAGTAACTGTGTTAAAGATGTGCTAGTTCCATGGGGTGAAAAGTCAAAAGCCAGGTTCTTAAATTAAAATGCTCATACAATGGCTCAATTATCTAGTGAATCATCTAGATGCTGTTCTATGAGCAGGGGGAAAAAAGAAAAGGTAAAGACTACACAGATTAATTTGCTAGTCTGAATGCACAGTCATTCTGCCATACTATTTCTGATTTGAACCTAATTATTTTAAATTGTATTTTGAGAAATTGGCTAAAGGTTGAAAGGAGGATCTCCAACCAGTTCTGTCAAGGCACTTCTTGTTTGGTTTATTCCCTCCAGTCTTTTTATTTGTAAATGTGTGATGTTTTTCAGTTGTCAGATAAATTTTATTATTCTTTTACTAGTATTTTTTTGCCTGTAGGAATTCTGAAGGCTTGATATGTCTCTGAAATCTTAAATACTCCTCGGAGCTACAAGAAGATAAGCATACACTGATTAAAAAATGACAGCTTTTGTGTTTCTTTTCAGTGTATGCTGGAGAAGGTTGGAAATTGGAATTTTGATATTTTTCTTTTTGATAGACTGACAAATGGTGAGTTTACTTTTGGTATTTCATTTGTGTTTTATCTTCTAGCATAACTTAACTGTTGCACTTATGATGCAGTGTTGTATGTGATTGTTCACTAAAAAGCACAAATTCCATCATGTAGTAGTTTTTGATTTAATAGTCTTTGAACTGAGTCCTAGTTTGCTTGGTTACTCCATTAAAATAATGATACTGTCTTTACTGATACTAATCATTGATTTTTTTAGAAGAGGCCCTTGATGTACTTTATAGGTTGTTGTTCTCTCTTAGTAATTTATAGTAGTAATTTGATACAAATTAACAAATCATTTTATGATCATGGACTTCTGTTTTTCAATTATGGGGTGCTGGTAATTTTTATGGTTTTGTCCAAAAGGTCATTTATATTGAACAAGTATTTTTCTGATAAATGTAGTGTTAGATAGAATAGTTCTATTACTTTATAGTGCCGTAAAAAGCATGTTGATGTTAATCCATTATAATTATGACTTAAAATAACTGGAGAATTTGGAGTTGAGCAGGGGGAATCTGCTATACACATAGCTTGCAAAACACAGAAAAAGGAAGAGAACATTTTGGTGACTTTTGTGTGTCCATTGCAAATAGCAGTAGGAACTAGAGAGGTAGTTGGTTAAAAAAAACCCTGATTATTGTTCCTTTGTAGGCAGAAAAGAGATCTGTAAGTGTGCTGGGGAAGGAGGAGGCAGGGCTGCTGCAGTGGGTAGGGCAAAGTTTTGCACTATAATCTAAGCAGTGGCAGCTTGGTTTTGAACAGAATGGAAGGAGGAGATAAGCAAGTCCAACATCTCAGTGGCATTTGTGCTAGTGTAGGAAGAGAATGGAGGGCAGCTCTTGCAGATTTTGCAGCAATCATGTGGAGTAGGTAGTAAAGTTACAATTAAAGTTGCCAGAACAAGAAATTTAAGTTCAAAAAGGAGAATGTGGCACCAAAACATCTTTTTCTCTTCTGTTTCATTGAATGGGTGCTTGGCTTAACCAAATGTAAAAGTAGCAACTTCACAGTTATATTCAATACAGAAAATGGATAGAAAAAAATGAAAATAGCAAGGATTTGTAAAAATAGAATGCTTATATAGATAATCATAAACTTTACGTAACTGAATGAGAAAAAGCTATGTGTACAAGTTAACATGTAAGCTTAGCTTCTTTTGCTTTATCAAATGAGAGAAATCTGAAGTCATCATTCTCATTAGAGCCCTCTCTACCTTTTATATGTACTTCTTTCAAATACATTTAAAGTACTATCAGAAGAGCTTCTATTGTGGAAGCCTTATGATACCACCATCCATTTTGCATCCTAATTAAATCATTTTAGGAGGACATTTTGATCAGGCAGTCTTGTTCTTGAAAGTTTGGAAGGGTAGAATGTGGTGTATAAAACTCTGCTGGGTGAGCTGCCCTGGATGAACCTCTACAGGAGAATTCTCCAGTAAATGCTGTTCCAAGAATTGCGTATTTATTTCATTGTGAGGATGTGGCATGCACATGAGAATTCATTAATTCAAGCCTAGTAATAAGCTTGATTTAGAAGAATTTTTGTCTTTTTATACCTCAGTTTTTGTCTGTGCTAGGTTCTGTAATGCTCAATGAAGATTGCCAGCCGTGACATTGTTTGCAGAGCAAATAATGGACAAGCTATTTCAAATAAACATTGTGGACTGTGTCTCTTACAATTTTACTTATTTCACCACTGCAAAAGATTATAATAAAATTATGAGTAGACAACATATATTATAATCTTGTAAGTGTATATGTTTTTGTAGAGTTACAGGTGAAATAAGAAGTATATATAAAAATTTAACAAAAAATATGATGAAAATGAGAGAAAGCATATTTGCAGTGTGCTCTAATCAATAGTGTTGTCTAACTTTTCCCTTTATCTGATTATATTTTGTATTTCGTATGTGTTTGTGATATGTTGCATAAATATAATTATAAAATTGGATATCATTATAATGGATTTGCATGTTGAAATGGGTTGGTTTTTTAATGTTCCAATAACATTTTCTTCCTATTGCCATTGGACAATTGGTGAATGCATTAGAATTAAGCAAAAACATTGGTTAGTAGAGACAGCTAATAGAAACTTGTCATGCAGTAAGATTTAAAGATTTATGAATTGGTGTAGAATATCATTACTTGGTGTAGAGAAATTTGCTTGTATCATTTTTGTGACCAATTTGTTTGAAATAATACATTTCTTATGGAAGAGTCGCTGATTTCATGGCTTCCAATGAATTAGTATTTTCATCTTATTTTTAGGAAACAGTCTAGTCAGCTTAACCTTTCATCTGTTTAATCTACATGGACTAATTGAACACTTCCAGTTAGATACGATGAAACTTCGTAGATTTTTGGGTAAATACAGCTTTTTATTTTGATGAATATTGCTATTTATCTGCATTTTTATACCTTAATTGAAATCCTGGTTATAGTTTAGCAATAAGGTATGAAGGGTACTGATGCAGTCTACATTGTGCAGTGATTTAAATTGTATTAATTGAGATGATCTCTCAAAGTTTTTATGAGTATAGAATTTTTTGTGTTAAATCCAAACAAGTATTAACGTTTAGTAATTTCATAGCTGACACTGCATTCTGTTTATTAAATCTATTTATTATCTATTAAACAATCAGGAATATATGTGACATTGTGTGATATTTGTATTGGGAAAGGCTAAACAGCTCCTTTCTTTGTTCTGATTTTCATTTAGTATTGATCTTTACTTTTTCCAATGATAAGATTTCCTAACTGTATGGAATATGTCAGAAATACTTTCTGGTGCCAGTTTGGCATTACTTTTTGGCTTGCTCAAATTCTCCTACAAGTAAGCATTGTACTGTGGACATAGTTTCTCCCTAGACAGAGTACAGGGAGAATTCAATTTTAATTGAATGTCTGGGCCTGTGTCACTGGAATGCTTCTTTGGAAAGTACTGTAAGTAAAATGTAGAATATTCAAACCAAGTGGTGAATACTCAACAGAGCTGTCTGCATCCCAATACATAGACCAGTGCTGGTATGAGACCTCCTTCCTTTGGTTCTTCTATGACAGTATCTTTAATTTTGTGAAGTGGGATCATTTTTAACTGAGCAGGAGAAACAAGTTTCTGGTCTCTTTCAGCAGTTTTTCAGAGTCTCAGAGGAAACAATTCTGTGCTTACAAAGCTTGTCATTTAAAAAGGGAGCAATCACATTTGGAAGTCTTTTCTCCCCTTTCAAATAAGAGAGTGTTTTTGTTTTCATAATTCAGTTCTCTTTCAGTTAAAAGAAAAACTTAGTTCTGTCTTGCCTTTCATCTTGTTTAAAGTGGACTAAATTTTCTCCAGTTTCAGGAATGTAATCAGCTGATCTTAATCACTGATATGTTGGAATGCAGGAAAATGATTATAGAAATCTGGTTTTAAGCTTCTTGAGTTCTAACTGAATGTGGTTCGTCTTTCTCATCTGTTTAGTTGACATTATGCAAATGATAATACTTGAAAGACCAGTTACAAATGACTGGTTTAGTTAACTGGTTATCAGAAGATGAGAGTTTTAACTACATATGACTAGGGAAAATCATAATCCACTAAAATGAGATAAGATTTTGAAGAAGGCAAAATTTATTGTAAATTTGAAATTCAATACCTTTCCCTTTTTGTAATGCCTTCTACTTAATATCAGTAAATTAAATGGACTTAAATATCAGTCCATTTTAAAATCAAAGAATCTTCTTCCAAATACAGCTTCTTAGCATGAACACAGTTAATTATTTTCTTTCGCTACCTCTTATACTGTAATCCATAGTAATCTGAAGATCAAATTACAGAAGACTAGGACAGCTCAAATGGCCCAGTGCTGAGCAAAATTCACACTATATGAGAATCTACTGGAATCTTTTAAGTAGAGAAATTTTCATTTTAGTGCCCTGTAGGATCTTGTGTATGTGTATACATTACACACACACACACGGACTTTCAGTGATTTCCATTGTGTGCTTGGAGATCTGCATCTTCTTACTGTGTCTTTACAGGTTCTTATTCCAGACCTGAGCAAGGGAAGAGAAAGTGCAAAGTATTACATTCCTGAGAACAGGGTTCTTGTGTTATTCTGGTTCTGGCAAACTGTGATCAAAATGTTGTCCTAGGTCTGCTTTAATAAAACAAGTAAGTTAGGAAAATTGTAAAGTTCAGGTAGCTGGATCATCCTATGAAGCCATAAAAAAATTAAAAAGGAAGCCAGGGATATATGCATTCATTCACTTGATGAGGAATAGGTGGGAGAGAGTTCTACTGCAGGCTCATGAAGGCCAGACATTTATATTGATTTTCATTATTTTTCATATGAGCTGCTACTTATCCATTGAGTACTATTGAGATTACACAGTGGTGACAGTATTTTGACTTTTTACGAACCTGAGCTCTTCACAAATACTATGACAGTAATGCTGTAACATTACACTCAAAATTACATGGATCCTTTGGGCTTGTAAACTGAGTGGAAAAGAAGCTCGTGGGCATGTTTGTTTGGTGGGACTGACAGACTGTAGTCAGATAGGAAAATGTTCTTTTGAGGTTTGCTTGGAAGAATTAATGTGTCATGTCAGGCAAAACTTTAGAATATAGATTGATTGCTCTGCTGCTTTAGATCTTCTTCCTCTCCATCCTTTTTAATGTTATGGTTTTTTCATTCCTTGTGCTTGAGCTAATGTTGATGCCCTTAAAGGAATTCCGCCTATAATGTTCAAAGGCAGCGGGAAGATGGAGGAAAGAGGAGAAAAGCAAAGAAGTTTAATAGGGAATATTGAATCTAGGTGTAGTTAGTCAGACCATCGTTTAAATGAGATTGTTTTCTAAATTCCATATGGGCTTCAGTCTGCCTGAGTACAAGTATGAGAAAATGCCTTAAAATTATATAGAGTTGGTTTTCCATGACCACTTTCCCAAATGGGAAAACAAAGCACTTCATATGACAGAAAAGCAGTGCTTAATTCCTCTAAAATCCTGTCTGTTTTCAGGTCATGATATGAAGTCATCCTAATGATTTGGTGAATAGCATAATTTTAATTTTGAATTCAGTGTTGCCTCACCATTCAGACAGATTGTCAAGGACAGCCTTCCCTGGGAAGTTCTCAAAGTTAGAGTATCTCAGATTATATATTGATTCCAAGTTGTTCAAATTTTGCTCTGAGGTGACTTTACATTTGGTTGATATCCTTTAGCAAACACTGTTTCTGTGCATAAAAATCTTACAGTTGCATAGTGGTTCAGCTGATGATTTATTGACTCTGATGCTTTTATGTGTATGTAACTTGTGATAGTGCATATTTCTGTGCCTAATAGGGGCATATAAAATGGTCCTGGAAAAAATTGCAATTTTATTTAAATTTGGATATTTTTTATTTTCCTGCAGTTATGGTTCAAGAAGATTATCACAGTCAAAATCCTTATCATAATGCAGTTCATGCTGCTGATGTGACTCAGGCCATGCACTGTTACTTAAAAGAGCCCAAGGTAAGGCAGCATTCTCACTTCTACATCACTCATACACACAGAAATACACGTGTTTGTGTGTATATGCATATGAATGGATTGTGTGCACGTATCACAGAATCATTTAGGTTGGAAAAGACCTCTGAGATCGAGTTCAGCCTGTGACCAAACACCACCTTGTCTACTAGACCATGGCACTGAGTGCCACATCCACTTAAACACCTTTACTTAAAACAACCCCAGGGATGGTGACTCCTCCACCACCCTGGAAAGCCCATACCAATGTCTAATCACCCTTTCAGTGAAGAAACTGTTCCTAATGTCCAATCAAAACATCCCCTGGCACATCTTTAGACTGTCCCCTCTATGCTGTCACTGGTTACCTGGGAGACCCCACCTGGCTACAACCTCTTTTCAGGCAGTTTCAGAGAGCAATAAGGTCATAGATCTATAGATAAACCTACATGCATACATATATGTGTATATGCATATAAAAAGTAAAGAAACCTACGAACACAACAAGAAACACTTTTGAACTCTCCCTTGCCCTCCCTGTTGCTGAGGCTGTGGATTCACATTAGTATGCTTTTCTTTTTTCTCCCCTTCTGAGCTGACATTGTCTTTTGTGTGACTTCCTGTTGAGCTAGAGCAGGGAATTGAAGTTGCAGCTGTTTAACATAGTGCTGTGCCCCAAGACATTTACATAGGATTGCAACCCGAGTCAGAGCTGGCAACAATAAACCTGTGTACTTGTCATCTGGGGTGGTTTCTTTCTTCCATAAATTACCATTAGACTTGCTTTGCTCACCTTTGCTGTTACTGAACAGTTTGCTTCTATGAGAGGCAGTTCATAGCAATACATCAGGAGTTCTCTTTGGCTTTCTTTCTAAGAAAGGGGAGAGTGACAGACCTTCAGGAGCTAAACTAGTTAAGTGTTGGTTCCTCACTGCTTGGACTGCTGTCAGGCTGCTGTAAGTGATGTCTTGGACAATTTCAGGGCAAAGTCTTGTCCTTCTGTATTAAATGAAAAGCTGTAGTACTCTGTAGCTAGAGGAGAACCTTCTGCTATCTACCTTGATGCAGATTATCACCAATCTGGTATTCCCATGAATAGCATAGTTCCTTATTCTGCTTCTGAGGTGAAAACAAGTAAGTTTTGGCTTCATAAAGCCTTTCTCAGAGGCTCTTTGCCCACTCCTCCCACTCAGTTTCTCAGTGCTGCTCTCAGACCAATTGGTGCAGGGAGCCTGATCAGAGCTGATACATGATGAGCTTTTTTATGGCATTTAGTTTGGAAGCTCTGAGCATTTTTTATTTAATGCTCGTGATGGAAGCTTTGTAAAGCTTCAGATACAAGTATAGACTTGGTATTTTTAGTTACATGTATAGTTCAGTGTACTAAACTACAGCTCTGCTGCACTAATGTTGAAGTACATTATAAACATGTGAGGTGTGATAGATGGCAAATGCAACAGGGAACATAAGCTTCTGTCCTTGCAGGGTATTCGCTGCAGTTCAACTTTATATGGGCAGAACTGTCCTCTCTGTTTCAGTGCAAACTAGATTTTATTACTGAGTTTAAACTTTCAAACCTCTCAACCACAAGCAGGAACAGCTGTGAACGGTGAAAGTAAGTCCATGTAGCTGCATGCTGAGTTAATTGACATACACATTGAAAATATTTATTTGTGGCAGATTTTCTTCCTTTTGTTCTGTTCCTGGTAGACCTTCAAATACAATTTTGCCCAAGAGGAGAAATACATTCTGAATAGTTCTAAGTCTTCCAGAGCATTAGTGTCTTCCTCTTAGGAGGAAAGTTTTCATGCTCTTTAAAATATAGCATGAATTTAAAGCAGAACAGACACGTACAAATGGACTTGGTAAATGAGAGGGAGAGCTAATTTTAAGAATTTGCTGCTTTTATAGTTTAGTGCTATATTAGGAATAGTGCTTTATTACCAAACACAAAGGATTTTGTGTGCTGGCATTTTTTAAGAGTGAACCTTGCCATTCAGAAAGACTAATGCTTAAAACCTTGTTGAAATTTTGTAGCTTTTGGGGGGGAAATACTGTGAAAAGTCAGTGGAATGTCATTTTACATCTTCAAGATTTTCTCCAAATTTCTATTGGCTGTTAATTACTAAAAACCAATCATGCACTTTTTCTAAGGCCATATTGCATTACTAACATTTGTTGGGTTTGCCTTGCAGCTTTCCAAATCTTTAACTCCATGGGATGTCCTGCTCAGTTTAATAGCAGCTGCCACACATGATTTGGATCACCCAGGCGTTAACCAACCTTTCCTAATTAAAACAAATCATTATTTAGCAACTTTATATAAGGTAAGGATAAAATCAGCTGTTTTGTTAAAACCAGGTTTGGAGAGAAGTATAGAAAAGGAGTATAAATTGTGATGTGTTTAGCTAGTGGTAGGATTGAATGCAGATATTGTTTCCATGTCACTGGGATAAAAAACTATGCAAATTAACTAAGTATTCAGGATTTTGGGGTTTTTAACCTCCTTGGGAAAAACAAAAAGAAGAGAAGAAAACAAAACACCAACCCCAAAACACAGCCAAGTTGTATATAACTCTTCAGTTTAAGAAAAATGCATTGACTGATATGTGTTATTCCCTTTTAATTCACAGAATACCTCAGTATTAGAGAACCATCACTGGAGATCGGCAGTGGGGTTGCTGAGAGAATCTGGTTTATTTGCACATATGTCATTAGAAAACAGGTATGTTTATACCACATATTATAGATACGTTTCAGATAGAAACAATCTGTCAGCTAAGACAGCCCTGCAAAACAAGATAAGTTATTGCACAGCAGTTTTGAGTACAAAATGTAGAGATCTATTTTAAGAATTCCTGGATACTGTGCTGGTAGAGTAGAGCAGTTCATGGTGCAACGTGATACTCGGAAAATAACATTTATTGCAAGCACATTGAAGGAGTGTATTCATGTAGTCAAGCACCTGTTCAGACTAAACTTGGCAGTCTTTTCTCGTTCTGCCACCACAACTGTAGTTTAAAATAGACCATCTTCACCTACTCTTGACAAGAAATAATCTTGAGACAATCAGTTCGTGCATTTTTAAGAAAAAAAAAAAGGGAGGGGGAGGAAAAAAGCTAAAAACTGTTTTAGTCTTCATGAAAGCTGCCAGTGAAATATTCTGATATTTCTGTGAATGTTGCAAGAATTTTTCTGGAAAAGAAAACAAACAGTTCAGTGAAAATGCTTATTATAAAGCTTGTATTTGATAGTAATAACTACGATAAAAAGCCATTTAGATCCAATGATGACTGTTCTTAATTGGTATACTTTTGAATGTTTGGTGTAACTTATTTCAGGCAGCTGATGGAGAGCCAGATAGGTGATCTCATTCTTGCCACAGACATCAGTCAACAAAACGAGTACCTGTCCATGTTCCGATCCCATTTGGATAGAGGAGATCTATGTTTAGAGAACGCAAACCATCGTCACTTCATCTTACAGGTGAGCTTGCTGCTCATATTTTTGAAAACAGTGTTTTAGTGTAAAAACCAATTTACTTTAAAGTACTAAATACTACTTCTGCCAGGCCTTCTCCTCCTTTCAAAATGGAGCAGAACTCTCTTTCAATCTTTCTGTTCCATTACAAAAAGGTTGTTTCCTCCACTTCAATTCCCATAGCCAGCACTTCTCCCAAGTTGGTAAGTCTAATAATTTTGAGCTGCTGAAGCAAGGTGTTTCCAAGACAAGGTTTAGCTCTTCTAATGGCTCTATTGAAGCCTCAGAACTGTGAAATGCTTTGTCAGAACATATTTTGGGGAAGGAAAGCACTGCTGTTGTGAATCAGTTTGCAGTTGTGCTAGTGAGCATTAGAAAACTTTAAAAACAAAAGCCTTGAGAAGCTTCTTAGGTTTGTAGGCATTTTCTTACTAAGTTCATATTGTGGGCTATAAGAGAAAGTGGACAAACAGATGAGAAGTTCTGTCTTGTGCAAGCTATTGCTAAAAATACAAGCATGAGAGCCAGAAATGGAAAATACTGCTTGCTTGCTTTGATGCTTCTTTTTCTGAAGTTATTTTTGGCTCCTCTACCAGTGAGTATACTAAATATAGTGGTCCTGAAATACTTGGAGTTGACTGAATTTCCATATTACTCAGGGATGATCATGAGATCTCACAGTTCCCTGAGTGCTTTTTAAATATTACAGAACATAACTTTGGAGCACAAATGGTAGGTAGGTTTGTTATTCACAAAACCTAAAATAATCTGCTATCAGAATTAAGTAATTTCAAGCACTTCTGTTGAAGGAAAAGTGATCTAACACTGTGTGTTAACTTGTTAGATGGCTTTGAAGTGTGCAGATATTTGTAACCCCTGTCGGACATGGGAGCTGAGCAAGCAGTGGAGTGAAAAAGTAACGGAGGAGTTCTTCCATCAAGGCACGTAAGAGTAGAAATATCTGTTAGTATATAATAGTATATAATTGTATATAATGTCCACACTGTATTTAGTGTGGACAGGGCATCCATGAGCCCTAGTCCATTTATATTTTGCACTAACAGAGATGTACAGTATGGGATTTTTTTACCTTCATAGGTTGTGTTTCCTGCAAAAGGTCAGAGTAACTAAAACTCAGCAGAGAATCTGCTTAGAATCTGAATCTAGAATGGCTGATGCAATACATCCTTCAGCTGAAAAGGGTTTCATATTATTAATTATGACCACTTTAAAATTGTCCTAGTGGGGGCACATGTTCATCATGGGTCTTCAGTATTTAAACTTCAGCTGTGAGGCCTGTTGGTAAAGCAGGTAAGAGCCAGGAAGAATTTTAGGTACTGTGCTGTTTAGATGACTCGTCTAAGTAGTTAATAAAGCCTTTAATTGGCAAATGGAGTGAATTTGCTCCATTATTATTAAATTGTTTTGAAATTAAGGCCAGTTTAGTGGACTTGAGACCTGCTAATTTGCATGTGAATATGGTAAATTGGGAACAGACTGCTTTATTTGGTGCTAATCATGTGAGACTTAATCTTAGATAAATGTGATGGGAAAGCAGAAACGCAAATTGCCTTTAGCGAAGGCCAAGCTATCCTCTTCCATATTGCTGAGGGGGATTAATTTGTTATTTCTGTGACAGGGTAGGAGGTTTTGCAAGAAAGAGGATAGTAATCCTTCAGGAAACCTGTGGTTCTATGGGGTTTCTGTAATTACTGTTCGATGAAAAATACCAAGTATTTAAATAAAGTAGTTGTAAGTATTGTTAGTCTGACAGATCTACTTGTGTTTTTGGGAGATGGGAAGAGAAGAAAATGCATTCCACCAACTGCAGGGTAGTATCCTTATTAACCAGCACTCACACTCACTTCTGTTAGTGTTTGATTTGGTTGGGACTCGATGATTTAATGATTGCATTATACTTCTGTTTCTTTAGGTGATATCGAAAAGAAATATCACTTGGGTGTGAGTCCGCTTTGTGACCGACAGACAGAAACTATTGCCAACATCCAGATTGGTAACTGCAGTTCAGTTCATTTTAGTAGATTTCTTTCAGTATGCAGTTTGGAAAAAAGCATCTTTGGGATACATTTCCTAGAGGCTGAACATACTCTGTCTGTGTGTGTGTGTGTGGCAGCACTTTATTATAAAGTGCAATTTTATTTTTATTTGCTATATAACATCTCTTGAATTGTTTATGAACGGTGCTGCCCTGACAGTCCTGGAGCCCTTCTATTTCCTCACAGAGCAGGTAGTGTGGGAGGCAGCTGTGTGACTACTCCCACACTGCTGCCCAGAAAAACTTTCCTCATCTGAAGGGTATTTTAGGAAGAGGAGGGTCCCTTCCCCTTGCCATGTGGTCTCCAGTGCCTTTTGCAGTGAGTTTGTCACAACTGGGCGTGCTGGGTTTAGCTTTTTGGAATGTCAGCATTCCCTTTAAATGTAGCCTTTAAGGAGGGTGGTGGGCAGAGATGTGATGCAGAATGGTGGACAACCATTATATTAAATAGGTTTTGCTAACCTGACTTGGATTTAAGGGAGTAAAATGTTTTTTTATAGTTAATTTTAATAGAAGTTGATTATGGAGGTGAAGTGGGACTCAGTTAAAAACATAGTGAAAGAAAACAATAGATTTAACAACAAGCACAGTATGAATTGATGCTTTAAATTGACACAAAAGCTGATGTGTTCAATCAGCTGCACTATTATAATTTAGAATGCTAGGAAATCATATATTTTTTTAATTAAAAGATTCAATTTTGGCTGCCTTACCATTGAATTTTTGTTTCATGGAAGCAGACATCATAAATAAATGAACACGTGCATACGCACCAAGTATATCAATGTGTTGTTTTGTGGCCTTGTTTAAAGAATTTCTAAAATGCGTATTTTGAAGTATTTTTAGTCACCTTAATATTGTGAAAACAGTATTCTTTTTCCCCTGTGTAACTTAGACACTCTGTGAGACAATTAATTATAAAATCTTTTAGAAATTTAGGTTATCTAAATTGTGTGACTTAGTTGCTGATGTTTAGATTTCTCTCCCCCTCCATATTATTCAGTATTTGTCTTCATTTGGTCATTGCTGTGAAAGAAAGGTTAATTGGTAATGCAGTGTACTGCTGTTCTTCTGACTGATTAGTAAAATCCTTTACATTTTCAAAGATTTTTTTGTAAAGATGCCCAGAATATCTAAATGAATATTTAAATGCACATTGAAGAATAGTAGTTTGATGCATTTATTATTTGCTGCTAAATGCTGTTTAAAATATTTGGTTTGAGTATTTTAATTTGTCTCGGTATTGTTTTTTTATTTCATCTGCCTCTGTCTGCTTGTTTTTGAAGGTTTTATGACTTACTTAGTGGAACCACTGTTTGGGGAATGGGCCCGGTTTTCCAACACGAGGCTGTCACAGACAATGCTTGGCCACCTGGGACTGAACAAGGCAAGCTGGAAGGGAGTGCAGAGGGAACAGTCGGGCAGCGGTGACGATGTTGACCCCACTTTTGAGGAAATGGACTCAGACATTTTACCTCAGGAACCTCGATTGTCCTGACCTCAATCTCCATGACAAAACTGCCTCTTCCCTCGGTATCTGCAGTTGGATTAAAGGAGACACATGCCAGCCCAAGGTTTTGGTAAAACGGTAAAATGATGCCAGCATTATTTATTTCCAAGTTTTCCTTTGACACAGACCATTTGACCCAGAATTTTTTTAAGCCGCCAGATCTGAACATAGAGCAATATGCACCCGCCTCAGTTGGTTGTCGTTCGGAACCTCGAATATGCAAAGCACAGCAGTGACTGAGCCTTGGAGCAACAGGACGAAAGCTTCGTTGTGCCCCACGGCTTGGGTTTTCTCATGATATTTGGAATACGGTCTTCAAATCTAAGACTTGACATGGATTGTTCCACTCCCTTGGAATTTAGCAAGACTTGCATAAATGTGTTCAAAGCATACCTTCCACTCAGTCCCTGTTTTAATACGGAAATGTGAAGTGCCCATCCTCTGCTGCCTCTGGCAAGACTTGATGTTTACAAATGTACTCTGAAACTATCGGTTCTAGACTTAACCTTTGCGCATGGCTGTGAAGGAACCACTAACTTGGGTTTTTTGCTTTTTTAAAAGAAAAAGATCAAATCTGAGACTGCAGCTCTTGTTTCTTTGGATGCCAGAAAAGCCTCCCATTTGCCATAGTTTTGTTTGTGCACTGGGAACTGAGCATTCATCATAGAGCACAGCCAAGCTTTACTCCAGTGCTATATGGGAATGCAATTTTTTAACGGCGAAAAAAACACTTCTGAATCTGGGAAGGGAAGGGAAGGGGTGGGGGGGGGACGGGTCCGAACTGCATTGCGATTCTGCAGTGTGAACATCGCATGTTGTTCTCACTATTGTACACTTGAACTGCACATGCAAGAAAAAGGTGGAATGTCTAAACACCATAATCAGCTCAGGGTATTTGCCAATCTGAAATAAAGTGGGATGGGAAGCGTGTCCTTCAGAACAAGGGTACAAATGCCCCTTTCGCTGCAGCGTGTGTGTATGTGTGGGTGTGTGAGTACGTTTGGGACGGGGGAGGGCGGGAGGGCTCGGGGAAGGGTTTGAACGGCAACATTTTTCTTTTGGTTTTGGTTTGGTTTTTTTTTTAATTTATTCTTTTAGAATGTGACAATTTCATGAACAGCCACACTGGGGAGGAAACTGTAACAAATTGCTACAGATGCCTTAAACTATGCACAAAGCTAAGTGACCAAATTTGTTTTTGATTTGAAAAAAAATAATTAAAAAAAAAGTGCATTGTTTACGTATTCCTCCCTGTATTGAAACATTACCCGCTGATGGGTTTTTGATGGGAAAAGGAGAAAATGTTTTTTAGGACAAAATTAAAGGACTAATTTTAAACTTAAAACATTCCATTTTTGTAATTTGTTTTACATTGTTTTAAGTACAGTAAGCACAACTGTAATCTAGTTTGAGAAACTGGTGCTTTCTTTTAGTTAATTTGTATTTCCCTGTTATTATTGTAAAAGACTGTTTATTAATTCTGTTTACACTTTGTTGCAACAGCCATTTTTTGGAAGAAAGCTTCAGCGTAAAGCCATTTGTAAAGGCTTTGCCATATTCATTTTAATATGTGCCTGTTGCTGTTAACTTTTAATTAATAAAATGAGATATTTTCACATTATGCTCCTGTACATTTAAGTTATGACTGAGTCCAGCGTTGTGGAAAGGTAGCTAAGGTTGCAGTCAGCTTCCACTGTAAAACTAAACCAACTTTTGGATTTGAAAATACTAGTCCTCGTATGCCAAAATTGATTGCCTCTTGGAGCTTGGCCTTTTACTGTTTGAAAAGCAAATCCTGACTTACCTGATTGTTTCCCTTCTAAAACTGTTTATTATTCTTTCATGTTTCCCTGAAGTAGTATCATTAATCTCAAAGTGGCCATGTTTAAAGAAATAAATTTCTAATGAAACCATTCTTTTGAGCCTGCGTGAACTTCCTTCCTTCGCTGTCAGTGCCAAGTTCTTGATGTTGACTCCAACAGAGCGGGATCAGATGGGACAATGAGCTCTGGTTTTAATTTTCAGGAGAGAAGAGCCATTTCTAACAGGCTGCTTTTGAAAGGGTGTTTAAAGCTTGGAGAGCTTTTACAGAGGTTAACAACTCTGCGTGACTTACTACAGAGAAACTTACTACTGAGTGACACTTGACTGGGTTAAATGTGGACAAGTACTGATTCCTCTTGGACCTATTTGAATGGCACATATGCCAAGCCTGCAGCTATTTTCAAAATGACCACTAAAATCAGTTTCTCATGATGCCTTCTGTGACACATTTGTAAAAAATGAACTTGGCTTAAAGAGCATCAACTGCATTTCATGTTTTGCTACTTGCTACAGGCACGTTAATATGTAATTTTAATGAAAATTAAGAGTAACAATTTTACAAATAGAGTATTTCAATACAGCATTTATAAAGAGCCTGTGATTTTTCACATTGTGCAAACTTGCTGTCCCTTGCTCTTAGAGGTCCCAGAAGAGCTTGACAAAGTATAAAATAGGAGGAGTCTTGTTCTAAGCCACCCTTCCTAGATAGGGGTCTCTTGTCTTTTCCTACCTGACTAGATTTAGAAAGTGGCTCTAATCCCACCTCTCATGCATGTGGAATCATCTGTCATTGGAGTTGAATTAAAAAAAGAAAAAAATGCCTTTTCCATGCTGGCTGGAAGTGCCTTCTACAAACCTACACCAAGCTCTGACCTTCCTGCAGCTTCAGCATCTCACGTGAGAGCTGAGAGCCCACACACGCTAGGCACGGGACCTGTGTCCCACAGCCACTAACAGCCCCTGGAGCCCAGAAACCTGCTGGGGAGGGGGGCCAGGCCCCCCAGGTGTTCCAATTCATAGATCTGCTCCCAGCACTGTTCTGTGCACAGACAGACATAAACATGCCTCAGGTTGTGCCCAAGGGCCCCACCCAGCCTCCATTGGTAACCTTAGTTTGAGTACTTGAGATGTTTTTCTCTGGGCAGTGGCATTGTGTGTAATTTCAAGTAAAAAGACACAAATTAAAGTACAGTACAAAATATTTGATGGCGACTTTTTGATTTCATTTTCTTGCGCAGATGACATTTTCTTTTGCAGTAATTTTACATCACTGCTAAAGCTCACCTCAGTTCTGGTGCAGGATACCCCAGTTCAGATGGGCAGTGTCTGGCGTGGGCGATTCTCGAGCTTTAGCCTGGTTTAATAGGTCAAGTGTCATCCTGAATTTTACAAGTTAATGATTTAATTGGACTGCCAGAGGAACTGAGTGTACCAGGGGACGGAGAGGCTGTTGAACAAGTCCCTTCCTGCTATCGTGGTGAGGCATAAACTCCTCACTGGTTCCTGAGAGCCTTTTTTCTTGGTTTAACTGCATGCACCTGAACTAACAGCGAGGTTTGCTTTTACAGCCAACCCTACTGTTACTCCTGCTGCACAGCACAGTAAGCAAACCAGCCCTGGAGGAGATGCAAGGAGGTCATCACTGCCCTGATTCAGAGTCACTGTAACAGAATGGAAACTTACATTATGTGGCTGCTATCATTTGTAGAGTACCACAAGTCAAATATGTCATGTTTATTTTATCTGCTTTTAATTTTATATAGTAGCAATAGAGCATAAAATACAAAACTTAAAACCAAAGTTAACCTTCAAAAAGGTGTTTTAAAGGCACTTAAAAGAACTGAAGGATTGAATGACCAATCAGTAGGACTGATGGCAGAGCACTTTGGAAGGAAGTTACATTGTGTACGTATTAACACCATTTCAAGTTTCACACCAGAAAACAAAAGCTCCTCCGTGTACAACCTCCATTCCAGTTACAAGCAGCAAAACTTCCCCATCTTCAGTAACCTTGTCAGAGCCATTCAGCTGTCTTTATTAAAGAAGTGCTGCTTTTGTCTTTTTCTAGGAAACAGAAGCTCACAGAGGCAGTTGTACTTGTCCCAGTAGCCAGATCAGCTTAAAGCACCAAAAATACCCAGGCTCAGCTTTTCAAATGCTCATCCATGGTCAGAGCAAACCATGGCTTTGTTTCAGTGTGCACCTCAACTGCAGCTCTTGGTTTCTGAACAGTTTTTTTCACCCTGACTTGTACTTTCAGCTTGAGCCTTTCTACACCTGTGGCTGGAGACATGAGCTCAGGTGGTTGGTACAGGTGAGGCAGGAAACAGCTGCTGCATCAGAAGGGCTTCCCCTGGAAAATGGGTTATGGGCAACAGCTTGTTCCATCTCTTCTCTGCAAACAGGGCCACGAGGGCTTGTGCAAGCCCCATCTGACAGAAACATACCCAGGGAGCCAAGCTGGGGAGACAGTGTCCACGAGCATCTCCTAGAGCAGCAGAGATGAACTGCTTTTGGCAACTTGCACCCACAGTACTTTGTACCTTTGTTGTCTTGTCTACACCACTTTATGCTAATTAACACATACTCTTTACTATTTTATTCTGCTGCTATCCTACTGACTATTTCATGTTCCCTTGACTACCTATTGACAGAGGCTCCCACAGCAGGATTTTACCCTTTATAATGGCCACAGGATGATGCAAGCAGGTTTTACTCTCTTACCCTTGCAAGCTCAGGTGAAACAAACAACAAACCCTGTACAAAAATGTACTACTATCTAAAATTTAGGTGACTTCTGCAGCAGGCTCAAGTTTTCACTTTGTTTCAGTAAGAAGCAGAGTGCCTCCAGGTTTTCTTTGGGCTAAAATTTTGCTACACTTAAGTTTAAAAGAAAGACTCCAACATGAAGATTTCAGTATCAAATTACACACTGTAGTGCAAATTATAGGTAGAGCTCACATAAAACTGGTATTAACTTAAAGGTGTAACACCATCATTAATAATATGTACACAAATTTTTAAGCTGGTCAGTTATACACAAAAAATGTTGTTTATATAACTTAGTGTTAATAAACTAAACCTATCACATAAATCTGAGTGGAAACTCAGGCTTGAATATAAAATTAATACCTGAGTGTAATGGTCCAATTTATTCCCCTTGATAAATGACATACATTTCACATTAGGTCTTTCTGTGCTGCAAGAAAAGAGACCTCTCAATACTAGTGCTATTTGCAACATAAAATATTTTATATAAAGCAGCTCAACAGTCTTTTGCAGAATAATCTTTAGCATTAAGATTTTTCAATTAAAGTCTTCATTTTTCCTGTAGACTTCAGCATGTGTGGTCCAAACTGGAAAGAAAACCAGAAACATGTTCAGATTGCTTTCAACAGAACCCTTGTTGAACTACTCTCTATCCAAGTAGTAAAAGCAGAACTTGGGCAGAAATAATTTCCTTCATCACCCCGCTTCTCTGAATGTGGATGTCACACAGTAAAGGGAAAAACTTGTGTTAGCAACAGCTGAGCTGAAATTGCTCAGAGGAGGGAGCCAACGACCTGCTGGAGCAGGGCTGGAGGCAGTTTGCTCTACCACAGTAAAATCAGGAGAGACACAGTTACCATTTACTCCAGCAGCAGTTTGACAGTGCTTCTGCTCTTACCCTGCATTTCTGTGCAAGTCCTTATGGACAGATTTTATTAGCTCATTATGGATCAACATTTTATCATTTAATGAAAACCTTCAATTTTCTTAGCTCTTGAGGACTGGATGATCCTTTACCTCAAAAGGTGAACTATAAATTTCAAAACTAGGAAATCATGAAAAAACCCTCTGTGAATAAACATTGCCAACTCGTTTTCTTCTCCTTACTACACCGGAGATGCTGAGGAAATGTGATTATTTCTTGGGAAACATCTAGCCATTTTAGTTGAGAACAACAGCCTGAACATTACAGAAATAAACCAGTACAGGCCAAAAGGCAAATAAGTCAACATTAACTAGCTGAAGTACTCAAGAATCCTGAGATTTGTGGCAATTAAATGTTATTTTTCCTTAAAACTTAATTCAGAGCAGAGCCAGCTTTTAGACTTTCATATGCATTTTTTTGATTGCACAAACAAAAACAACCCCTCTTTACTCTTCCTCTCTGGTTCCATGGCACAAGGCTTCAAGGATTGCTGACAAACAAAACTGAACTATATACCAGGCTGGGTTTTAAGTGTTCATTAATAGAGACTTGTATTTTGAATGTTCACTGCTTAAAAAACAAATTCAAATCCATCTGAAATACACTAGAAGCCATTCATAACTTGTGCCAAGAGGTGCACTTTAAATACAATTCCATTTTAACACTATAATTAACATTAATTCCATTCTCACACTATAAAGAAACTGCTTTCATATGCTCAGCATTTCCAATTTAGAAGAAACTCCCTATACCAAAGAATCAAGATCCAGCAGGCATTCTGAACAATTTATTTTCCAAATTCTAGGAATGTCTAGTATGTTTCATGATCTTGCTTCAAAGTTTCACCTGCACCAGCTGAATGGTTAAGGTAATGGTAAAGTCTCAGTTCAGACTGGATTTGATGTGAGCCCTTAGCAATGGTTTTCTGAATACCAGATGCTTGTGGCAACAGAAAATATTTTTGCTTTTAAAAAATAACAGAACAGGACTTTTTAAAGCTAGGGTCAAGACAGTACACAAGACTTGCCACTAAAAACATGATTGCCAGAAGTCCTGCCATATCAGCATAACTTCACAGGGTTTTGAGGACCTAATAAATGAAATGCTAACTTGTCTAACATCTACATAAGTTAGCAGAAAGATGTAGGTTGGTTTGCACAACTATAGTTTAGTCCAAGGATGTGTTCAGAATCACAATACTCACCAGCACTACCTCAGTCTGTTTTTCAGCCTTTGGAATTGCTTTTTCTGTTTCACCTTGGCTATCATTTCGGTATCGATAAGCAAATTTCTTTTTGAGAGCTTCTGCTATTAATGTTGCAGGATCTGCAGGCTGAGACACTTTAGATTTTGTACCTTCTGAGGGTCTAGAAAAGAAAATGGCATCAGCATCTGTCTCACCCTGAAATAGTTTTGAGTCATAAAAACAAATCATTAATGCCAATCTTGGTACATGGACATTTATTACCTTTTCACCGAGCGTAGTTTCACACTGTTCATGTCTTTGAGGATTTCTAGCATGTTTGGTACTTCAGGCTTCTTTGGCCCATTTTCCACTACATTCTGGCCAGTGTTCATTTTTTTGTTTTTCCTCTCCTTAATGAGATCTATTGCAGACTTACTGTGATCCAGACCTGAGGGAGGGGGTGGAGGCAGAGGAGGAGGAGGTGGCGGTGGCAGTGATGGAACAGGGACAGCAGCTGAAGCAAGTGGACTTGACCCAACTACAAATAAAACATGCATTACAAATCAGTTTACTTGCAACTCCATATGTCACAAATGCTCAGGTAAGAAAATCACTGCAGTAACTTCAATTGCATCCCCTCTGCCACCTTTAGATTGTCATGTAACTTCTTCATTCCTAAGCCACCTAAGCAGACTCAGCTAAAAAGCCACATGAAAATCCTTCTTGAAAAGTTAGAAGCATCCTTTGAAATCCCAGTCCTAATTCCAGGTGCATTTGTGTCTTTACTGCAGTGGGATGGATGCCTTGACATCTTTTAGTTATATTCTGCCCCTAACATTACAAGTAGTTCCCTTTCTCCTCAGAGGCAGCTACTGAGCTGGTAGTCACAATCTGCCACAGGAGAAGATCATCATCACAAATAAGAAATTACCATACAAGATTTTTAAATGTAAATTTCAGAGCTCAAAGAGTGCTTAAATTGAAGCCTATTCCAGCTGTCCAAGTTTGTGGATTTTTAGGCCAGCTACTCATCTGTCTCTACTCTCAGAGATTTTCACAATAATCTTGATTTGGAGTACCATGTATACTTTAGGTAAAAATTGATGTTATAAATATAGTATCAGTAATAACCTTTAAAAAAATGAAGAAACCTCTGTTTAATTGCACCTCAAAAAATTTTAAAAATCAGAACAAGCTAGAGTTTTGAGGCTTAGAGTATAAAGTGTGTAAAGTTATTTACAGAAATAAAACAGAAGAGTCTACTCTGTGTACCTGTATGCAAACAAATTGTCATTACCACATTCTACCAGAAGAGGGAGATAAAGATGATAAAATAAAAATTTAATTTCCCTAATAAATAGAGGTTAAGGGAAGAAATTAAAAGTAAGTTTATGGTTACTTCACATGCCCCCACCTTTCCACCCATAATTAAAATTCAAGAGTGAAACCAGGTGATCCTTAAAACTATTTCATAGTTTTGAATATGAGCAGTTCAGGAAAAATAAAGTAACTCCTATCAGTTAACAGCTAAAGGAGCATCTGAAAAATCAGAATATGATTTTATACACAAACAGAGGCAGAGCTGTACTTGTTAAGTGACCTTAGGAAAGACTGACAACCAAATGCCTGTCATCTGCAGCCAACAAGGGCCATCTCCTGCTAATCTTTGAAGACTAAAACTGAAAGGAGTCAGGGGTGATGGAAAGAGGAGAAAGAAATTCAGGAAAAGAATTATTCTGTTTACTACCAGGAACAGTGCACCACTTTTGGTTCCATATGGACAATGTGTCTGGTCCCAGAGATGATTGCAGTAAACAATTAATTGCCTTTTCTGTTACTTGAGATGTATATCACATATTCCAAAAGCATAATTAGCATCTTGTATGAATACTTAATGATATCAGAGAGCCTCTTTCCTTACTGAATGGAAAGACTTCGGTGTCAGTAATTAAGTTACATTCTTTTAGTTTAGTTTAAGCCATCATGTTTATCATGAGCTTTGCTCTGAAAGCTGTTTAATACTTCTTTACTCATTCACAGATTCATAACTCTGGCAGATTTACAGACAAACATGAAGACTTTAGGAATACTAAAAAATACAGAAAATCTGGCAAGTCATTTGTCATCAAGACCTATTCTGTACCCCTTGGTTATTGTGCCAAACTAACCAAAACAATATGGAGAAGTGCTTAGTGTTGCAGTATCTCAGAAAAAAGAATTAGCACAGTATTAATTATAAAAGGGACACATTCATTAAGTAATTTTTGCTAAGAGCACAGCAAATGTAATACCTGTTGCCAAGTTCTGCTGTTCTTGCAAGGTTACAATTTTGGCTATTTGTGCTCTCAAAGAGGCCAGTTCATTTTCTAGGGCACTGATTTTCTGCAGCGCTTCTTCGTTTGCCATCACTGCGCTCCTGGGCACTGGTTCCTCTCCCAATGGGCTTTGCAAGGACGTTTGTCTGTGTGGGGATTTCCTGGAATGATGTGCTTCGCCTGGAAGGGGCTGGGTTGTTTTTGACCAAACTTCTGACCTGCAACAAAAAACATCACTACATATTTTAAAGGCTTTGAAATAGACAAAAACTAAACGAACGTTACCTATAAATCAGGGGTACAAGTTGAAGACCTGACTTCAGAATTGTTTTTATACAAATTACTTCCATCAAGACCTTAAATAGTTTAAGGTAAGAAGAACCTCACGTCCTTTCTGTTTGCAACAACAAGCTGTGTTCCTTCTCTTCCCCGAGGGAGCATTTTGTAGAATCCTTAATTTCAGCAAAAAAGGAATACTTTTTCCCTTATCTCAAACTATTTTTCTGCCTCAAACCTACCGTATATTTTTTTTAATTAAGACTTAATTTTTTTCCCTTAAATGTTATTATTTTTTTCCCATGGGCATCAAATAACCATTTGCAGTTGATTCCTCTGAAGAAGAAAGAGTTTCTTTGTTCCACAGGGTATTTTTTTGTACTGTTTGGGTTACTTAAAGAACAATCTGCAATTTTAGCAGCATTGGGAAATATGGAGTACACAAAACAGCTTACTGATGCAGAGACTGATTCTCAGTTGATGAGAAAAGGTCTCATATCTAGTTTTCTAACACAATAATTAGAATTATAGAGAAGAAAAATTCCGACAGTTTTAAAGAGTTTGTGACCTTCCCTCTGCTTCTCACAAGAAAATATAAATCTGATGCCTTCCCTTAATACCCACCAAAGCTCATGCCATGTTAAATACTGAGGAGTAATTGAGCATCTGCTCAAGCAAGTCCAATAAGCCCTTACAAAGACACCAGCATTTTAAAATAGTTTCTCAAGAATCTGAGGAACCTGACTGAGTTAAGGATGTCCCTGCTCATTGCAGGGACTTGGGCTAGATGGCTTTTAAAGGTCTCTTCCAAGGCAATGCTATGATTCTGTAAGTAGAATTGATTAGGATTGATAACAAGAAATTATCATTAACTTTAAAACACAAAATGTGGCCACATACTTAACTCCTCAATCCTCCTTAATGTAATTCCCCAAACTTCTCAGGCATGACAGGATACCATTATTTATTAAAGCAGGAGAGTGGGTACAGGGGCTGGTAACAGGACTTTTTGAAATGGGTAGAATGGCTCCAGGCTAACTCAGCCCAAGTGTCCCATCGCTCTGGGTTCGTGGATTAAGCTACTGTGGGTGCTCACCATGTTAGATCTGCAGTTGTGCTAGACCTAAGGCAAGAGCAAAGATTTAAGGCTAGAACAAGCCCTGTGCTCTGACCACTTCAAACCAGGATTAGATACACATTTAAGTCTTCTATGACACTGACAAAAACCATCAGCACAACTTGCAGAAATTTGATCAAGGAGAATTGAATATTATCACAGATGATGAAATTTAGGTGGTGTTATCTAGACAGGAATAGAGAGCAACTAAAGCTGAGAACAGAATACCTCCTATAGCAGTCACCTCCCTGCTCTCCCTAAGTAAGGTGGAAGGAGCCAGTGGTCACTTCACTCCTTAAAACCTGTCTTCCAGAAACTCTTTAAAGGAGCAGAATAGCTAAATAACAAAGGGTATTTTCTGCTCAGAGCAGTAATAAGAGTTTTAAGGAGATGTCTTGATTGGAATCTAACACTATGGAAAAATATTATGCCTGAGTTGTCACTACTGCTCTAAGGGTAGAGGAAAAATGATTTGTCATTTAGTTGCTTCCTGTATAAAACTGTATTCACAGAAAAAAAACCCCAAACTATGTCTCCAAAACTGTTTACTAAATTTTACAGTGGATAAATATTTAACAGTAACACCTATGTGATCCTGTCGAAACAGAGAATTTCAAATGCCTGGAAAACACCTAATGCATACCAGCTCCACTACTAATACTGTGCACAGACGTAATAAACAGTGCACACTGAAATACTCATATTTGCTAAGTAATTCACTTCCCGTGCTCCATCATAAGTTGTTTGCCTTAAGGTCACTATGTATCTGCAGGATTATTTTAGTCCCATCCCACATCCATCTGCTCCCCTTCCCATGCAGACATTTCAGCAAATATGCAGTCTTACATCTTTCATAATAGGTTCTTTGAAGCACCCAAGAGCCATTCTCCCTGTTGTCTCCATTAAATGTAATAGCTTTGCAGTTCAATCCTTAAACAAAATACTTCTGTGCAAACAAAAGTAGTATCAGACAGTTAATTTCCTTCATATCAAACAGACTTCAGGAATAGTGTTTCCCAAGCAAGTGCTGATTTCTGTGACTCCCCTGTGAGTTTGTGAAATTAATGTGGCAGTGCCAGAATGTTTGTTATGCAGAGCTTCACTGTAGCAAGTCATGTTGGAGGGCACCAAGGTCATTACTAACCTATTTTATGCTTTCAAAGAACAGTATCCTGTAATTGCTGAAGCCAGCAATCTGTGCCCTTCTCAAACAGATTAGTTTGTTTAGAAGAAAAACCTCCTCTGCACTACAGAACTGTACTTTTGTTTCTGGACAGTCTGAGCAGCAACCTGAGTAGAATGGAATAGAGAACTTCATCCCTCCAGCCAAACTTTCATGTAGTGACAGTGCTGTGTAGAACCTTTGGTCCAACACAACAGCACTTATCCCATCATTCTGGACACAGGTGTTCACATACTTCCCTGCCAGTTTTTGTTATGAAGATTAAAGACGTGAAACACAAACCACGCTTTTTTCACTGTACTTAGCAGACTGCAGAGCCTTAACCAGGAAGGTGAAAAACAACGTGCCAATTACTGGATTGCCAGAATGACCATTGCTGCTAATGAGGAAGCTGTTCACTGCCCCATGGTAATGACAATCTCAGGAGAACTGGAGAATCACAGTTAGCAACTGTGCCACAGCACAGCAGACATTTTCAATGCTTGAAGCTACTGTGTGCAGTTCTTTGCAATACATAAATTAAAAAAAATCCACTGTCTTCCTTGTATAATGCCAATCTCCCATATGTTTTTCAACCAGCCTTGGTTTCATAAGCCTTTTAGTCTAACCTCTACTACTTCTTTTCCAGACCCTACCTCTGTCTCTTCCCCCACGACTCAAGTACTCTCTGATAATTGTAATACACAGTAAATTCTCACTGGAGAGAAGTGATGTTTCTTTCTCTCAGTTCAGAAGTCCAGAGGGAAGATTTCAGAAACATACCTGAGCCTTGTAGAGACTTCACCTTCTTCTTCGGCAATCCATCCCACATCAGCAAGGGAGGCCACTGCACCTTCTCTGAGTTGAGCAGGACTGTTTCCTTCCGTGACATGGGAAACAAGCTAAATTTTAAAGGCAAGATTGAAGGTTTTAGAGGCAATACTCTCAGCCCAAGTCACATTTATGTTAGCCAATACTTCCACTGAGGCTTTGTGTAACTATTAACACATACATGCACAAAACACATCTGTAGACTTGAAATACTTCTTTCTGTCCTGTGCTCAGCCCAGAACCATTTCACTGACTTCAAACTATTCAATCCATTCTGAACACTTTGCAGAAGTTCATGGCTAACTACATACACCATCACATGATGCTAATGAACACTAAAAATCCATTGCAAATTGTTACCATTAAATTGTTACAAACATCAACATTCTCACACGTAAGTTTTCTATATTAACTCAAACAGTAAGATTTTAAATTATATTCATGACCAGTAGTTAAAAAAGACATTAAGGCTGCCAATACTTCTTAAGTATTTTGCTCTGATTTAGTATTATTTTTAAAGTGAAATTCTGCCAAAGCTTCCGTTTCCCTACAACTTCTGAATTTCTGTACAAGAAGTATGTACATTGATTGCACAGGGGGGAAAGCAAGCAAGCAAAGCAACCCCAAAACTAGGCAAAAAGCCAATTCTACCAGCACAGTAATCACAAAGACTTTGAGTGAGAGGTGGGATGCAATCATAGTATCCTACACTATGTGCTAACAATCTTATTTACAACATGCCAAACAAATGGACCATTTTCCAGCATGGTTCTGGCCATTAGCTTTACAGCTGTTTGAAGCCAAAGGTGAGCAAGGCTTCAGAGACTGAAACCTTTCTTCAATTTCCAGTTAAGTGACCTGAATGGTGATTCAAAAAATTGTTTGGACCATCAATACTTGCTCCATAGTCACAACTCAACAAAATGGTTTAAAATCTATTTTGAAATACTGGCTGCTTCCCCAGGTCAGATGAGGGCATGTGTTCAGAGTCACTGAGCAGCCTGGGCTCAGCAGATAAAAACTACTGAAACAACTTTCAGTAATTTGTTCTGCTCAGTCTTTCACCTTGAGCTCCATATCTCCAATGCATGTATGTCCCCTCTTTTGCTTGTGTGTTCCACCCAAGCACAGAATAGTTAAGGTGGGAAAAGCCCTCCAAGATAACTGAGTCCAGCTGCTAACCCAACAATACAAGCAAACCCACAGCCAAATCTGCATGAGTTGTTGCAGCTGTTCCAAGTGCTGCCTGTGGCCAGCAAGCTGGGAATACTGACAAAGGTGGGGCAGTAGGTGCCAGTCTGCAAGGACGGTCTGCATTGGCACTTAGGTCAGTTTTCAAGGCAACTCCACTCTGCAAGAGCAAACTACTGTGAAATGATAGCATTAATCTGAATTTGTAGCAGACCTATCACAGTAAGACTGCAGCCTGGATGAGGTGAAACCATTTCAGAAGAACATCCACACATACTTTAGGAGTAGCCTCTGGTACAGAAGTCTCAGGAACAGAGAAGTTGTGGGCTTGGGGCTGTTTTTTTTCCCAGGAGTTGTTGCAAACAGCCTTAGAAATTGAGACTAGTTGCCTTCACCTCACACTCTCACTTGTATGAGTCTTTATCACAGCTCCCAGGAGTGTGTATTGGCACCATCAGATCATTTGGAAACAACAGGGTTTTTTTCCAGGTAGCATCAGCACAGATGGTAATATGTTTATCACATTAACAGTTGTGCCTAATACCATTACAGTCTGCCTCTCTTTAAAGCAGTCTAGAGAATACTATATTGCATGTTAGGGTTTTTGCTGTTTGAGGTTTCCTTGACATTTTTCTTTTTAAATTTTTTTAAAAAATTAATAGGACCACAGCATTTGAATTAATGTTAATGGCAATTTAAAAAATCCATAATACATTAGCCACTTCTTGCAGGTGATATAGATTTTTCTGGCAGTAATATTATCATCAAAAGATTGAAGTCACTTTTAAATAAAGGCACTGTATACGCTTGAATCAAAAATAATTTTCTAAATCAACAGCAAGGAATAAATTTACCACTGCCAGAATTCCTGCATCATGAGATAAATAACTCCTAATCCAAGATTTACTAGTAAGCCTTCTGTTGTATTGTGATACAAGTTTCTTCTTAATTTTAATTCATATTTATATGTAAACAGCATCTGCTTGTTACCCCATATACAGATGTTTCTTTTCACTATCCCTAAAAGCAACAAAGACTTCCTCATCAGTGAAATTTGAATTTCACTTCACTTTCACTTGAAGTTAATTCAAGATTTTTACTTTAATTTAAAGGTGAAAAGCCAATGCCCATCTCTCAAAACCTTCACCTGCCTGTGAACATCTCCGTGACTACCCTATTCCTCCTGTCAATCCCAGCAGAAAAAAACCTGAAAACTGCTCTGCCAGCACCTGAAACGGAGAACAGAGTACTGAAAACAGAGGCCAGTTCTACTGGATGTCAGGAACTGAATGAATCAGTGTTGTAGCCTACTTTTCCTTCTCTGGGAACTGTGTACTTGCTTCCCCTACTTCTTTGCCTATCTTAGTGTGCACGTAAGCTGCACACACAGACACACCTTCGGGCTGCAGATCCATGAGGGATTTCTGAAGGCTACACACACTGTACTGCTCTGGCACCTCGAGGTGGAAAGGAACACGGAACACATAAAGAGTCATCGAGTCCGACTCTCAAAGAGTCAGCCTCGCCAGTGTTTCCGCCCGGTTTCGAACCGGGGACCTTTCGCGTGTTAGGCGAACGTGATAACCACTACACTACGGAAACACCGCTCGGCAGCCGCGCAGGGCAGGCTCCCTGCTCGTCTGTTTCAGAGCACACCAGGTATTTTTATACACTTGAGGGCAGAATAAAAACCTCTTGTTTCAAATTACTGATACAGCTATGTATTAAACATTTGGAAACACTTCAAGTAAGACAAACTTGCTGTGGTTTTTCAACTTAGCCCAGAAAACTCGTATGTTTGTTATGTGCACGCCATATAAAGAGATGTCTACTGAGACAGACGGGAGAAGCAGGAGATTAAAACAGAGATGCTGTAGCTGAAAGGTGCTATCTTGAGGGACACTGCTGTAGGTTTGGTTGAATCTACCTAGGCTATACTGGTAAGTTTAATTGTATTTTCTCCTAAAGACTACATATAAACCTAAAAAATATGATATACAAAAGATCTATATGAACTATTTTCATTTGTTCATGCAATATAGGGTACATAAGGTACATAAGCTATGCCACCTCTTACTGAATATGTAAACTGCATTTAGCAGTTAATTTAAATGTTGAGTATGGCAAGATCCACAGAGTCAGTAGACCTCAAACATCAAAATGTTTGGCTACTATACTTTTTTCAGACTAGCTGAACAAAAGCATGCTAGAAGGTAAGTATGAACATTACAGAGATGAGTACATTACTCAAATATTAATTAGTCTTTCAATGAATCTCATCCATTTATCATAAGGAAAATGCAGACCTGTGGAAAGTCTGCTGCTCTGGGTTAGAAACACTGATTATATACATGCACCCTCAGATGATGCAAGTAAGACTTGATCAGTTTTATTAAATAGAGTGACTTACAGCAAGGTTCAGTTCATGGTACTTTCATAATAGAGCTAAAGCTGGCAAGAAAGAAAGAGGAAGAGACAGCTACAGGAAAGCGTCAGTTGCAACAGCATGAAAACGATCAAGATCAGTAGTGAACTTCACTATAGAATCTTAATGCTGAGAGAAAGACAGGAAAAACAGAGGTTAGCATCACACTTAACACATTCACCAGTTTATATATTAAAAAAGCTTAGAGTCTGCACAAACCATATAAATTTAAATGTTTCTTTTCAAAGCTCAAATTTTGAAATGCCTAATTCTAATTAAATCAGCTCTCACAACTGTCTTGTTTGCAGGATCCTTTCCTTTCATCTCATAGAAGGTGAATGCTTATAATAACTTAGTGTACACACAAAACTGAATGAATGTCTCTTTAAGAGGACTAAAAAGGCAAATATTATATTTATTTTAACAGAATTCAGACCAAAACTTGTTAACTTGTTTATGTATTTATTTATTTGCTTAAACACTAAAAATAACTAGGAACAGATTCCCTGATATAGCTTACCATTCCTTACAAGAACGTAAAGCAGAAATATCTTCTTTTATGTAGAATATTAAGAGAATCCAGTGTTAGGCTATCTATCTGCAAACGAACATCATCTTGCCTTGTATGGCCTTTACAGTACAGAAAATCAAACACAAAGGAGGACTTTACCACCTTTCAAATCAGAGGCACAAGGAACCTTCTTGCTGGCAAAACACTCACTCATTATATATTCAAAAGTTTAATCCAGCATGCCATTTGTTGTCCTCACCTGCACAAAACCCCATATCCCTTTATTTTTATTTTCCAGCAAGCTACTAGAAATGTGAGATGGCTGCCCCCAGCTTTCCCAATGTAATTTTTTAAGAGAGGCAAAATACTAGCATGGCTTTTACTATCATGCCAATAAGGCTCCTATGGTAATCTGAACTATCTGGTTTTTCTATTCAAATTTCAAATCCAAATATTGTTCATACATTTCATTTATGATAAAGAAATTAATTTGAACATTGAAAAATTTAGCAGTGTGGAAATTACTTTATCTTAGTGTGGCAGCTGATTCCCTCCATTCATCTTTACACTCCCCACCCTTGCTCAGCCCACGAAACATTCCTCTCTCAGCTTGAATTTCAAACACTAAATTTCTCCAATTCTATACCCACCCCCTACCCCTAATGCCAGAGTTGAAGAGATTATGTGTAACAGCTTCCACTTCCCCATCTGTTCCTGACTCTTTATAGAAACCATGGGTTTTCTCTTCCTTAAGCTTTTACACTTGCTCTTTACCCTACCCTTTCACCTACACAGTGCTAGCCTTGCATTTTAAACAAAAGCAAACAGGGTATTCATGTTATCTTGTTACTAATTTTTTTGATTTCTGATAAACTTGTTTATTTTTCCAAGTATTTTTTATACTTTTCATCTTTACATGCCTCTTAAGCCTAGCTTGAAAGTACTGTTTATATAAATAACTTTCAATCATTTTTCTCTTTTATGATTTTTTTTTTCAACTTTCTTATTTGGAAAAAATCTAACTGGAAGCAGAGAGAACTTAAGTAGGTTATTACTCCTATGTCCAGTTTATCATTTTCTACTTTTACTAACCTTCTAATCATGAGCAAATCCCTTTATCAGTATAGTAAAAACAGATTCTAAACTGTTGAAAACACCTACCTGAAAGTGAACTCTTGGACACTGTATAAGAGAGAGGTTAGTACCAATTTTTCTTACAATACTTCGAGATGAACCGTAAGGCTTGCTTGACCAAAGCACCTGCATGGGAAAAATAAAGAAGCCAGCTGTTAAGGACCTAATTTTTATATCATATTGTGATAGCTCTCCCTTATTCTTCCATGCTATGCTTGTGCTAAATGTGTTTAGTAATTTCCTTTCATGCTAGAGTAGGATATAATGTTTATACACTGAATTCTGTCCCAGTGAACTCCTTACATTCTATCCCCAAACTGGCATAAATACATTATACATCATCAGTACAATATAGCCAGGGCTGCCTAAGGTCAAGACAGTCTTTGCAGTAAGGCTAAAGCCAAAGCAATAAATCAGGTAACGCAGAAGACTTCAGGAGCTGAAACTATCTTCAAAAACACAATATTGAATTTTCAAGATAATAAAAAACCTACATTCAGTCAGAAACTTCTTTTTACAGGTCAAGAAAAGCCATTCAATCATTAAAAATCCATAAAGTCATATAATTCTTCATTTCTCAAAACATCTTTTTTTCTTTTTTAATTAAGAGTTCTTCTAAAACAGGAATAGTGTCTGCTATTCTTAATGAAAATAAGCATCAGCTACAATAAATATGAAAATGTAGTTGTGAAATTAGAGCAAAGGAAAGTAAAAATGAGAAAACAAGATGAAATTTTTGTAAGAAAGGAACTTTGTCTCCTGCCCCAAAGAAATAGATTCACCTAGAGAAAACTGCCCAGAGCAGCTCATCACACCAGGCTTCATTGTAACTGTTTCTATTGCAGTTTACATTTCCTCTATGTTGTTTCAACAGGGATTAAATTTGCTTCTTTTTTGTTGTATTTAGTACTCACAACAGCCTTATGAAAGGAAATAAATGGGAGTTTAATCCTAGGAGAATACTACAAAATGAGCCAGAACAGAGGCAAACGCTCCAGAGACAAGTAGGAAAGATTCAGCACAGGCAAAGGCAACAAAAACAATGCAAACAAGTAAAAGAATAATGAGAAAACTTTAACATGGGGTACATTTTTAGTAAACAATAAGACCATTGTATGATAATTTAAAAATCTTGGCCAGTGTTTAATTATGGCTGTAAATATGAATTTACTAGTCAGACTTCAGTTTTTAAACGATCACAGCCTCAAGCAAACTTGACATCCTGGTAGAAGGTTGCCCAACAAAGAAAACAGGAAAAATCCAGGCTCTTCTGGATTGGCAATGGCAATATTGCCTGTATGATGGCTGTAATGGTGCTGTGGGAATTGCTTAACACACAGTTGAATATTTTGCTCTACTAAGCAAAGAGCACTACTCGTAGATGTTGAAGGCTCTATTAAAAAGGAAAGTTTATGTTCCATGGTACTGACCCCCAGATTATTTCACAAACTTCACACAAACATTTTGCCTATTTACAGTTTCTATCCTTCCTTCCTCTGGCTTTACAGGAATGTAAAAATTTTGACAAAATAAATGTGCACTGCACATATGCTATACTACATCCTCACAACAGAGCTGCAACTTTGCCATGAATCCACTCAGATCTTTTTTTTTCCATTCTATAAAAAATACATTCTCTTGCTTCATACACTGCTAAGCTGAACACCAATTTTTCAATGCAGAGTAGCCAACTGATGCTGCATTTTGGTTGCCTCAACAAAGACCCCACATTTGTGCCTATCACCTTACTGTTTGTTTACACGTCTGAGCAAACAGCAGGTAGATCAGTGGCCTTCAAGAACAAACTACTGACAAACAGCACCACAGTAACACAGTCTCATTATTCACAACTGATTCTGATTAAAGCAGAACTGTTGGCAAGAGACTCAAAGATGGGTCATTGGAACAAATAATGCCAGTCAAAGGAAGGCTTAATTAGTTGCAGAAGTACTTCCACAACAGCAAGAGTCTAGACTACATGCTCTATTACCAACACAAGTGCAATGCATTTTAAACAAGCAGCAAAACTTATTTAGATATTGCTCAGACCACAGACAAGTTGTTGACTAGCACTCAAAAATATTTGGTTTCCAAATGCCCGTGGGGCTCTTCAACAACAGTGGCTTGGTGCACCAAAACACTGAATGACTCAGTTTTGGTAATACAAGATATGCCAGGACATTATTTTCAGAAAACTGCATGCAAACTGTGCCACAAGAGATGCAAGTAAAGTCAGTTCCCTGCTCAGCTGAGCTGAGGTCTCAGCATTGCTCTAACCAAGTTCACACAACTTCCTGATGACTTGAAGCACTGGCTGAGCAAGTCTACAAAATAATACTTAGTCATGCACTCCTATTGCATCAGTGTTTTGCTGCTGTCAGAACAACCGACGTTTGGAAATTTAACTGCATTTTCACGAGCTTGATACAAGTAGAGAATGGGGAGAAACACATTAAAAACTTGTTAGCCTCCCTGTTTAGGCTGAAATTGCTGAATTACCAGTGTCATAATGCAACATATTCTTTGAATTTTCAAAGTTGCAAGGAATCTCAGAACAAAATTCAAATAAAACCCTAAAATACCGATTCTTGTTGTCAATTTTAATTTACAGTGTAAAAACATTTTGTTCTCCATAGATTCCCAAGACTGATAAAACATTCTACCACAATAATACAGGCTAAATACTGCACATAGCTGTTAAGGATTTCCCCATTCTTAAAACATGAAATTATTTCAAAAACTTACAGGCATTACTGCACTGAGGTAAACGTTTGTACTCAAAATAGCTTCCTAAAGGTCCCAATGACAGAGCAGTTGATGTGTAGCAGCTCTCTCTCTCTCTGCTAAACATTCAAAGATAACTCTTTATATAACCTCCTCCAAGAGGAGAGCTATGCAGGCCTATTCCTCTGTTTACACAGTAAAGAACAGAGCTGTATTGCTCTCATGTACTGTTACACCTCCAGAAGAACTAACTATAGTACAGAAGAGGTAAATGTAGCACAATTACAATCATCTCAGTTTCACTGGGCTTTTTGTATCCCCAAGGTAAGAACAAGAAATAAGATTACTTTTTTTATCGCTGTTAAAAATAGATGAAATTCTCCTTCAGCTTCAAAACACACACGGAAGTCCAGTATGAAAAGCAATGTTTACAAAGCAAACAATTTATTAAAACCAGAAGGAACTGCATAGTACTTTTAACACATTTATTACTCAATATTTCAGTGTCCAAGCCACAAACTTGATGAATTTTTAGCAGTGCAGAATCATCCCAGTACTGAGTAAACCTCAAGTGTTCTTCTATATATAAGCACAAACTAAAAGACATGAAGTGCTTTCTATACCTGTTTTCTGAAAACATAAAGGAAGTTTGAAACACTTACTGATTCCATGTTCAATCCAATTTGTTCAAAAGCCATCCAAATTAAATGCTTCAGCCAACAAATCATCAGGACTGGAAAAGGCCTCTCTGAACTTGGATTTAAGCCTTCCAAACCTACAAGGCTGCCAAGGTTCCATAGTACTTCTGAAATGAGACACATAAGAATTTTAGATGCATGTTGTGGAACATGTACAGAAGTAAACTGCTACATTCCTAAAAAAACCAAGCTTTAGATACAAGACCTATTAGATGACACCAATATCTTGTACTGCAAAGCAAAGGCATTTCAGAAAGCATCTACTTAGTAGAGGTAACAAAGATATTTTGGTACTGCCATTTTTATAGAATCATAACATTGTTTGAGTTGGAAGGGAGCTTAAAAGTCATCCAGTTCCAATCCCCCTGCCATCTGCAGGGACACCTTCCACTACATCAGGTTGCACAGGGCCCCATCCACTCTGAAAAACTTCCAGGAATGGGATATCCACAATATTTTTGGGCAACCTGTTTCTGTGCTTCAGCACCTTCATGGTAGTCTCAGTTTAAAGCCACTAACCCTTGTCCTGCCACTACATACCCTTGCAAAAAGTCCCTCTCCAGCCCTCTTGTAGTCCCCTTCAGGTACTGGAAAAAAATCCAAGCTGTTGTAAAGTTAACAACTGAAAAGTTGGGGAAATGACTGCTCACTTCAGCTTGGACAGATGATGGCATTCAACAACTCTAAGTGAGCATCAAGCCCTATGGAATGCCTGCAGATGGGGATTAGCACTAAGATTGAAGTGCCATACTCATATCTAAAACTCATTTCTATTCAGGAACAGACTGCAGAAAGCTGATCACCTCTCTTGATTCACATTCTCTAACAGCTTTGTTGTTCCTTCCTTTTTCCTACAACTAAGGAGAGAAAGGAAATATGGAAAAATGACTAATGCAGGAAAATGACATGAAATACTGTCATGTAGGACATGAAAATATTCAAGCAGTTTATAAAATTAGACAGATTTCAAATTTTGTCTATATACACTTCCATTCACTTGACTCAAGATGGTTTTATTACTTCTCTAGTGAAAAGTGTACTTTAACTGTGTTCTACACCAGTCATAACCTGGACACCACTGAGAAGTGTACGCCACCAAAACCAGGAAAGGAAGCCACAGATTCAGGTTTACATTTGTTTTGTGTAGCAGGCTGGAAACAACACTCTGATCCACCCTGAGCAACAGATTTGTAGTACAAAGAACAGCGTTGCTGAAGCCACTCTATATACAGACAGGGATGACTAAGGCAATGCAGCAGCAAGGAACTGGTACTTGGGAAGTTTGAAAGTCAGGAGATGGAAAAGCTCTGCTGTTTGGAAGTGCCCACAAGCCCTTCCGTTAAACCGTCATTGTTTCCATTACGAATTTTTTTCAACAGTTTACAGTTCCATAGTAATAACATACTTCTTGTGGAAACTTGGCAGAAACAGTACAATCTTACAGTTATCTTTTTTTAGACAGGCTTAAAAAACATCTGATATTAGTTTCTCATCATCACAAGATTTTCTTTTGTTTGTGACTAAGCTTGGAAGGAACTATAATCGATACCAGGAGATTAAAAATGAAAACTGCAACTGTTATAAGAAAAACAATAGGGAAGAATAATGGGCCAGCTACCAAACAGCCATGAATACAAGCTACAGTCATTCATAATAAATAAATAAGTCATGGACTTTATGGAATGCTGGAGAAGTCTATTCAAGAATCATTACCATCTACTTCATCTATTATTCCTTTAGGCATCTGTTATTCTTCCCTTACACAACCTACTGTATGGATCTTGGATCTCACTGCACCTGCTGTGCTCTTAAAACAGGAAGAACACAAAGCCTCACGTTGGATTTGGCATCATATCTGGCATTCTAGCACATAGTGACATAAAAGAGAGAGGAATGCTCCTTTGGAAGGGGAAATCTGTTCCAAGGGTGTGATTACATATGATATACTCCACCTCATTCCAAAGTCCAGACTTGTTCAACAAGCAGTGTGGAAATCAAAAGAAGAAAAACGAAAGTTGAATCAAGACAAATTCAAACAAAAGAGAAAAAGGTAGAGTATTGCTGAGCAACTGCAAAGACAGGGCTGGCTGAGAAAGGCAAGTGATAGGACTAAAAGCAATGACTGTATCCTGATACATTGGTCTTTCAGCCAGCTCATACTTTTAAAAGAAGTCAGTCATGTTTTCTTTCAGACAGAGAAGAAAACGTATGATTTTGTTTCTGACCAAATGAGATCATTTGGACAGAAGTGAAAAGCGAGTGTCAGAACTTCCTCCAAAGAAATCAGAGCAGGTCTAGAAAGTTTCCATGAATTTAAGAAACTTAAAGGCAAAAAGGTAAAAGAACAACACACAAACTGACAAGATAACAAATTAAAAGTGCAAAACCAGATGCAGAAAAAAGTACCACAACATGACTAGAATAGTATCAATATGAAGTAGTAAGCTGAAAAAAGGCAAGCTACAAAATGGGTTCCATCTTACAGGCATAAAGAAGTCCTACACGTATTAGCAGTAAAAGACAAGAGAGAAAACCATGATGTAACAGGAAAGGAAGCAGTGATATGGATAATCAGTATGTATCCAGTGTTTTCACCTGACAAAGGCAGGTAAGACAGACAGGTAGGTGTTAGTATGGATTACAGCCAATGCTGAGAAGTTACAAGCATCCAGGACAACAGTATCTCGTGGATTTCACCTTGCAAAGATCAGAAACTTGTCAAAGCAATTTTTGAAATATTGATAATTTCAGAAGCTTGTTCAATGGAACTCCAAAAACTCAGGAATAAAAGAATGAGCATGATGACACAAAGCACTGGAAACAGTCCAAAACACTAATCCTGCTGTAAAATATTAATGTGACACTTTATAATTCCAGGTTCCAAGACTATGATGACTGAACACAAAAGAGCATTCATTCAACAAAACGACTACTTCAGTAAAATGAATATTTATAGTTCCACTTTGTAAGTCATCAAATAGCCTAAATACTTAAAGTACCTGAGACCGGGGTCATCAATGCCTTGCTCTTGTCAATGACCTGTCTCTTTTTGCAGAAGAAAGTGACTGGAATCAGTCTGTAAGAGTGCAGAGTACCACCCAGTTCCTGGATTAGCTTCCTTAGTTTGTGGCACTAAGGAAAACCACCATGTTTGAACAACCTCCAACTAATCTGTTAGCTAAAAGAAAAATGCTTCTAAGTGTATCAGATTGATATTTTTATATGATTACGAGTTTACAGAACTATCTCAAGGCAAACTTCATACTTCTTTCAGACTATGTTGCACTTTTCTTCACAAAACTCAGCTATTTCACAATTGGTTTATGTGCCAAGAACAGACAGGGTTCATTCCAGCAGAATACTACCTCTTTTAAAATATTGATTTTTGTGGTAATTATCCTCTGTCTTCTTGGTGCTACCTACTGTAAAAACAGTTTAATTCCCAAAAATTCCCATAACTCAATTTCTGTGATGAAGAGACCTGAGTGATAGTAATATTGCCATAAAAAATGGTCCTTCTGCTCTGCCTCAGCAGAACTATTACAAGGATGAACGGCAGTCATAGACAAGATTACCGTGTCCAAAGGGCAGTAACATAAAGAGTTACATTTCACTGCATAAAGCATGAAGGGGTTAAAATTACATGGCTTCATTTCAATGAAACCCAGAAATTAGCTATGCTTAAGAACTTTCTTACTGATATGGAAATATGGAGGAATTCCTTGGTTTAGGAATGACATCTACATTTCCAAGCCTCCTGGAGCTTGTTTACCCCTACTTTTCCCAACCACTTTTGCACGCTCTGTTCAATACTCTCATATCAAGTATCACGTTTACAAAGCTGAGAGGTAATACCACTGATAAATTATTCATTAAATAAATATAAAAGCTCTGGAGTCTGTTCACATAAGGCATAATATCCAGTAAATATGAACAGAAGCCCTTTGCCAGGCTTTCTAGTGAGTCCTACACACGCGAAAGATTAAAAGAAAGAGAAATCAGATGCCAACTGCTTTCAAATTGAAATTCTTCTCTGAGTTTTTGCAATGTTGTATTTATCCAAGTCCCTTTCAGAGCATGAGTTCTTGCTCTTTAAAAGAAATAAGATATTTCTGGTTTTTTACTGAAGATTTCTCTCCTCATTCACTTAAGATCCATGCAAACATAAAAGAGAATGACTTAATGGGATTGATGGAGCAGATAAGCCTTAACAAAGAATAAACAAAGGCATGAAATCTGAAAAAATGAAAGGTGTAGTCTCGAAATTGAAAAGGCATTACTTTAAAAAGTATAAGATTTTCAAAGAAGTGTAGGCTCAAAGGAATACCAACCACATAAAAAAATCAAACACAAAAAGACCAGGTTCCCCCTTATTTCAGCAAGAACTAAGGCAAGCATATCTCCTCAGTCTTTTACACTGCCACGTGACCCAAGTTCATCTAATAAAATTACATCCACGAGGAAACATTATAAAAAACGTAATGAGGGAAGATAAAGCAAAAAAAAAAAACAAAAACATTATCACAACAGCCAAATGGGCAGGAAGAATCTTCGGATAAAGGACCAGATGCTGTCCCAAACTGACAGAGACCAGCTACAAGTAATGCCAGTATGCATTTGGCAGAGGTCGTACAGCCAGAAACAGAAGTCTCTTTTTGGAATGGAAGCTACAAATAATGAAGCACCCCAGTACTAAGAGAACACCTGTTTGGAAAGATATGAAGTGAGAGAGAAACGTCAGTGAATACTACAGGGAGAATCTAAGCTAGTGCTGGTTTGAAATTTAAAGCAAGAACTGAAAATCATACATACATTGAAAATCATACATACATTGAAAATCATACACACTTGCAACAGAAGTTGCTAAAGCTTTTTTAAAAATACAGTCCCATCATATTTACCTGAACGTGCAAAGCCCTGTTAATCAGATTTCATTCATGCTATCCTATCCTGACAACTAAGGTCAGAGAATAAAAAAAAAAAATCCACGTTTCAGCACTAGTTTCATCAAAAGCCTTTGCTCAGCAATGATTATCCCTGCACAGTGCAGTATGACACCACTGAGAAGTAAGTGAAACCCTTCAACACCTGCAGACCACAAGGTATTATATGCTAGAGACAACCAAACCCCTCCACTTCCCTGCCACACACACACACATCTCCCCACCAGCTGCTGCCAATGTCAGTCTTTCCTCTACAGCTTTGAGACACAACAGCAGGTAAGGCTTAGAAACAAAAGGATGCGTTTGTCTGAAAAAGCATTTTAAATGTCCAATTTCCCCCCAGATACCTCTCTGTGTAACAATGTCACAACAATCATATTTTAGCCAGTGACCCCTACGAAGCACATTATTGGCGTTCAGTAACAAGTAACCAGAACTTTTTGACTTAATGTGCAGGTAACTCAGCTGCCTTATTTTTATCACCTCGGTAAAAGCCAGTGTGGATCGGAAGACATAATTCCTATTCATTTAATCTTTGTAAGTCTTGCCTTCACAAGAGCTGCAGAGAACTCTGAGGACAGCATGTTAATATTAACGAAGCACTGCTGACGCGACCAGGCAGAGATCAATGCACTACGATTGATTTCAGCATTCAAACTCACCCTCAATATTTAGAATTTCAACAGCTCGTTAAACAAAAACACGTACCCAGCAAGTTATTTAGTTATGATCACTACAGAAGAACCTGAGCACGGCAGCAGTGTCACTAAAGGTGCACAAAGCAAGCAGCGTAAGATTACAGAAAACAGAAATAAAACCACCCTTAGGGCTCATATTTCCTCTTATACGCCAACTCTCTATTCTAAAAGTCTCCCTAAAAAGCTTCCCTCAAACTCCTCTGTATCATCTCCACAAGATCTTGTTATTATTACATTATTTCCCGCGACCTGTCACCTTCACATCACAGCAGGTCTCTCTTTTTGCAGGAACAAAAGCTTCGGCCCAGCACCCCGAGGCGCTTCCACAGTCCTGCCTGGCACCTGCCCTGCCCGGGACAGGCCCGAGCAAGGGGACGGGCCTGCCTGGGGAGAGCGGGGCCGCCCCGAGCGGCCTGTACGCTGTTTCAGGCAAACTTCCCTTCCCGCACCGCCCCTCGCACGGGATCGGCCTCGCCAAGAGGGGGCTGCCCAGGGGGAAGCGGCTGCCGGGGGGAAGGGGAGAACCGCGCCGCTCGGCGCCGCCCCCCTCTCAGCATCACCCTCCTCTCTCACCGGCAGCCGCGCGCCTCACACGCTGATCGCGCGGGCCGCTCGAGACCATGCACGGCAGCCAAACAGTCGGCCGCTCCGCGCCGACCGGGCAATCGCAGACGGCGGCGGGCGCGGAGGCGGGAATGGGCCGCGCGGGGCTGAGGGGCGCTAACGGCAGGAGCGAGCCCGGCACAGGGAGCCGAAACGACCGCGTCCGTGATCGTGATACGCCAATAGGGGCGGGAGGGGCGGGGCGGGGCGGGGCGGGGCGGGGCGGGGCGGGGCGGGGCGGCCGGGATGGGCAGTGGGGTCCCCAGTGCCATGTGGGCTCGGGGTCATTCCCTGGCAGCTTCAAGCTGTGACAGGGCAGGTTTTGGTTGGACATCAGGGGAAATTTTTTCCCAAAAACGGAGTGATTAAAAGTTACAGAATGGCGCTGCCCGGGGGCGGATGTGCTGGAGGTTACCGTTCTTTAAGGGTGCGTAAGAAAGCTTGATGTGGGCATCAGCGCCTAGTAGTAGGTCGGGACAGGCGGGGCTCGGTTCACAGGCTGAGCTCGATGACCTCCAGAGCCTTTTCCAGCATCGCTGATTATGAGGCGTGGGGTACGGCGGTTACTCCCCTGTCACCGCCAGGCGTGCCGTGCCGCCTGCAGCCGCGCTCAGTGCGGTGGCGCCGGGGTGCCTCCTGGGCTGCCTCCTCCGCCGCCTCCAGCGGGGGATGCTGGCGTTTTGGGCTGCCCGGCCTCTGCTGGCGCTGCACGGTTCCTCATGCTAGGCACGCGTCCTCAGGCTCTGCCCGGTCCCTCATGGCTTTGCCCGGTCCTCACTGGCGCTGCCGGTCATTCCTGGCTCTGTCCGGTCCTCCTGGCTCTGCCCGGTCCATCCTGGCGCTGCCGTCACTCCTGGCGCTGCCGCCCTCAGGCTCTGAACGGCACTCCTGGCTCTGCCCGGCCCTCTCTGGCGGCGGCCCGGTACCTCCTGGGCTTGCCCGGTCCTCCTGGCGCTGCCCGGCCTCTCCTGGCGCTGCCCGGTCCCGCTGGCTCTGCACGGTCCTGCTGGCTCTGCCCGGCCTCTCCGGCTATGCCCGCCGTCCCTCCGGGCGCTGCGTCCCTCTCATGGCTCTGCCCGGTCCCTCATGCTCGGCCCGAGTACCTAGGGCTCTGCCGGTCCCTCCTGGCTCTCGCCGGCCCTCTGCGGCTCTGCCCGGTCTCTGCTGGCTCTTGCCCGGTCCCTGCTGGCGCTGCACGGCCCTCCTGGCGCTGACCGGTCCGCTCCTGGCGCCCTGCCGGTCCATTTCCCTGGGCGCTGCCGGTCCTTCATGGCCATGATGCCCGTCCCTCCTGGCGATGCCCGGTCCATCTGGCGCTTGCCAGGGTCCCTCCGGCGATGCCCGGTCCCTACCGGCTCTGCCCGGTCCTCTCCTGGCTCGCCCGGTCCCTCTCCTGCTCTGCACGTCCCTCTCCTGGGCGATGCCCGGTCCCTCCTGCCGGGCCTGCGGGCTCCATCCGCAGGGCTGTGGGCTGCGGCACCGCCCGTGGGTCCAGGGCTGCCACGGCTGTGCCCTTCTTGTGGAGGAGAGCCAGGACTGCTGTGGGAACCGGGAGGGAAAGTACGGGATCGCTGTGGTGCAGAGGGGCTGGGGGTAGGGGGAACTCAGGAAGAGTTTCTTCGTGATGAATTGATTTTAAGGATTACTAGAGAGATGTTTTCGCTCTAGAAACTGCGGAATTTAGCCAAGCATTGCAAAGGAAAGTGAGACGAAGGTGGCTTGAGCGTAAGGAAATGTAAAACCTTTGCGACTTGGGAATTGGGACCCAAACGTCGTAAAAGGATCGAGATGATCCTTTGAACAACACCAGGAACCTGTGCTGTTACGTTTTGGGGTTTTTTTTTGTTTGTTTTTTTTTTTTTTTTTTTTTGTTTTGTTTGTGTTTTTTTTTTTCAGCATTAATGATGTCTTGATCTAATTAAACCAATTTAAGTTCGTTCGCATGGATTGGGAATACCCATTCAGGTTCGCAACACGAGATGGGCACTATGTCCTACGCATCAGGTGTGGGTGGATGTTCCTAAAACAACACCCTACATTGTTTTACAGTACACGCTACACTGTATTGGGCAGTAAATTAAACTTCTGGGCGCCCACCGGGGCTAACGTCTCTTTGGAGAAAAAAAGCCCACCGAAATGGAGCGCGCCGAGGGGGCGTGTTTCTGGACTACAGCCCTGGACTACACATCCGGTGTGCACTGCGGCCCCGGCAGGAACAAAGCACTGCCAGACTGGCGGAGGGGAGCCTCGACAGGCGGCCCAATCGCTGGCGCGAGGTATTGCGCGGCGCCGGGTCCACAGCGGCTCGGCGGCGCTGCGTCGCTCTCAGTCCGGTGCAATACCGCCGTTCTTTCCGAGCCTCTTCCCTGCCCTCCCTCCGCTCTCCGCAGCCCGCCCGCCCGCGGGACATGGGGGCACGGGGTGAGCTGTAGCCTGCCCAGGGACGGCTTCTGCGCGGTACGGACCTGCAAGGCGAGGGGAACACGGCCGCGCCGGGAAGGGCCGTGAGGGGGCGGGCGTGTGCGGCCGACACCCCCCTGACTTTCCAAAGACATACCGGAGTTCTGGTGCTCGGTGGCGGCGGGGGCTGGGAGCTGAGTCCCGGGGCCTGGTCCGGCCGGGCTGAGGACTCGGCAGCCTGGGGAGGCGGGCAGCGGAGCTGTGGAGGTCCCTCTCCAGGGCCGCCCGTGCAGAGCACAGAGCCGAGGTGGAGAGCGTGCATGAGCTCTCTGCCCGGTGCATGGGCTCAGCCTTGATCAGAGCTACAGAGGAGACAGCAAGGCACCTGGCTCGTGTTCTGCACAGTACGGAATTGTAGCTATGTTTTATAACTTTTTAAGGCGCTAATGTTTTTAATTAAAAAAAAAAAAACTTCGCGAAGCGGGTGCATCGGGCGCGAGTTAAGAT
>CM031858.1:118476901-118525553 GCA_018697195.1 Certhia americana | reverse complement strand
GGTTAATTACAATGCTTCATTTCAATGAACCCAGAAATTAGCAATGCTAAGAACTTTCTTACTTATATGGGAATATGGAGGAATTCCTTGGTTTTAGGAATGACATCTACATTTCCAAGCCTCCTGGATCTTGTTTACCCCTACTTATCCCAACCACTTTTGCACGCTCTGTTCAATACTCTCATATCAAGTATCATGTTTACAGCTGAGAGGTAATACCACTGATAAATTATTCATTAAATAAATCTAACAGCCTGGAGTCTGTTTCACATAGGCATAATATACAGTCATATGAACAGAATCCTTTGCCAGGCTTTCTAGTGAGTCCTACCAACACGCGAACGATTAAAAGAAAGAGAAATCATATGCCAACTGCTTTCAATTGAAAATTCTTCTCTGAGTTTTTTGCAAGTTGTATTTTTATCCAAGTCCCTTTCAGAGCCATGAGTTCTTGCTCTTTAAAAGACAATAAGAAATTAAAAAAAAAAATTTTTTTTTTTTTTTTCTGGTGTTTTTTTGTGTACTGGAAGATTTCTCTCCTCATTCACTAAGATCCATGCAACCATAAAAGAGATGACTTAATGGATTGATGGAGCAGATAGCCTTAACAAGGAATAACAAAGGCATGAAATCTGAAAAAATGAAAGGTTTAGTCTCGAAATTGAAAGCATTAACTTTAAAAGTTAAGATTTTCAAAGAAGTGTAGGCTCAAAGGAACACCACCACAGAAAAAAATCAACACAAAAAAAAAAAAAAGACCAGTTCCCCCCTTATTTCAGCAAGAACTAAGGCAAGCATATCTCCTCAGTCCTTTTACATTGCCACGTGACCAAGTTCATCTAATAAAATTATATCCACGAAGGCAACATTATAAAAAACGTAATGAGGGAAGATAAAGTCAAAAAACCCCCAAACATTATCACAACAGCCAAATGGGCTAGGAAAGAATCTCGATAAAGGACAGATCTGTCCCAAACTGACAGAGACAAGCTACAAGTAATGCCAATATGCCGTTGGCAGAGGTCGTACAGCCCGAACCGACGTCTCTTTTGGAAATGGAGCTACAATAATGAAGCACCCAGTACTAAGAGAACACCTGTTTGGAAAGATATGAGTGAGAGAGAAACGTCAGTGAATACTACATGGATAATCTAAGCTATGGCTTGGTATTGAAATTTTAAGCAAGAATGAAAAATCATACATACATGAAAATCATACCTACATTGAATCATACCACTTGCACAGAGTTGCTAAGTTTTTTAAAATACAGTCCCCTCATATTTACCTGAACGTGCAAAGCCCTGTTAAATCCGATTTTCATTCATGCTAATCCTATCCGGACGACTAAGTCGAGAATAAAAAAAAAAAAAGCCACGTTTCAGCACTAGTTTCATCAAAGCCTTTGCTCAGCAATGTTATCCCTGCACAGTGCATTATGACACCACTGATAATGTAATTGAAGTCCCTCACACCTGCATACCACAAGGTATTATATGCTAGAGACAACCACTAACCCTCCACTCCCTGCCACAACAACACACCATCTCCCCACCAGCTTGCTGCCAATGTCAGTCTTTCCTCTACAGCTTTTGAGACACAACAGCAGGTAAGGCTTAGAACTAAAAGGTGCGTTTTCTGAAAAAGCATTTTAAATGTCCAATTTCCCCCCAGATACGCTCTCTGTGGTAACAATGTCACAACAGTCATATTTTTAGCCAGTGACCCCTACGAGGCAATTTTTGGCGTTCAGTAACAAGTAACCAAACTTTTTGACTTAATGTGCAGGTAACTCAGCTGCCTTATTTTTATCACCTCGTAAAAGCCGCGTGCGGATCGCGGAAGACATAATTCCTATTCATTTAATCTTTGGGAAGTCTTCTTGCCTTCACAAGAGCTGCGAGAACTCTGAGGACGAGCATGTTAATATTACGAAGCACTGCTGACGCGACCAGGCAGAGATCAATGCACTAATATAACTACGATTGATTTCATCATTCAACTCACCCTCATATTTAGAATTTCAACAGCTCGTTAAAAACAAAAACACGTACCCACAGCGTTATTTAGTCATGATCACTACAGAAGAACCTGAGCACGGCAGCAGTGTCCTAAAGGTGCACAAAGCAAGCAGCGTAAGATTACAGAAAACAGAAATAAAACCACCCTTAGGGCTCATATTTCCTCTTATACGCCAACTCCTATTCTAAAAGTCTCCCTAAAAAGCTTCCCTCAAACTCCTCTGTATTCATCTCTCCACAAGATCTTGTTATTATTACCTTATTTCCCGCGAACTGTCACCCTTCACATCACAGCACAGCAGGTCTCTCTTTTTGCAGAAAAAAGCTTCGGCCCAGCACCCGAGGCCTTCCACAGTCCCTGCTGGCAGCCTGCCCTGCCTGGACAGCCCCGAGCAAGGGGACGGGCCTGCCCTGGGGATAGCGGCCGCCCCGAGCGGCCTGTACTCTGTTTCCAGCAAACTTCCCTTCCGCACCGCCCGCGCGCACGGATCGGCCTCGCCAAGAGTGGCTGCCAGGGGAAGCGTCTTGCCCGGGGGAAGGGGAGAACCGCTGCCGCTGCGGCCGTGCCGCCCTGCCCTCTCCGCTCACCCTCCTCGCCTCACCGTCCGCCGCGCCGCTCACCCTCTGCTCGCGCGCGCTTCGCGACCCTGCCCCGGCAGCCAATCCGCGGCCGGCTCGGCGCCGGCCCGGGCCAATCGCAGACCGGCGACGGCCGCGGGAGGGCGGGACGTGGCGCGCGCCGCGGGGCTGAGCGCTAACCGGCAGCGCCGTACCGGCAAGCGGGATCCGCCCCGCCCGGTCACGTGAATCGGGATCCGCCAATAGGGCGGGGCGGGGCGGCCGGGATGGGCAGTTTGGGTCCAGTGCCTGTGGGCCTCGGGGTCATCTCCCTTGCAGCTTCAAGCTGTGCCAGGGCAGGTTTATGTGGACATCAGGGGGAATTTTTTGCCCAAAACGGGTGTTAAACGTTACAATGTCTGCCCTAGAGGTGCTGTAGTTACCATCTTTAGAGTTGCTTAAGAAGGCTGGATGTGTCACTCAGCGCCCTAGTCTCGGTGACAGGCTGTTCTCGGTCACAGGCTGAGCTCGATGACCTCAGAAGGGCCTTTTTCCCAGCCCCGCTTGATTCTGAGGCGGTGGGTACGGCGTGTGTCCCTCCCTGTCACCGCCAGCGCTGCCGTGTCCCGCCTGTAGCCGCGCTAATGCGGGTGGCGCCGGGCTGCTCCTGGGCTTGCTCCTCCGCATCTCCAGCGGTGGCTGCTGGCGCTGCCCGTCCCTCCTTGGCGCTGCCCGGCCTCTGCTGGCGTTGCCCGGCCTCTCCCTGGCGCTGCCCGGGTTCCCCTCCTGGCTCTGCCCGGTCCCTCTCTGCTCTGCCGGTCCCGACTTGCTTGGCCCGTTCCCTCCTGCTCTGCCCGCCCCCTTTCCTGGCGCTGCCCGGTTCCCTCCTGCGCTAACACGGTCCCCTCTGGCTCTGCCCGGCCTTTCCTGCGCTGCCTCGTCCCCTCCTGGCGCTGGCCCCGTCCCCTCCTGGCTGCTGCCCGGTCACTCTCCTGCGCGTGCCCGGTCCCTCCTCCTGGCGCTGCCCGTTCCCTCTCCTGGCGCTGCCGCCCTCCTGGCGCTGGCCCGTCCCTCCTGGCGCTGCCGGCCCTTTCCTGGCTCTGCCCGGCTCCCCTCCTGGCGCTGCCCCGGTCCCTCCTGGCGCTGCCGGTCCCTCTGGCGATGCCCGGTCCCTCTCCTGGCGATGCCCGGTCCCTCTCCTGCTCTGCCCGGTCCCTCCTGGCTCTGCCCGTCCTCCTGGCGCTGCCCGTCCCCCTGCGATGCCCGTCCCTCTCCTGGCGATGCCCGTCCCTCTCCTTGTCGATGCACCGGTCCCCTCTCCTGGCGAATGCCCTTAGTCCTTCCTGGCTGCCCGGTCCCTCTCCTGGCTATGCCCCGGTCCCCTTCCTGGCGATGCCCGTCCCTCTCCTGGCGCTGCCGGTCCCTCTGCTTGCGCTTGCCCGTCCTCCCGGCTCGGCCCGGTCCCTCTCCTGGCGATGCCCAGGTCCCTCTGCCTGGCCTGCCCGGTTCCCCTCCCGGCTCTCCCGGTCCCTCTCCTTGCTCTGCCCGGTCCCTCTTCCTGGCGGCTGCCCGGTCCTCTCCTTGGCGCTGCCCGTTCCCTCTCCCTGGCGCTGCCGGGGGGGGGGGGGGGGGCCGGTCCCCTCTCCTGGCGCTGCCCGGAGCCCCTCTGCTGGCTCTGCCGGTCCTCCCGGCTCTGCCCGGTCCCTCGTCCTGGCTCTGCCCGGTCCCTCTCCTGGGCGCTGCCCGTTCCCCTAGAAAAAAAAAAAGTGGCGCTGCCCGGTCCCTCTCCTGGCGCTGCCCGGTCCATTCTCCCTGGCGCTGCCCGGTCCCTCCTAGCTCGCCCGGTTCCCTCTCCTGGCGCTGCCCGGTCCCTCTCCTGGCGCTGCCGTTCCCCTCCTGGCGCTGCCTCGGTCCCGCCCGGCTCTGCCCGGTCCTCCTGGCGATGCCCGGTCCCTCCTGGCGATGCCGGTCCCTCATGCCGGCCCTGCGGTCCCTCCGATGCGGCTGTGGGCTGCGCACCGCCCGTGGGTCCCGGCTGCCATCGTCTGTGCCCTTCTTGTGGGAAGGAGAGCCCAGGACTGCTGTGGGAACCGGGCGGGAGTCGGGATCGCTGGGTGCAGAGGGGGCTGGGGGATAGAGGGGAACTCAGGAAGATTTTCTTCGTGCTGTGATTTAAGGATTACTTAGCGATGTTTTCAGCTCTAGAAACTCTTAATTTAGCCAAGCATTTCAAAGGAAAGTGCGAAGGTGGCTTGGAGCAGTAAGGAATGTAAAAACCTTTGCGACTTGAAGAATTGGGGACACCAAACCGTCGTAAAGGTCGAGATGATCTTTTGGACAACACCAGTTGAACCTTGTGCTGTTACAGTTTTTTTGGGGGTTTTTTTTTGTTTGTTTTTTTTTTTTTGTTTTTTGTTTTTTTTTTTGTTTTTGTTTGGGTTTTTTTTTTCAGCCTTATGATGTCTTGATTCTATATTAACAAAATTTACTTTCGGTGTCGCCTGGAATTGGAATACCCCTTCAGGTTTTCGAAGCCACGAGATGGGCACTCTGTCTCATACAGCATCAGTGTGGTTTTGATTGTCTAAAACAACACCCTACATTGTTTTACAGTACACCACGCTACACTTTATTTGAGTCAGTAATTAACTTCTGGCGCTAACCGTCTCTTTGGAGAAAAAGCTCCACGACACAATGGAGCTGCGGCGAGGGCGTGTTTCTGACTATACGCACCTGGACTACACCTCCCGGTGGTGCACTGCGCCCCCTGCAGGAACAAGGCCTGCCCGACTGGCGAGGGGCGCGCTCGACAGGCGCCAATCGCGTTTGCGGTATTGCGCGGCGCGGGTCACAGCGGCTCGCTGGGGCGCTGCGGTCGCTCTTCGTCGCGGTGCTAATCCGCGCCGTTCTTCCCGAGCCTCTTCCCCTGCTCCTCCCGCCGTCTCCGCAGAGCCGCGCCCGCCCCGCGGACATGGGGTCAACGGTGCTGAGCTGCTAGCCTGCCCAGGGACGGCTTCTGCGACGGTACGGACCTGCCAGGGGGGGTACAGGCCGCTCCGGGAATGGCCCGTGAGGGGGCTGCGTGTGCGGCCGACATCCCCCCTGCTTTCCAAAAACATCCCGATTCCTGTTGCTCGGTGGCTGCGGGCTGAGCCTCCGCTGACGGCGGGGCCTGGGAGCTGATTCCCGGGGCCTGGTCCGTGCCGGGCTGAGGCCTCGGCAGCCTGGTGATGGCTGCAGCGGAGCTGTGGAGGTTCTCTCCAAGGGCCGCCCGGGCAGGGCACAGAGCCGATGGTGGAGAGCTGTGCCTCCCTCTCTGCGGTGCCCTGGGCTCAGCCTTTGATCTCAGAGCTATAGGGAAGACAGCAACAGGCACACCTGGCTCGCTGTTCTGCCACAGCCTGAATTGTAGCTATCTTATTATAACTTTAAAAACCGCCTAATGTTTTTTTTAATTAAAAAAACTCTAGATAGGGTGGGGGCGCGAAGTTTTGATGGAATTGGTTGTTCAGGTCATGGAGAAGGGTGAGGATTTCCGAGTTTTTCTCCGGAGTTTTGCTTGGGAGAGGTGGAAGAAGGGTGTGGGATTGCAGAATACGTAATGGTTTGAGTTGGAAATGACCTGAAGAGCATCTAGGTTCTACCCCCCCTACCCTGAGGCAGGGATACCTTCCACTGGACTAGGTTCTCAGAGCTCTATCCAACCTTGCCTTGAACACTTTTAAGGGATGGGCATCCACGACTTCTCTGGGCAAACCCGTTCCAATGCAGTCCTCAATCCTTACAGCAATTTCTGGCAATATCCTAATCCAGACCTATCCCCTTTCCTGGTGAAAAATATTACTCCCTTCTATGCACTATAGCATTTGTAAAATGTCCCTCTCCGAATCTTTCTTGTCACTCTCAACTTTCAGATGAGTGTAGCTTATTGAATATCGAGGAGGTAAAACTTGGTTTTTTGGATGGTTTTTTTCAGAGGATTAGAAGGAAAAAGCAATGGTCCATGTGATCTCATGGAAACAGTTTAGAGGAATAATCTGGTGCTTGGGGACACAGACCTGGCAGTCAGAGACTTTGATTAGCATTGCTTCACACCTGACTTCCATTTTTAGTCTTGAAAAATAAGTATTTTATACTAGTGGAAAATAGTTAATTACTCGAAGAGTTGCTTTGGATTTGTTGTTTTGTGGTTTGTTTCCTGGGGTTTTTTTTGGGGGTGTGTTTGTTTGGGTTTTTTTAGATTTTTTTCCTTTGGAGGCACAAACTTATATTTGGTTGGCTCGTCTCTTCCCAGTTTGGTATATTTTCAGTTTCTGATAGTCAAGAGAAATAGTCCTGGAGACTAATCACTGGCCTGTACTTTTCCCTCTAGCCCTCTCTTTCTGAAAAATTTTTAAAAAAAAGACACATTGACTTGGAGGTAACAGCATTGTTTTCTGTGTGAAAATGTCCAGAATTTAGCATATCCAAATGCTTGTGTATGGCTTGTGTATTGTTTTTTGTGTGTGATAATTATTCTCGTCAGAGGCAACCTTCGTGGGAAAAAACTATGTATGTTGGCTGGATGATGCTAAAAGAATGTGATCACTTAAAACATGTTTTGCTCTTTATTTGGGGGTAAGAGATGAGTGATTTATAACTTAACAATATGATTCCTCACCACTTTTATGCCTTAAGTTGCTTGGCTGAGTTGGTTACTGTCAGCAACCATGACTAGGGTTAGCATTAGTTAGTTTCAGATGCACAAAGAACTGGGTTCTTTTAAATGCAAGATTTTAGTATTTTCCTGATCAAACCTATGCTTTGTGGCCTGTTAAGTAGTTATTATTAAAGCATCTCTGCAATCTGATACTTTCAAGCTAACACGTGTCTCCTTTGAAATGGATCTGGTGCTTGGACTTCGACTGCGCAAGGCGTACCTGCTTGCTCTCTTTTTTATCGAGGGTACGCCTGAAAGGAGAAAAAAACCCTCGAAACCTAGCCCCTAAAGCCTTTCCTGCCCTTGAAGGGCATACTAGTTATTTGTATATAGATGAAGAATAAAGCTTAATATTCGCTGTTCTTGATTCACTGTATATTTTTTTACTTTTGTGGTCACTTCCTCTGTGAAATTTTTTGATTGCCAAGCTACTCTGAAATACTTTGATTACAACCTTTACACTGAGGGATGTTTGTAAGAGTTGCGAGGGTTGCCTTGTGGGAAACTGCATTTATTGAAAACGTTTGTCACAGTGTTAGAAGAAAACATACACACAATACCCACCATAAGATTGACTAATAGACTGTGACATAATAGGTCACAAAAACCTTATTACCAAATATATTCTGTCTCTGCATAGGAAGTTTAGATTTTCCAGTTTAATAAATGTAAGGACTCACATCTTATCATTCCTCCCTTTCCATGAATTCTAGTCCTGTGGGGTTTTTTATCATTTCCATTTAGAACAAATCATTGCCTTTGTGCTTTTTTTTTTTTTTTTTTTGTGTTGTTGTCTATGTTTTAATTGATGATAAATGTGGTAGTAGTAACAAATTCTTTTTTCAGCAGGTATCTTGTATGAATGGTGCAGAAAAGATGAATTCTGCTATGAGTGAGGAGCCTGATGCACTGTCTGTAGTTAATCAGCTCCGAGATCTAGCAGCTGATCCCTTGAACAGACGGGCCATTGTTCAGGATCAAGGATGCCTGCCAGGTCTTATTCTGTTTTTGGACCATCCCAACCCTCAGGTTGTTCATTCAGCTTTACTAGTAAGTATTCTGGAGATAAATTTCTATGTTTATAGGGCATTTTAAAATTTTGTTTAACAAGTTGTTTAAACAAGCAGTTTACAATTGAAGCTGTTTAAACAATTCGTTTAAACAAGTAAAAATGTGAAAAATAATGCCTGGTTTTATGTTATGTTGATATTCATTACATGTGTTTTAAAAAACACCATGTATTTCGAAAATGACAGTCGTTCCAGAGTTTTTTTTTAAAGATATTAATTTACTTTGCATTTCTCCCTAATACAGCTATTTCACTTTTTGTGTGGAGGGAGGTAAGGACCCTTAAATCTCTTTTTTTAAGATGAAGTCATAGAGCTTGGTAAATATGTGCAGTGACTTGATATTTGTGTTATAAACATCAAAATCCAATCATAGGATAGCTTAGGTTGGAAACAACCTGCTGAGGCAGTGTAGTCCTATCCTGTGCCCAAATTTGGTGCACTCAGGTCACAACTCATGGTTGTGTCCTCTTGATCTTGAACACCTTGAAGGATGAAGATTCCATAACCACTCTGGCACACTGTTCCAGCATTTGACAACCTCATGGTATTAAAAACAAACCCTTCTCAAAACTGAAAGAACCAACCAACCCAAAATCTATTGGTATCTAATACAACTTGTTTCACCTTTTGCCTGCTTCTTCTCAGTCTAAATCAAAAATGCTGAAGTCCTGATTTCTTATCCTGAATTGTAATATTAGCTTAAAAAATGTATTTCTTGCTTAGAAATGGGAGAAACAGAAGTTAAAATTTAGTCATTTCAAGAGTTGAATTAGACTGCCAAGATTTTAAGTTACTGAAACTTATGTGGTGCTGTTCTTTTTTTTTTCAATCGTTTCATTATTGAATTGTAAAGAACATGAAAGAACAAAGAGCTCTGGCCTTTATATGCAAGTGTACATTATTCTTTATGTCACTGAGACCTAGCTGTGCCATAATTCTTTGGTTTTCATTTGTGTTGTTTTCACAGTGGATATTAGTAGACTTCTTGAAATTACTTTAGTGACTGATTTCTTTCGAGTTTGGGGAGGGAGTTCCCAAAAGCCAGGAAACCTGTGTCCTGCTGATTATTTTTTAGGTTAACCTTGCCATAGCATTTGGAGTTGAGTTTGCTCTTCTTGGAAACGTGTTGCATTGGTTTTCCTCCCCATGTAGTTTTCTTAGGCTCTGATCTTAAAAGATCTTGTTTGGACGTCCCACTGTCTTTTTCCTTCCTTTGTTATGTCAGGCTGTGTACTCTCACTGCCTGCATGAGATTCACAAATCGGTCTCTGATCATGTTATAAAAACTGCTTCTTCATAAAAGGACTGGCTTTGCCAAGAGTGATGAGGACTAATCCAGTTTGCAGAGTGGTTCCATAGCCCCTGATACTACTCAAGTTGTGGTGAAAGAAAATCTTGGGTGAGGATGGGATGCAGATAGGTTGTTCCATGTAGTGATAACCTACAGAGTGCATTAAGAATCAGGATTTAGAGACCAGGATCTGGCTGCAATGAGAAATGGATCAGTTTATTGTGGAAATATTTTCTGGTGTGCTGCTCAGACTGCTTGTGTTGAGGTGTTCCTGAACTGATTAGGTTCTGAATATCTTTGCTGACAACTTTTTAGACTTCATGTTTTATACTTTTCCATTTGAAAGGTCTTTTTGTTTTTGTAGTCATCCTGTTGGTTGAAAAGTGCTTCTATTTGATTGGGAATCGTTAAAAGTAATGGTTTTCCATTAAATGTGTACCTAATGAAGGGATTTGCAGCACTGACTTCAAATTTCTTCTCGTACTACTCAGTAATTCCTGTACCTGTATGAATCATATATTTAATCCACAAATATATCCATATTTAACTTTTCTGATGTGTTGTAGAACGTTTCAGAGAGTGTGTTTCTCTCCTCATGTGCAGTTTCAGCTCAGTCATTTCTTTGTACCTGATGAAGAATTGATACATATTTTCTATATATTTTCTATATATTTCTATTTCTGGTTTTCTCCAGTCTTGATTTCAGAAGTGCTTTATGATATGCTTCAAATGCTAAAAGTTTTGAATGATTTAAATTAAAAAAATCAGAAGTAATGCAGGCAATACTCCCTTTTTTTTCCCCTCTTAAATTTGGACTAAAATTTTATAAAATTGGACCCTGAAGTTAAGGAACCACTTTAAAATTTCACATAAAAACCCTCAAATATGTCTCTATTAAGACTGGCAATAGTGTATTTTATATTAAAGTGTGCAGGTAGTCCTGTTCATTATGATGAACTTACTTGATGAACTACGTGAGACTTAAAGCTGATGTAAGTAAGTGTTTAGCTGAGCCAAAGTTAATAACAATAACTTTCCCTATAACTATCCTTTCAGTATACTAGATTTAATAAGTGTAAATGATCTCACTTCCTTTGAAGGTTCAGACCTTTGTATCTCCCATGGGAGGTGGAGGAATGGGAACTTCCAAATGTTGAAAAGTTGGGCCAATTAAGTTGGTCTCATGACTTTGGTCATATTTGATCTGTGAGTCAAAAAAATAGCTGTTAAGAGAATAGGTTTTTCTTTGTCCAGCTGAGTTGCACCCTTACTAAATTGCCAGAATAAAAATGAGAAACTTGTTGCACCAGCAAGGATACATTTCATAGCATGCATGTTAGTTGAGAGCTATCATCTAGGTATTTCCCCATATTTGAAAAGTAAGATAATAAATGGATATGCAACGTTTATAATCTGCAACTATTGATACTGGTCCACATCAGGAAATAACAAAAATCACTTCTGAAGTTCTTACCATGCCAGACAGCAGCCAGAGGCAATAAAAGAGTCTTGTGAATTTTACCTGCTCTGTGCTGAAGATGACTTGGAAAAAACAAACCCTGATGATTAGTCCTCTATTTCTGAAGGGATTAAGGAGCATGTTATTTTTAAAGCAGTTACTGTGCAGTGTAGCTACTACATGACTATATATATAGAGTTGGTGCACTTTTAAAGCTTGTGTCACAAAGCCCATTTTATAAATCATTGTATTTGTGTATTGCAGGATTTTTCAAGTGCAGTTCTTGTACCTACATCAGTAAAACACCTTTGGAGGCTCCTTGTAAGGAAACTTTCTCATCACAAACAATAGAGAGATGTCTCATGAAAAGAAGGACTGACATTTTAACTGGAAGAGTGTTATGTTAGGAGGATCATGTGAATATGCAGTTACTGACTGGGGTCAACAGTGTAAAATTGTGCAAAGAATCTATCTTGAAAGTCAAGTAAACAAAACCTTGGGCAACAAATAAGTGTAATTTCCCAGTTTAGGTCACAGTAAGCTAAGAAGCTTGCTGCTGCTTGTATTCTTATTCCTGAATGGAATGATGAAATTGAAATTAGTCTTCAAAAGTTTATACATGTCTTTGACCTCTTTTTGTGGACAGTAGGAACCTTGGTAGTTGTGAGGTTTCTGCTACTGGGGGAGCCCACAGAATTGATGGAAATTATACTGAAAGCATCATGTATAAAAATTACTTTAGATCTCAGGTCACATAAATGTTTATTGGAAGGGACTTCTGGAAGTCATTTACTTCAGTTTCCTGTTTGAATTGGGACTGTCACCAGCACTCAATCAGGTCAGTTGTAGCTTTGTCTCGTTCATTCTGCAGTTCCACTAGGTCATCTGTTCCAGTGTTGTACAACCTTCAGAGGAAAAAAGCTTTTTATAGTACCTGATTTGAACTTCCCAAGCTGCAGTTTGTGGCTGTTCCCCCTTGTCTGCTGCTGTAGAGGAAAGTTTGGCTTTGTAAAGGTTTCTTGCATAGCTGTAGACAGCTGTTAAATCATCCCTTAGGCTCTCAGCTGGTATAAGCAAACCCAATCTCAGCCTTTTCTCATAGATTAGATACTCTGTGCTTTCTGTGTATTTATAAAAATATTTTTTTTTTGATGTTCATAGTAGGTATTTCTTTCTTTTCCTACTAGAACTGCCTCTGTGACTGTTTTGCAGATGTGCACTAACAGAAATGATTGATAATGCACTACATGTGTTGCTAATATGCTGTGGTTCTCTTTCTTTTAGGCTCTCCGCTATTTGGCTGAGTGCCGTGTCAACAGAGAAAAGATGAGAAGTGAATTGGGTATGATGCTCAGCTTACAGAATGTAATACAAAAGTAAGTTAAAAATGGCATGTTGGATCCAAACAGTGTAAAGGTATAATTGTGATACAAAGTAAAACTAGGACTGAATTTTTATACTAAGTTTCTAATATTTCCTTGTTGAAATTGTGTGGCTGCAAACAGTTAATTATTTTCATTTTCATTTTGAAGTAGTCAGACCATAGCCTACAAAAGTATTAATTTGCAGGTCATTTGCCAAACAGCAAGTTTTCTTTGCCTTGTTACAAGATAACTAATTTTGTTCCTTTCCTTCAGGTTCTCTTATAATCCTTCTTATCATTGCATAAGGTTGCTTTGTAGTAGTGCATTTAAAGAAATTGCTTGGCATCCACCACATTAATTCTTTGAACCCCACCTTTGGGTAGGGAATTTGTTTCAATGTATTTTTGGAAGTAAGTATCTGCAGTTCTGTGTTGAGAAAACATCTTGCAGATGGAGCAGAAATCAGCGAGGTTTGTAGCGGTCTCTGATATTTTTGTAAGAAGTGTCAGATGGGTTATGTCACTTACAACTTGCAATTGTTGGATTTTCTCAAGATTTCTAACTGCTGAGTCTTGAGTACTGGAAGATTTCTGTGTACATACACACTGGAGATGATGCACATGTGCACTTAATCAACAAAAATTTATGTAATGAACTAAGGTGAATCACTATTCAAAAGAAACTCCAACAGGCTTCTTCAAAGATTAGTCTGTCATAGCAAAAATTTACTTGCCATCCAATTGTCTGAAGGTGATTATTTTACACACAGTGTGGTAGTGCTCAATCGGAGGTCTGCACTTTGGAGATGTGGGGGATTGTTCCATGGGGGAGGAGAAAAGTCATATTGCTGCATTGAGATGTCTCAGATTAATGTTTAAAACAATTATTTAGAGTAGGGTAAAACACAAGTGAAATTGTATATTAAATATTCAAGTAGAAAGGTTTTGATGAACCTCTGTTGCTTGTGCTGTAGACATACAAGTTTTTTTAGAAAAAATAGAAGGCTAGACTTTGCTAGTTCCTTCATCCCACAGCCCCAGCAGTTCTTGGTGGTGTTGCCTATTATCATAGAATGTTAAGGAGCTGGAATGGATCTTAAGGATCATCTAGTCCCTATGCACTAGACCAGGTTGCTCAAGGCCTTAACTAACCTGGTTTTCAACACTGCCAGGGTTGGTGACACTCACAACCTCCCTGGCAACCTGTTCCAGTGCCTAACCATCCTCACAGTGAGAAATTTCTTCCTAATATTGAACCTAAATTTGCCCTCTTTCAATGTGTAGCCATTGCACCTTGTCCTGTTGCTCCAGTCCCTGATGAAGAGTGCCCCTCTGGTTTCCCAGTAGTCCCCTTCAGATGCCGAATGGTTATGATGGGCTTTCCACACAACCTTCTCTTCTCCAAGCAGAACAGCCCCAACTTCCTCCGCTTGCCTTTGCAAGGGAGGTGCTCCAGTCCTCTTTTCAGCTTTGTGGCTCTCCTGGACTTGCACCAACAGTTCTGTGTCCTTATGTTGGGAGCACTGGAGCTGTGCTCAGCAGGTCAGGTGGGGAGTTCACAAGAGCAGAGTAGAGGGGGAGAATCACCTCCTTTGACCTGCTGCTTTTGATGCAGCCCAGGATTTGGGATTATTCTTGGATATTGCAGGATTATTGTTACATTTCCCTCTGTCTGACACTCCTTATCTATATGTGTGAACCTGAAGGAGGGGAAATTATGGTCTGTACTCAAGTTCTGTGTGATCTAGGAAATATTACTACTGTTTACCTTTAGACATTTCATTAATTGTGCTAAAGCTAAAGACAATTATGTATTGGCATGGAATTCAGCATTATGCCTGTATATAATCTTGTGATTCACCAATTATGCAAAACACAAGGATTTAAAACACGTGTCTTGAAAAGCGAATGAAGTTTCTAAAATTTAGACGAGATATGTCAATTTTTTAAAAATATTGTAATAATTATAACTTTTGAAGTGATAGGTGTTCTGATATGGTATATGGAGAAAAGAAGTGGAATTAGGTCTTACAATATTCATCTTTTCTAAGGACAAGCATAATTAAGTGAAATACACTTAAGTCTTTGTTACTTTTATAATAACAATAAGACCTGAAACACTTAGGTACAGAAGCCTGGGTTTCAAAAGAACTTACTTTTAGTATAGATTGCATGTCTGTTTAGAGTGCAGACACATACTGAAAACGTTGTTGAGAGGGGAATGGTAGTTCATTATCAGTCTATGTAGTTTGCAAATATTACTCTGGAAACATCAAAGAATTTTATGGAAATCTCTTCAACAACATTTTTTCCTAGGTTTCAGTTTCAAGGGCCAAAAGATCAAAGTTCAGATATGTGCAGAAAATGAGAGATAAGTAAATGAAAACTGGAAATCTTGTAGGTGTTTCTTCGTTTTTCTTTTTTTTTTTTTTTTTTTTTTTTTTAGAAGATCTTTGGCAACAGTAAGAACATACATTTGATTTGTATGCTTGTAACATTTGGAAAGTGTGATATCATGAAAATTTAAATACATAGCATCTTCAACCACAAGACTTTGTCATGTGCTTGTCAGGATTTTAGGTTTAATGTTGACAGGAAATGCTGAAGTTAAGTTTTGTACTGCCTGCATAAATATGGGAAAAGATGGTAGAGAAGTGCCGAGAAGATAAATGTAGACTTATTTTTATCACAATTAGGTTTTGGGTTGTTAGAAAGGCTGTAGGGCAGAAAACAAGGTCTCTGCTGCCTTTGATTTGCTTTACAAAATGTAGGTTTTAACTTTTAATTGATTTCAGTTTATCAGAAGGTATTGTGGTCTGTTGAACTGATACTAGACATTAACAGCTGCTTTGGTCTAAGTGCCTTCATGCTCTCTGTTCCTGTGTACTTTCCAAAATCTGTGTGTTAAACTCATTGCTCAATCTAAAATATTTTTTTATTATTTTCAGATTTTAATTTGAGATTTAATTTTTTTTTTTTTGTAATGTGTTACAAAAATGCAAACAAATTATACAAAAAAAGACAGGAACTTCTGTCAGAATTCTGCTTTTGCAGTTTTTCTGTCTTTCTTTCAAGTGAGACAGAACCCTGCTCTTCTGGCCCAGAAGTTGTTGTCACTGGCTTTTTGCTCCTGACAGATGAACCACATCCTGTCATCTGAATAGATCCTTTTCACCAAGGATTTTTCAGCTCTCACTGTCCATTTTCTCACTTAATTAAATAATATTCAATGGCTATCCCTATTTAGTACTGATTTATGACAGACTGTATTCTGCCACTGATAAAGCTGTGGTATGTCTTCTCAAGCAACGAAATGGAGCACAGGCAAATCACAAACTGAAATTTGTCATATTTCAAACTTAAGTTTATGTTCAGCAGTGCTGAACTGACACTGTGCTAGGAAGTTGAGCGTTTTTTATCATTCCAGTTCTCTTTTGCTTTCAGTTATGCAAAACCTGAAATTTGAGGACTTTGCTCATCATGTGTCTTTTTATAAGCCTTGAACACTTCTGTGTTAGAGACCTCAAGTTCAGATATGGAATTTCTTCTCATAACCAAGTGCAGCTAACAAGTCTAACAGATCTTTAAATGGTAAAATGTCATCAACTGGAAAGTAGTTGGAATTGGTTTTCTACTGCTTCATGTAGTAGTACATGGGAACCTCAGGCACAAGCCCCAGCCCTTCTATTGCAAGCAATACACAACCAGTGGAAAAAGACTATACCACTTACTTAAATTCAGTATGATGATGGCAAAGTAGTCTTTCTTTCATGAACACTACTGAGGATGAGAGTTGAAATTGAGTGCCACCTGTTTATCCAATCATAGAATGGCCTGGGTTGGAAGGGACCTTAAAGATCATCTAGTTCCAACCCTCTGCCTTGGACAGGGACACATGTTCTATTCGACCCAGTTGCTCAGAGTTCCATCCAACCTGGCCTTGAACACTTCCAGGGATGGGGCATCCACAGCTTCTCTGGGCAGCCTGTGCCAGTGCCTCAGCACCCTCACAGGAAAGCATTTCTCCTGTTCTAGGGACCTCAGTGATAAACAGTAAATTGCACTGCGTCGTGAAGAAGGGGTAGGAAATATTTGAGGCATCTGAGACAGTTCTTTGAGGTACCTTCATGTCTCCTTCCATGGCTTATCAGTCCTCTAGTATTATCTGATCAACTTTTTGGTGTTTTGCTTATTCTAAGTGTTAAAGCTCAGTTGTGAAAATCATGTTGCTGCTCAAAACTGATGTCTGGCTGACTCCTTAGTTGTTACTACGCTTAAGGAACAAAGGATAAGGCTTCAGGTTTACTGTGACTGATTTTCAAGGTGTATGAACACTAGATTTTGCTAACAGAAGAGTAAGAAATTTTAAATGCAGATCCTGGAAGTTACAGATTCTACAGGAGAAGTATGGAATGTCAGCTCTGAGGAGTACAGAATGAAAATTTGATGGCAGCTAGATATTTTTATGTTTAGGATTTGTTTTCTGACTGAACTTGATTTGAAATACATGACTTTCTAAGCTTCTTCATGTGAAAGACTTTATATACTTTCACATTTTCTAGGACATATGAAGAGCTGTTTCAGCTTTCATGGAATACTTCAAAACACTTTTCAAGTACAAAAATTTCTGATTCCCTGTTCTTTATTTGCTGCATTTTTCCTTAACAAGGGAGGGTTTTTTTTCTTTTGTTCACCTACATATGCTTATTTTTAAGTGAAACTTGATGCATTTTTCCATGTTATAAGCTAGGAGTAAGCAACTGTGTTGGAGAGATATCAGACCTTTAAAATCTCTACCTGCCTGTTTCCAAACTTTTTTTTTTCTTTTTTTTTTTTTTTTTAATGGCTGATATTACAAAAATGTTACACTTCCTTGTCATGTATATGTACAAAAGTGTTTGCATAAATAGGTAAAAAAGAGAGAAGAGATTGAATACTGGTGTTTCATTGTATTCCAGCAGTCATCAGCAGTTATTTAATATTGAAAACTGGTTTAGTTGTTGGCTTTATGAATTGTGTAGAGGACTTAATGTGCCCATATGGACTTTCTAAAATGTTATTAGCAGCTTCTAGGATTAAAATTAATTAGGATTTACTGCCTACAAGGAAATACACTAATTTGTGTTCAGAGTGAAAGTGTCTTTTGATGGACAATAAAGGTCAAAGTTCATAATTTTTCAGTCTTTATGAGCAGCATAATGGTACTGTTTCAGTATAACTAGTATGTATTTAAAAAAAAACACTGATGAAGAGTCAATATACTAAATAGCTCTTATTATGGAATGGCAAATTACTGAGAGTAAAATTCCAATTACTTAGCTAAAAGAGCTTTTCAAGATAGTCTTCCTTTGCCAGGTTGTCAGATTTAACAAGCTGAACTAAATCCAGTGCATTAATCAGCTCTTCCAATTTATTACTTGCCTAAGAAGATTAGGGCAATTAATATGTGTTTAATTAGAGTCCCTTGCAGATCTGGTAAAATACATGCAGTCTATAATTGCTGACTTCTCACTCAATTTTAATTTTTGGTAGTCTTAATTACCTGCACTTTTTAAAAATTTAATTATTCATTGAAACCAGCGAAGTTTCAATTTATGATGTCTGACAAAAAAAAAAAAAAAGCAAAAGCCAAGTATTTCAAATAGTATTTGTTGAAATTTAAATAGTAGGGATGTAGCATCACAGGAGTTTTATAGTTTTTTTGTTGTATGGCATACTATTTTTCTTCTTTATGAGTGGATGAATGGTTGGGGAAAGACAGTGCAAAAGCCATATATTAATTAGGAGGTAGTCAAACTATGTATTTAAAGGGATATCTGATGATTAAAGGGAAGTTGCCATATAGCTAGCTTCAAGATAATACTTTGTGAGAAATTACAGTTAAAAAACTCTAAACTTCTTACATTAAATGCATTTGTTATTAATTGGAATACTTAAATTCTGATCTGCAAAGGAGAAGGAAACAGCTTTTAATAGACTATAGAGATTTTATTTTTCTCTACCTGAATCCCTTAGTAATGCTGTTTCCATAAGCCTTGGCATGTGGAGTTTCTTATCACATCAAAATTGAGAAACAGTTGAGGTTAGGTAATGGGAAGCATGATTCTGTTGCATGATTATTTTTGCACTCGTAGTACTTGTGATTCTGCACTGAGAAGTTGTGTTTTTAGAGAAAGATACATTTCTCCTAGGCCTTGGATTTTTGTGTGAGCAGTAGGTTCCAAAAACTTTGGTTTTAGTCACTATTTCCAACTTGTAGTGTGTCACCTGGAGGAAGACTCATGCACACATCTCTGTCTGTTCCATGTTAACTTGCCTGGCCTTTCCTTTACTGTTGTTTTTCCTAATAAAATTACACCCTTGATTGCTGGTGCATCTCTGGGCTGTGGGGCTCCAGTGTATTTATTGCTGAAGCAGTGTGTTTTTTTAATAATAGAAGGTCACAGCAGGAAGACGCCTGCAGACTGTTCTGTTCAGCATTGTTAAGCAAAGTAGCTTAACATCCTCCTCTCCTAGATACCCCGAGTTCCTTTAAAGAATGTTTTTATTGTGTATTTTCTAAATGTTACATGTTTTGGAAATGGGTTGTTTCTTGAAGTTATTTTTGAGAAAGCATCCTCTGCCCCCTTCCCCCCAAAACAAAACAAGAAATATTATAAAATGTATGGACAGTATGTCCTCTTTAAAAATACCATGTTATGTGTTCTAAATAACTGAAAGGCTCCTTTTGCCTGTCAAAATCTTTCTGGTACTTATATCTGGGGGAGAGGGTTTAATGTAGTAAGATACCTCAATTAGTTAGGCGTGTTCTCAGTACAAGTTCCTCCTCTTTTTGTTTATGGATCATGGCAAACTAGCAAAAGTTCAGACTTTGGTTCAGCAATCTTTGGTTCCTCTAGTGTACTTCAGTCTTAGTAACCATATAGGAAGTTATGATCTCGACACAGAGGTGCAGGCACAGGGACAAATGATGACAGATAAAACACAAAAAGGATTAGTTAAAATACTACTGTTATAATATTGGTGTTAACCTAGACTTTAGTCATAATGTAATAGGCTTTCTGGGAGAATCTTAGGCTGCTGTGAGGTAAGGAAATAAAGTTCAAAGGCTTGGAAAGATGGATGTCATTTATAAAACTAGTCAAAGACTGAATCATCAGCAATTCAAATCTAACTAGCAATTTACATGTTGAAATACTACTGTGAGTTTATATTTTGCATGGGTGAATAGAAATTAGCAGTCAGGTAAACTAACTAAGTTTTGAGAGGCACAATTTAGGATAAGCTTACTGTTTGTGTGTGTAGAGTTGACCCCAAAAAAATACAAAAGCATGACCCAATGGAAGGGTCTCCTCTGTGCCCTTACAAGATGTACTTTTGATGTTAGTGGGGTTTTTTTGGGATTTTTTTGTTTATCTCTGGACCTCTCTGTAGTCAGAGACATTACAGTACAGAGACAGTCATCATTTCTACTTGCATGCAATTTGCTTAGTGAGCTCTACATGATCAGTACTGTTTCTGTACTCAACAGTTTAGGTGTTTGTTAATCTCTAATTTTGGATTCTGTGTTTTCTATTTTTTTCATTCTGGGGTGTGTGTAATTTCTATTACAATATTTTTGACTGCAGTCAGAAATATGGTTTAGTTTTGCTCTTTGTTGTCCAAGCTGCTGCTTTTACCTCACAATGTTCCACTTGATGTCTGGCACTTCTGTGAGGACTGTTGGTTGTGCAGCTTCACACTGCCTGATGTCTGTCTCAGTTTAATCCAGGTACTGTTTCTGTGGACTTTTCAGAGTACCAGTGCATATAGAGCAGCTTTTACTGTGCTATGTCAAAGCATTTGCACGCTCTGTGAAACCACAGATCTTTTGTTACTGGTTTCTGTGTGGCACTTACAGTTAATGCAAAACTTTCTCCAACACGACAGTGCTTGCATTTCAACAGTTTTTTGCTTCTTTTCTGTGATAGAAATGTTCCATTTTCTTGACATTTTGAGAATTTCATGTTAACTAATTGACAAATAGTGAGGTAACAAAGTAAGTAGTTGTTAATGCAGTGTTTTTATAAAGATTACCTGCAAGTTCTTCAAAATCATGGCCTTTGGCTGGTTTACAATAATTGGCTTTAGAGTGTGATAACAAGCAATGAAAGTAGTTACCTATCCATTGAGGTGCCTAAGTTCTACAGTGGTGACTTATGTGCAATTACCAAATTGTAGGCTCCTAAACCTGGAAAAGAATTTTCAGTACTGTTACTGACTAAATAGGCATATTCTTGCTTTTCGGAAAGAGGGAGGGCCACAGTCATAATTGCTTTGAGTACTTTCTGTTTAAATGGGGAAAAATCAGTTAGGAGGTTAAAAACGAGCTAGTTGCTTTTCACTGTAGGCAAGAAATATTGTGGTGAATATTGCAGAATTTAAAAAATCAAGAACTTTGAAACACTGAGAAAAGGTTATTAAGTATAAAATAACTTTAGTAAAAACACATCTGTTTAAAAGCCTTTTGTTCTCAGTGTCTTAGCCAGTTTCTTCTTTATTCAGAAATTGCCTGAAACAGGGAGTAAAATATCTTAGGAAGTCATTTAAGCTTGAGATGTTTTTATTTCCTATGTTTTTGCAGACTTTATATTAAAACAAATAGGGAACAGAGGAATGTTGATTATTAAAAAATGAAGTAGTTTAGAGCGAGACACAATGTCATGATAGGCTCGAAAATAATAGAATCCAAGTTTGTATTTAAATGACTGCTGGCTGTAGGATAGGAAGCAAGTACTGTAATGCTGCAAATACTATAGTGCCTTTTTTGCCAAAAGCAAACTTCTTTTTTTTCTTGTGGTGCAGTTCTGTACCTATGTGGAGGGGTAGAGATTTAAGTGGATTGACAGAAGAGTCAGGATTAGTAATGGCAACATGGGATGCCTTTAATGCTTGATAAACCTTATCATCAGCTGGTGGTAAAAGCATTTCAGGAATACAGAATGACCTTCTTTGGTTACTATTGAGTTTACAAGAAAAAGTGCTGAGGTAGGTTCTTCAAAATCTTTTACTGATGCTTTCTAAAATTAAGAGCTAAGGAGGCTTAAGATGCTTTGAAATCAATGTAACAAATTGTGTGGTGAAGTATTTAATGCTTGTGCAGGTGTGAATTGACAGCATTGTAGGCTGGAGTCAGTTACTTATGAAAAGGGAATTGATACATGCTTAACGCTGTGAGGTTTCTCATCTTCCCCTGCTAGTGTCAAATGTCTACATTTAGTTTACAGTGACCTTGTCCACAGGTGGTATTTGTCCCTGGTCTTTGACCTTCACACTAATGGCAGACTTTTTTTCTAAGAAACCATAAGTGGATTACTCTTATTATTCCTTTCTCCTGAGTGCTGCTTGATCAATAAACATAGTAAGGTGCTGGTGTGTGATTAGAACTTATATAGTTTCAGATGGGTATTACAGGCAATAAATGCTGCAAAGGGAAATGCCTGAGAAGGTACTAATGATGATACAGCCTTCATTTGTAGTTTCTGGATGGAGGTGTTATTTCAGAAGAAAGTGAATTTTATTCTGGAACAATTAATGTTAAAGTACGTGATTCGCAATTGGATGTATTTCTATCCAGGAATATGTTTTGATACTTTGTTATTTTGCAGTGCCTGCTATGATATCTTCATATTTGCAGTAGAAAGGCCTATCTAATAACTTGAAACAAATTAAAATTGCTAGCACATGCTGTATTTATGCAGTACATCATCAAGTTCCCACAACACTTTTTTTAAACCTTGTTCTATGCTTCAGCCTATTTTGCATGGGGACTGCAGTCCCTTAGACTAGAAATGAAGCTGCTAATAGTGGCTTGCTTAAAAATAAAAAAATCAGTTCCTTGCTGATAAATAAGTAGTTTAAGAGTAGGAAAACAAGATGTTTCAATAGTTACCTACTTTGAGTCTCTACTGAATTGATGTGAACTATATTAGCAAATTCATCAAATACCAAGCTTAGTCATAGATATGCCTACATAAATTAAACCTGCTTTTTTTTTTTTCCTCTGGGACAGGTTGTTGATGTAGTTTAATTCTTATTATTCCTACAAGCTTTGTTTAGGAAAGCCTGTATCTTAGAGCATTCAAACACACACGCGCCCCTTTTTTTTTTCTTTGTTTTTTGAACTTTATCCAGTAAATTTCAGGGAAATAATCAGATAAACTTTACTTTTAAAAACTGAACTAAATGGTGGGGATTTTGAGATATAAATGGATTTTCCAGATAATTATAGGCTATAATCAATGATTATTATATTATATACTTAGTGCTGTTAGCATGCAGATAACACAAGAAAGTGGTATTTGGGTTCCTCCAAGATGTTTCTAAAATGCTTCTGTGCTGAGCCTGTTTTCAGCACTACCAATACTTTTACCTGGTCAACACAGCATCACTCCCAGGAAGAACTGGCTTTTTAATGCCACCATTTTATATCTTTCATTGTAAAAGACCAGAGACACTTGTTGTCTTTAAGACATTTATTTATTTAGCCCTGATACAATTTGTTAAAACTCTGTAATAAACATGATTTTTGCCATCCATGAAATTATTACTGTTCATTAGCAGGCAAGATGTTGGAATTAGCTACTGTGAAATTCAACATGGAGTTTGTCTGTTGGATGGACTCTTGTCTAGCAAATGCTGCTATGGAGCCTTTTGAGTTTAGTTGAGTAAACAGGCCCTTTTTTTTTTTTTTTTTTTTTTTTTTTTTTTTTTTTTTTAATGTAGAGTATGTCCATATGGTAGATACCAAGCTGTGGGAGATCAAAAGTTGATTTTCCATTTAGTGTATAAATAGCAAGAGTTAAACAAAATTGGGTGAATAGCTGGGCTAAGCATATGGCATATGTTCAAATCTGTTATCCCATTCTTGAAAGTTCATTCTCTTGTGATCAGAGGACAATAGAATGAATCAGGAAAATGTTCTAAGTATGGGTAATTAATCAATTTGCTAAATGTTTAAATTATATCACAGTTGCTGATTTTACAGCAGATAATGGGGTTTTACTGTGATTTTACTCTTATTCATGACTCATTTAATATTTAGGCTATTTTGTTTGTTTGTTTTCCACAACCTAGAAAATATCCCAGTATGGGGTTTCTATAAATCTTCAGGGTCAATAGGTGTATGATGTAAACAGAGCTGGAAGTGGCATTGCAAAATCCAGTCCTTGCTCCTAATTTCAGTGGGGTATGTATTATTAAGTACAAAATCAACCTTAAGATACCAGATTTCCTCGTTCATTACCAGCTTTTTAGTTTAGTTTCTCCTGGTAAAACCATTACAGTTATAAGTGTGAGTAGTATCTGGAAGGCTTTCCAAGTGAGACATCCTGCAATCCTAGGGAGCATTCTAGGAAAATCAGTGTGACCTTCCTTTTGTTTCCATGGTGCAACTGCCTTGGAGCACGTGGTTGATGCCACTGGAGAGTAGGCACACAACAGTACTGTACTCAGGCTGTGCATAGGTTCATTGAGAAGTCCACCTGCTTGGTTTTGGGGTTTGAAGATCCGTAGTGCTGCCACTTACTCTTAAGTGTTTCCCCAGTCCTACAGGTTCTCTTGTTTTTCCTGTTCTACACCTACAAGTTGTTTTTGCTGTTCTTAACCCATTACTATACTTACTGAATTATTGACCAACATAAGCATCCTGTTGTCTGTAGTCTTCAGGATTTTGACTTTTTTTCTTTTCAGAAAGCAGGTGGTAATCATTTTGTCAGCTGGTCTATAATGTTATCTGGTCTTTGCTGTGTTTTGTGCCTAGAGGGAATTGAGGAATGGTAGTAGCGCTATGCTGGGACTCTTGAGAAGGTGTGTGCTGAAGTAATGCTGCTCAAGTTGTTTTCAAATAATGTGCCTGCTGCCTGGAGCAAGTCAGGAGAACAGTTGTGCTTATGAGTGAGCCCACTGTATCACAGGATGCATGAAAAGCTTACAAGAAAGAGCAGCATTTTTGGAGATAAGAAAGAATCTTGCCCTGGCACTGGAGCAGAACAGGCAGAAAAGCAGTTAGATCAGATAACTGTCTTGAAACAGATTGCTTTTTCTCTAATACCATGCTCTTTCTTGAGGCTTGTCATTCATGCTCAAAGTTTTCATCAAAACCATGTCAATCACTGTGTCTCACTTCTAAAATTGAGGATTAGTGATTTCCCCCCCTCCTTTACAGAATGTAGCAACTCTTTGCAGCTTACTGCTCCTTTTTGTTACTGAAAACAACTCCTGTCTTTAAGTATAGGAAGAATGTATTCCAAAAGAATATGTTCACCTGGAAACAAGTACATCAGTGGTCTTAAGTGATCTGAAGTTGATTATTATATGTTGATTAGCCATTTGTTACTTGTGACTAAATGATAAATCTCTACCGTGTATATACTCTAAATGTTCTGATATGCATGCACTTGCCCAATAGTGATGAAATAGAATGATAGAATTCGTGTCAATCCATGAGATTCTTACTTGTGCTTTTTGTGTCTTATGGGCTACTATATGCATTGCAATGAGTGAAGTTTGTTACAGAAATAAAATGATGGTTGAAAATATCATTACTTAGGATCCTAGGGAAAAATATAGGGAAAGTACTTGCATATATGAAGATTGGGATCAAACGAAAATAACTGCTTCTATGTGATTATAGGTTTTCTCTAACTTTTTGGAAAGGTGTTTGCATCACTCTGTAAATGAGGTCTCTCAAATTAGTGTTTAGAAGGAAGAATTACACATTCAGTCCTTTGTTACATTCAGTGATTTAGGATTCTTCTGTGACTGTAAGTTAAGTCAGAGAGTTGTTTTTACTTTTAATTTACTAATTTATTTACGTTATTTAGGATGGCAGTTGACGAGGTCTTGCCAAATATTGGAGCCTTAATTTGGATAATGAGGATATTTTTCTTCTTCAAACTCTTCATATTTTTTAGGCTTGAATTTTGTAGTGGATTCTTTTTATAGATCGTGTTTTAAGGTGTTCTTTTCCATTACTATGTAAAAGCCTTGAGATGTTAATACAGGAAATTTTACCTGAGCTAACTTGAAAACATCAAGGTTTGTTTCCTTAGTTTTGTCTTTATCTTTCCTTCACCACTGCTAGCTACTTTTCTTTTTTCTTTTGCAAAGCTGCTCTTTTCTTTGTTACTTTCCCAAGTACTAGTGAGCAAGAGCACAGTGATGAACCATACAGTGCACATCACCTTTTTTTGTTTGGCTGTACCACAGTCTTTGTCTGTGATTTGTTAAGGCTACATGTCATGCTCCCTTACTTACAGGGCCATGCCAACTGAAAACGTATGTAGTGTAGACACTCTCTATGTGAAAAGTGTTGTTATGTAAGTGATGTACTGCAAATGTACCACTCTCCTGTATCGTTTTCCTTGCTTGCATCTTAACAGAGTTCTGGGTGTGAGTTCTATCATAGAGACTACCTCTGATTACCCTCTTTGCAGAGAGGTTTCTCAGTTTAGACAGATGAGCTGTAGCTCTTTTCCATGTATCCTGAGAATCCTAAAATATCCTGAGTTGGAAGGGATCCACAAGGACCATCAATTTCAGCTTCTGGCTCTTCACAGGACAGTCTAGAGATGCAAGTGATGCCCAATTCTAAACCTGGAAGTTGAGATTGGTCTCTGTCTGTATTTGATTCTCTTGATCATGAGCAACCCTAGGGAAAAAAGGCCCATCAGTACAAGGCTGAGATTGGTCCATAGATTACAAATTGAATACTCTTGAATTACATCAGATTCAGATAAGAGAGTAACAGTGTAAACTAGTGAGTGATTTTATATAGTCTGAGTTTTTTATCTATTTTGTGAAGTTGAGATTAAAATGTTTCTTATTTGCCTGTTTGATCTCATCTTTGGCTTTACATATTGTATATTGGCTTTGTATATTTATATATTTGGCTCTTTATACTTTATTTACCAAAGTTATTGTGCTGAGAACTACAAAGAAACGATATATTTTGAGTGAAAAACCTGAGAGCAGTGTTCTAAAATCAATGTCATGCTTGAACCAGTGAACTGTTGGATTTTTAAGTTTTGTATTAAAAGTTTCCAAATTGTTATTATAATGTGTAATAATCTTAATAGTTTATCTGTGATGACTGCATGTAATAAGATCTTTCTATAAGCTAGGTTGGAATGGGTTTCCTAGTGAAGTTGTGGATGTACCATCCCTGAAGGTGTTCAAGGCCAGGTTGGATGCAGCTCTGAGCAACCTGGTCTAGTTGAAGGTGTTGCTGCCCACGGCAGGAGGGTTGGAACTAGATAATCTTAAAGGTTCTCTTCTAACCTTAACCTTTCAAGGATGATTCTATGGAGGTGAAAACATCAGCAGTACCAACTGACAAATTCTAATGACTTTGAGAACGATGCCTTCCTTTTTGCATCTAGTCTTGCCTTTCGTTCATGATGCCTTAAGATAAAACAATTTAGGACTAAGCAGTGAACTGTAAGTCTAAATATGAGAGCAGGATGTTTCTGAAATCAATCTTTCTAATTATCAGATGCATTAGAATTATGTAAGCTGTCATGCAGAACTCTTTGAAAGACAACGTGTAAGGAAAATAGTTGGCAGGAAAATGAAATAAATTTTTGCTTTACTTACATAAAACCCTATCTTCTAAAATATTCTTAACCTGTAAGATCAGAGATCCACAAGTAGGTAAAAATGGATGTGCTCCATGCATATTGCTGTTTGATTTACTTAATGACTTCTCAATATGTGTTCACAGACTCACAGGGTGATTGAGGTTGGAAAGGACCTCTGCAGGTCATGGGTCCAGCTCCTGTCTACTGAGACATAGACACCTAAACCACATTGCCCACAGCCATGTCCAAGCAGCTTTTGAGTATCTCCAAGGTTGGAGACTCTACAACCTGCCTGGACAGCTTCTGGTAGTGCTCAGACACCTTCACAGTGGAAAAGTGTTTACTGATTTTTCAGTTGGTGCCTATTAGTACTGGTTCTGGTGCTGGGCACCACTGGAAAGAGCCTGGCTTTGTCCTCTTTGTACCCCCTTCAGCTATTTATGTACATTGATAAGCTCCCCCCTGAGCCTTCCCTAGACTCAACCATCCCAGATCTTTCTCTCTTATCTCATCAGCCTTGTAATCATCTTCCTGACCCTTTTCTGCAGCATGTTCATACATCTTGTGTGCTGGGGGCCCAGACCTGGACACAGCACTCCAGGTGAGGCCTCACCACTGCTGATGAAAGGGGCAGGATCACCTTCCCTCTTCCTGCTGGCAGCACTCCTGCCAATGCAGCCCAGAATAGCAAGTAACCTTCACTGCAAGGGCACATTTCTAGCTGATGCTGGTCTTTGTGTCCAACAGGTTCTTTGCAATGCTGCTTTCCTGCTGCTCATTCTGGGGTTGTGCCTTGGGATGTTCTTTCCCAGATGCAGGTGTTTGCACTTGCCCTTGTTGAACTCAATGAGGTACCTGTCAGCCCATTTCTCAGCCTGTTGAGGTCTCTCTGGTACAGTTGTCTGATGTATCTGTCACTCTTTCCTGTTTTGTGTCATCTACAGACTTGTTAAGGGTCCATTGTGCCCCTGATCGTTAATGCAGATACTGAACAGAATGGTACCTGGTGGTGCTCCCTGATGTACACTGCTGGATACTGACCTTCATTGCCTTGATCACCGTGTTCTGGGCCTGGCCATCTAGCCAGTGTTCAGTCCACATCACAATCTGGTCAGCCAGTCCATCTTTCATCAGCTTCTCTGTGGGGATTGTGTGTGTGTAAGGGCCAGCATCAACAGACAGTACCCATTTGCTCTCCCATCCCAGTGAATCCAGTCACTTCATTGTAGAAGGCTTCTGGAGTGCTCAGGCATGACTTTGTGTATCTGGGCTCACCCTTCCTGGGCACCTTCAGATTTGCTCCATCACTTTCCCAGGGGTGCAGAGATTATCAGAGCCTTAAAATTTCATGAATGGACAATTAACTTTGTCATCTTCTTGAGGGTAGTGGACAAACTGAACAAGTACATCCAAAAGCAGGATTACTACAGAAGTGAAACTTTTGGAATTAAATGAGATAAATCTCCTTTTGATAGAGTCTGGAATGTAATTGAGTCTTGGGTAAAGAAAAATCTCTTTTGTTTGGAAACCTCCTGTGTCAAGGTTATAAACTCAGTAGAAACACAGTAATGAAATGCTGTTGTAGTGTTTGTAACATGTTTGGCTAGTGTTTCTTTAGAGCACAATGAGTGCCGCTAAGGAAAGGCATGTAATAGTTTCTGCACAAGCACAGGGTCTGCTCTAGTTTGAGCAAGGTTACAGTTGCATGTTTCCTCTGATGCAGGAGTTTATATGTAATTTCCAAGTATTCACACATGTTTATATTTAAAAAGATGCATAAAGTATTATAGCTTAAAAAAGGATAAGATTGTTTTACATGCTCATACCTCCATGTATATATAAACTTATCTATGTCTCGCCCTTTTCTAAAATGGGAAAATCAGTATATTAGTCTTTCTCAATCCTTGTGCTTCTTCTAAAGGAAGAAACTAAGTCTCTGTTACCTTTACATCAGATGAAGCTATGCTAGGAAGGTTGTCATGCCTTCTGTTAGCATTTATGATACTGTGTGTATACTTCAGTCATGTGCTAGTTGTACAGCTGTAATGATGTACACTGCTTACACATTCTTTCCAAGCATCCATACTCTGCCCACATCACCCACACCTTTGGAGTTGTAGCCATTAGGTTTTATGTCCTTTAAGGTTAGCTAAAATTTAAAAAAATGTCTTGCTATGCTAGTAAAATGTCTGCAACACTTGGACCATGTTTAAAAAGTTATTTTTAGTAGTGTAGAAAATCAGAACTATTTCTTGTATCCTCTTCTGACAGATACAGCACGTGTCACTTGGATTCTGTGTTCATATTTCTTATACAACCAGCCTTGGGTTAACATAATGGAAGGACAGGCAGCAATCTAGGATGACAGTAATTCAGGAAGACAGTGAAAACTAAGGGTTGGTTTTCTGACAGGCATCTTTTGAATCTTGCTGAAGTAATGTAAGATGTTGCCACCTCTGAAAGAGATGGTAACCAGCTCTTGCCAACTGTTACTCTGCTCTAAGTAGATGCTACCATTTCCCTAGCAGGGAAGCAGAACACTAGTCATAGAATCCCAGAACAGCCCAGCTTGGAAGTGATCTCAAACGATGATCTGGTCCAACCTTTCCTGGAAAAGGGACCTAGATGAAATTACCTTGTGCCCTGTCCAAGTGTATCTTGAAAACCTCCAGCAATGATGGCTGTGCAGTGTCCCTTGGTGAGATTGTTCCAATGATTGATTGTTCTCAAACAAGCTCTAGCTGCACAGTGACTTCATAGTATGCACTTGCACCTTCAGTGGTAACTAAAGTGCAATACTGGAGTGGGAGAGGGAGTTCCTTTGTGCTGCTCTGATGGTGGCAGGCAACTGTGGGGGCAGTGTTATCTGAAACTACTGACACAGGTACTGGGAGGCCTGGTGTCAGTGCCTTCAGAACTTTTCTCCTAAAGTTTTCTCATTTTAGGCAGCAAAACCACAGCCCATGAGTTACAGTAGTTAAAAAAAACCCAACTTGCACTGTTCTGTGGTTGAATTTTATGTGCAGTTTAATTTCATTTGTTTTTATTAGCAATATGATATGTAAGGAAACAGACTCACCATTGAATATCACTTTGGTTTTGCAGCCAAGAGGGTTTATTATACTTGCTTCCAGATAGTATTTTTTTTTCTTAAGGACCACAGAATCATAGAGTAGTTTGGGTTGGAAGGGACCTTTAAAGGTCCTCTAGTCCAAACCCCCTACAATGAGCAGGGATATCTGCAACTGAATTGTCCAATTTAACGTTGAATGGTTCCAGCTATAGGGCATCTACAATTTCTGTGCTCAGTCTGTGCCAGTGTTTCACCATGCTCATCATAAAAAATTTCCTTTTATTTAATGTGATATTAAGATACAAAGGTTTCTATTATTTTTACAGTTGTTGCAGAAATAGCTTTAATGAAAGAATAACAGGTTGTTGGAAACTTGTATTCACTCATTTTACCAGTATATTTAAAATTGTAGAAGGCTTTGTTAGGAATTTTGCATCTTTTGCAAGCATTTTTGTTTAACCAAGTTGCTGAAAGCATAGTATTTTCTTTCTGCAGAGTAAAACTGCTGTATACCTTCACTTGGGATTGTTTTGCAATCTCTTATTTCTAAGTGGCAGCCACTGTCCTTGCCCCTGTAGTGTAGTGTCTGAGTTTCTTACTGCTTTTTATTACACAGTCAGTTGCTTATTATTGATTCTCTTTAAATAAGGTTAAAATCTTATGGGTTTTTTTTTGGTTTGGTTTTGTTTTGTTTTTAAAGGTAGTAGGGGTAACTTAGTGCCTGATAGTGGTAATCCTCTGTTTGGAAAAATACAGGAAATTAATTATCTGAGTATCTTGTTTGAGTGTGTGTGTATGTATGTGTATACACATAAAATTTATCATTATAGAATTGTTTTAGGAAGTTCTTGGAATAACTGTGTCAAGTAAGACCCAATTTACTTTTGTATTTTAAAGTCAACAGGTTATTTCAGTTGTGCAGTTAATAGCAGGTCATTAGTTTTCAAGAACTATGCCAGCTATAATGTTGGGAAAATAAAACATGAAAATCACTGTTGATTTTTTGCTTTTAGACACTTGAATATTTTATATTTGCTGGCATAGTGACAGCTTTAAATTCTTTCTTTTGTGTAGGTATGTATATATAAGCATATATATACACCCATATATATATTAAGGCAAATATTAAGGATGCTTTATTTCTCATTTGTCTTTCTGATTTTTTTTAAACTCTGTGATGCAATAGTACAATTGTTTTGAAGCAAAACTCCTTACCAGCTGCATAATGGGTGCTGTAGGTGGAATAGTGACATTTTCAATAGTTTGCTTAGTGAGCTGTACTTAAACTTACCGAAAAATAAAACTCCTCTATTGTAAATCACTCAATATGAACTCAATAAGGATTGTTGTTGAAAGAAATTGGCAAAACTAATAGGTAGGTTAATTCCTTAATCTCTTGATAAGTTATCACTTTAGCAAAATCTGATTTGTTACTACCTCAAGACATCCAGTTGCATGGCTTTATCATCAGTTCTATTATTTTTTCTAATAAGTTATGGAAGGATGAAGTTGAAATCTTTGTGAGTTCCCAGAACTTGCTTCTGTGAATTAACATAAATGATTTTTCAGTATAGGAAAGCAGAACATAAGCATGTATTTAAAACTGAACATATGTTGGAATGCTTTCCCTTTCTAGATCTTGATTATTTGCTTATTACCACTTCTTAATTTTTCTTTTTTTTTTTTTCCTCTTTGAATATTGTTACTGAATTATCACAAGAAGTGACATTTTCCTTTCCAAATGGGTGCTGTTCAAAACAAGGTGCAGAGAAATAAAAAAAAAAAAGGCTAGCTGAGACCCCCCACAAGCTGAGAACTCCTAACATGCTTTCTTTAGTGTTCTCTTTTGTCCATATGGTAGGATGGAAAATATGTTTAATGTCTGGTAATTAAGGAAGTCAAATGGAAAAAAAAAATAAATCTAAAGGTACTTGTTACTTACTTAGTGTTTGCTAAACAAAGCAGCAAAGCTGTCATTCATCATTTTAAGATTAATTGCAAGTTGATGGAGTAATAATTCTGTTTCTACACAATGCTTTAAATCACAGGCATAATTAAAACAGGGCTGAATTTGGACAACAGATTTATATTAGTACCTTATTAAAATTAGTTTTAATTAATCATAAGTATTCAATATATGCTGAGTCTATTATCTACTTTTTTTTCTATCTAAAAAAATGCTGTCATATAATTCGTACCATAAATTTTATGGTCTAATCAGGAATAACCTTTGGATTCTTCAAGAAAATTTGTGTTTCTGCTATGCTGCTGATGGTGGGTAACTTTGGAGAAGAAAACATTGGGAAAGATGCAAGTTCTACAGAGAAAATATTTTTATTGAGTAGCAAGGAAAGTGGGAAACAAAACATGTCACAAGGCAGTTGGAGAGGTTTTGTTATTAAAAAAATAAAGCTCAGCACAAAGTAATCCTGGAGCACTGACCATGTGCTACCATGTTTGGCTTGTACTTGTCAAACTGATGTAAACTGTGTTCATGTTGTTTGAGAACAGGCCTGTTTATAATGAGCAAGGAATCAACAAATCAATATAAAAACTGGAATCAGGAAAAGAAAATAGTTTCACCCAGTTTCTGCTCTCCCCACTTAACATTTTTGCCATGTCTTGACTGTACCACGTGGAATATTCCAGTTGCAAGAATGTAATCAATAGCTTTTTGCATTACTACTGTAAAAACAAACATTTGGAAATCTTATTCCTGTTTTTTCTCTAAGGACCACTACACCAGGAGAGACTAAACTTCTGGCTTCTGAAGTCTATGATATCCTTCAGTCTTCCAACATGTCAGACATGGACAATGTGAATGAGATGAATTATCGTCGGCGGAAAGCACAGTTTTTCCTCGGCAGCACAAATAAGCGTGCCAAGACAGTGGTGTTGCATATAGATGGCCTTGATGATTCGGTAAGGAAACCTTCAGAGTTTGTGTAAATAAGGCATGCTGTACTGAGGTTTATTTTAACCCCAGAAACCCAGTCAGACTCCTTGTGTGACATCATCAATTGTCAGCAATTTCTGTGAATTGTATTTTGAAGCATGAGATATGTATAAAATCTTGCGCAAATTGAGCTTACTCAGAACACCTAAAGATGATGTTTTAAGGCAGTTTTCTGGATGTTTTTTCAAGAAAGACTAGAATAAACAAGGTGCATTCAGCATTTTTGACTTAAGGATCTCTTGTGATTGTAGAAGCGTGTTTGTCTAAAAAAAGTTTCCTTTTAGTTGTGAGAGGTTTCAGACACTAGGGTTTTTTTCATTATTCTAAATTTGGAAATGCTGTATTTTCTTTGAGTTGGTTTTGCTGCATCTTTTCATTGTCTGTGAGATCTTTTCTACTGTAGTGACCAGAATGGCATTTGAATTAATGAGGTCTCACTGAGTCTTTATGTAATGTCAGAATAACTTCTACAGATTTATCTACCATACCCCTGTAGATAACACCCCAGGGCCATGTTTGCCTTTTTACGGCTGCCAAACAGCATGTAGGCCGTTTAAGCATGTTATCCACGAGTGCCCTCCGGACTCTGTATCTTTCAGTTTTGTACCCATTTTAAATGATCAAACCTGATCCTTTGCTTTGTTGCTTTACATTCTGCCAAGTAAGCATGTCCACGGGCCCAGTTTACCAACAGCATACCCACTGTTCTGTTTTCATAAGGCCATAGTTAATTCCTTTAGAAATAACATGCTGCTCTAGCTCACTTTATACAAATATTTTTTACAGTTTTGACCTTCCAGCACTTGCTTTATCTAGAAAGGCAGTGCTTTGTCAACACCATTGGCTTTTCTACTCTGTGAAATTTTTAAAATTCAGTTCCGTAGGTTGTTGCTTTTAAGCTTGTAGTTGATTTGTTTGTTCACAGGTATCTCCAAGCAAGAAATTTCATCCACTTCTACCTCGTGAGTTTAGATATTTTGCCTGTAGTCCAATTCTGTCTTAAAAGCATGTCTTTGTTTTCTTCAACAAATGGAACTTAGCAATATTTGCAGAGTTTTTCTGTCCACAATGCTGAGGTAAAGGTACTGTGAAAAAGCAGAGTATTTAGATATTCATCTCTGGAGAGCAAAAGTACAGGTGGATCACACCAGCATGTTTTCCTGGCTTGTTGTTAAAAGAAAATCTGGCTGTGCAGAGGCTGAGATAGCTGGTGTATGTAGCTCTGTATTTCATCAGATGATTAAAGAATGTTAGGAGGTGCTCACCAGAAGTTAAACCCATAATGCTGTTTTAAATGTTAAGTTGGGACCGGGAGGGTGATAAAGCTTGTGAACAACAAAAGCCATTTAGTTTCATTCAATAGTTTATTCCTGACTTAAGTAGCAGAGAATATTAGGTTGCATGTATGAGTTTGAAAAGGCATAGTGAGTTAAAGAGCTTTAGACATGGTGTTCTTAGTCATTTACATTTGTAAGTGGAAGCTGCTATTAGGAATGGTTGCAGATCCTACAAATGCTTGTGGATTTTGAAACCTCAAATAGTAGATATTGATTGTTTTAGGAAGAGAGGAGAAAGGTCATTTGTGTGGTCATAATGTGCTGTCAGGTGTTTTAATAAGATCTAATAATCAAATTTGGTGATAAAGGTAAAAAACAAGGCAGTAACTCAGGAGTTTGTGGCATGCCACTCAGTTTTCTAGTCTGTATCTTTTAGGAGTAGTTGTGAGGGGCATGGTAATCAGGGTTTAGGTGTGTAAGGAAATAACCTAAATTTGGCCCGTGCCCATCCTTCAGGAGTGCCATGCAGAAAGATGTTTAGCTGTGTATTGCTGGGGTTTGTGGCTATCTGCCTGTCAAATGTGTTTTGAAAAGTATGTCTGTGCAGCAAAGGTGGTGGCTGCCAAGCTGCCAGCTTTTCAAGGAGTTTGTGAGGACCTTAATAAGTTTTGTCTTTTGAGAAATGGTCCACCAGTTATCTGATCACTGAAAGCTTCATTTCAAATTAAACTGAGGTACCTGTGATTCACCTGGGATCTTAAGAGTAAAAAGCTGAATTCTGTCACAGAATTTCTACACACCCATGTATGAATTTATTTTTTTAGGCAAAGAAGCCATAAAAATGTTGCTTCCTGTAGAAGTAGGTTTCAGCTTTCACTTGTGTAAGGCAGCCTGTCATCTTTGCATCAAATATTTCCTTTGTATAGTAAAGGTAGCCTATCTTACAAAATTATTCTTTGGAAAATACAAAAATGTTAGCTATTTCAATACATAAACTTACACAAATGAATTGTTTCAATATATATGCTAAACTGCTAAAAGAAACCCCAAACTGCTTCAGTTCGTTCTTCCAGAGATTAAAAGAATTTGATTTGCTGGTTGTGCATACAGTGAATGCTGACTAGTGATTATTTGGTAGCTAATGCAAATATACTTTAAAATAACTAATTATTTAAAACCTTGCAGGGAAAAAAAAAAAGTTAAGTATATCATTATTTTAAACCTGTGTAAAAACTGTCACTTTGCTTCTGATACAGTCCATCTTTTTTTATCCCCTTCTGTGCTAGCAGTCTCTCCAAGCAGACTTTAGTTCTTTTTGTTGCAACCATCTTGTGCAAATATTAAAAGGGTGAAAAAAAAAAAAAAAGAACATTCTAAGGTAATGTAGCAGATGCAACTATGGGTCAATGTAATGTTACAGCACAGTAGGTGATGTCACTTGCTTTAAACGTAACGCTCTGTGGGTTATCAACCAAATACTTTCCCTTTAAAATGAGAATTAAGTGTATGCTGTGCCATGATGTCTGTGAGCTGCCAGAGATGAAGCAGCAGAAAGATACAACAGCTGCTTTGATGCATTCAGTCAGTATGGAGCCAAGGTGTCTGATAAATAGCAACTTAAACACTAACTACTCATCAATGAGCACTTCAGTCAGTCAGAACTTAACCAGAGGGGACTGTTTAGCTGATCACACGGAGAAAAACATTCTTTGCTTTTCAGCACTTTTCTCTAATTATTTACAGTTGATTCCATCTTTCTTTGACTTCTAAAGGGTAAGCAAATTTTTCTTTTGTGGGAAGAGAGTCTAATATTTGTGCACTAAAACGTAAGTTTTAGGTCAACCACACTTTCATAACCATGTACTTTGAGACATACAGGAACACCATAAAAATTAATTGAGAGCATTTTCACGTGGTATTTTTTTTAGTTGTGGGACTTCTGTTTTTGTTTTTTTTTTTTTCAGTCTCGAAGGAATCTTTGTGAAGAAGCCTTGTTGAAAATTAAAGGTGTTATTAGTTTTACTTTTCAAATGGCTGTTCAAAGGTGTGTGGTCCGAATTCGCTCAGATTTAAAAGCAGAGGTAAGTCCTTTGTAACCCTCCAGATCCTCACATTGTTGCATTTTGTTGCACTGAGCTCTTGCTTTTTTTCTGTGTATTTGTAGGCGCTGGCAACGGCAATAGCATCAACCAAAGTTATGAAGGCACAGCAAGTTGTGAAAAGTGAAAGTGGTGAGGAGGTAGGATCTGTATCTTTCTAAATACTAATTTTTACAGCTCAGCTATGTCTTGAGTATCATCACCTCTACGCCCATACCATCTGATAGTAGGCAAAACTTTTTAAGCGTGAGTGCTACACATCCAGTATAGGGGGAATCAAGTCAGGATACAAATCCATAGAAGAGTCATACAGAAATTGTTGTTCAGAAGAAGGACAAAAGTACTGTAATTGATTATCTCCATAATGATATGAAAAGGGTCACAATGAATGTGGTGGGTGTTCTTGGTTGGAGTTGCTGATATGCTTTTGTTCCACAACTACACTAAAAGATAGTCTCTATTGATACTTCCCTATTAAGCTGAAGCTTTTCTTGTGTATGTTTTAAGCGTAGTGGGTTCCATTTATATTCTTGTTCTATAGGGCAATGGGGAGGAGTCTCACAATGTGCATGCCTGTCACCCTGAAGAGGTATCTATTATAACTTCAATTCATTCTTTTAATTTACAACATCTGACATAATTTTAATCTGTTGCGTTTTATTAGATGCTAGTTCCGTTCCAAGATACTCCAGTGGAAGTGGAGCAGAACACAGATCTACCTGAGTATTTGCCAGAAGATGAGAGCCCTACTAAGGAACAGGACAAAGCAGTGTCTCGTGTTGGGTCACATCCAGAAGGTGCAGCAAGCTGGCTCAGCACAGCAGCAAACTTTCTATCGAGATCTTTCTACTGGTGACTTGTATTTGGTGTTGAAAGACTGTGTGAATGAACCAACAAAAGGGGGCCAGTTTTCCATTGGTGTGGTGAACTGCCAAGTGCAATTTGCAATAAATCATCACGAAAATTTTAGATTAAGCAAATGTATGCTGCATTTTACATTTTATTGGACGTTTAGTCTGATAGGGCAGGGGTCAGAGGACAGAGGCCTCCAATCAAATTGTTCCTTCATTAGTTTTTCATGTAGATTTTATTGCTTCACTTTTTAAAAATGGGTCCACTGTTATATACCAAATGTTTATGCTATACCTATAGAGCTTTAAGTTAAGTTTGACTTCACGTGAAACACATGGTAGAGAGAATCCATTCAACTCGTCTCAGGGCCTCTGTGAAAGAAAATTCTTAATAGCTCCAGTTGTACATTGAGTGAAATGCCCTTTTCATTTCTACATCCCTTTGGACTAACGTTGTTTTGTTCAATTTTCTAGATTTTGACTCCAGAGAAAAATACAGTCTGCCTCTTTTTTTGCCTTTGTTTTTGCCAGCCGTGTTCACAGCATGAGCACGAGGATCCCCTTTTGCTGTTAAACTAGAATCACTACAGACTTGAAATGTGTAACCCTTTTATGTATATTGATTTTTCCCAGCCTGCCCTTAACCATTGGAGTGCTTAAGATAAGAAAAAAGGGACTGAAAAAACACAAATATGTATACATACATTGTACAGTAAATAAACTAGGACATATTTGTAATGATGGGTGTGACTGACTGATATATATATATATATATACACATATATATAACTAATAAATACCACTGACTGCTGTTTAGGCTAGCTGGGAAGACTAGCAGAAAAAGCTGTGGTCTAATGTAGTGATGACCCATTGCAGCTCTGCCTGCAGAGAATAGAGGAATGTAGACTATATCTGATTAAGAAATGGTGTTTACTGTTAGGAAATATTTAATGGTAACTAAAACTTTAAACTTGAAGTATTAAGCAGGACAGAATGCCTCTTTTGCCGCAGTGCCACACTTGTAAATTTCGACTGGTTTTTTTTTTTTTTGTTTGTTTTCCCCTAACAATCCCAATATGCAATTACTGTTTCCTCCTAATGTCTTTCATGAGACTCCCATGAAAATAGATTAGCTTGGCTTGAAAACATATGCAAACAATTGGCTTTGCCCTGTACCTTACAGACAATATAAGTTTAAAGATGTCTTAGTAATTCCTGTGAGCAGAAGTGATAATAAAAGCAAAACTTCTGTAGGTAGAGAATAACATATATCTGAGCTGTTAGTAAACACTGTGTCTGAGAGGATTCAATACACAGTGCTTGAAAGCTGCAATGCCCCTGCTTTGTTGCACCAGAGAAATACAGCTGAGGACTTTGAAACATGTTATAAACATCGTTATACAGTGCTTTTTTGTGGTAATGTATTTGCTATAATATGAATCATATTTACCACTTGGAGACTCAGAAAAGAAATTTAATGCATCAAAGTTATTCTCCTGTGCCTATGCACAAGGACTAAATAACAAAACCCACAGGCTGTCATAGTGCTACGGAAATGCTGAGGATATGATAATGTAAAATAATAATGATAATAATAATAATAATGCAGGTCAGAGTTCACCCACCCAGGTTAATTGTCATTCTAAGAAAAAGGAACAAAATCTTGCTGGCAGACTAGATGTCTCATGTTTTTTAATATATCTAGTTTATTTTTGATTCAGGTTTACACGCACAGATTGAAAATACAGGCTTTTCAGGGCATGTATTGCTTTAAATATGTAATGCTATTCATATTGCTGTCTAGAATGTTACAGTACCAAATGTGTTTGAAAAGTCCTCTGTTCTATAGCCATGAATGCAGAGTTTTGTTTTTCTGCATTAACATCTGTTTGCATTTGCATTACTGCACATCTATTTACTAAAAGACTACACCTTTTGGATATTAATGGTTCAATACCAGTAGGTATTACAGTTTGTTTGTGCATTCGGTCTGTAGGTGTGCTTTTATGACAGTATTGCAGCTCTTGTAGAACAGTTTAAGGCATCTGTAAAAGTTTTTGAAATACATTGTAAAATAATAAAGGATAATATAACTAAACAAAGCATGACTCTGGTGCCTTTTTAAATGTCTAAAGTAAATCTGGTGCCTTCTTAAATGTTCTGGTATTCTTTTAAGCTACTTGTGGTTTTAGAAGTGTATTCATCTTTAATTTGACAGAGAGGAATGCAGATGTCCAGTCATAGCGAGTCCTTCACTCTATGTCATAGCAGAGCTTTTGTATATGTGTAGAACACGCTTACATTTCAAACAAAGTTTTTTGTAGAAACTGGGGAAGCAGTTGATTCTTGAGGATATTATCTCAAATTCATTCTTAAGGGGGTTTTTGGACATTAGCTTTTGGTTTTTTTAATAGCTGATGCTATGTAGGTCATATTTCATTAGGGAAATTAAGAAAAATCAACACTTCTGGAGAAATTTCTTTGATAAAACTGGAGGAGAGGGGAACTAATAGCACAGACTCATTAATTTTATGCTCTGTTTTCAGAGGTCAGATGAATAAGAAAACCCTTTTGCTCTGACCTAAGGATATAACAAAAAAATTACTGGAAAATTAGAGGGTTCTAAAAAGAAGCTGGACTGGGAGCCATGGCACTGGTACTGCATTGCAAAGTTGCAAAGTACTCAGTTGCCAAGGAAGCCACTGCTTATATCAAGGTGGAAGCTCCTGAATTGTCCTAGGGTTATCGCTGTGTACAGCATAATGGAATAATCACTACCATGTTTCCTCATAATAAGAGTAAATGCTGATGGGGATAGGGAGAGGCAAAATTGAGGCTCATAGCTATGCCTCTGTGAGCAGCTGTCAAAGCACTGTAAGCATTCTGCAGTACAGTGAAATTATACATTATACTCTGACTTTCCCCCTCCAAATCACCTATGGCTTATTCTGTACAAAAATAGCTGATGTGGCTGAATTTTGCCACAGGCTGTGTAAGCTGGTGAGGGGGGTACTGTGTGGGGCTAATTTGGAAGAAAACATTGACTACCTAGGCAGATGCAAACTGGCAGGTGTGAAGTACTCCTGTAACTGCCTGCAACATAAAATAAAACGTGGGTGCGCCTTTTTGCCTCTGACAACGTTCTAGCTGTCAACTAGCAGAGTTTAAAAACACACCTAATAAAAATTAACAGCACCACTCCTTCCTGTATTCCTTTGGCAGAAGGCTGGATCATACAGTCTTTCCTGTTTCTTTGTCTGTACCTAATTATTCTGAGTTCCTAAAATGTTAACCCCTGTCTGTTAAAATTAAGGGTTGAAAACATAGATATGAGAATAACATTTCAACCCATCTCTAATGCTGATTGTAATTCTTCAGGAAAAGTTGAAAGCACATGATTTGGCAAAAGGGAGTGAGTGGAGGGGTCACTGGAGACTTCTTCAGTGAAGTACAGCATCTAATTAGCCCCAAGGTTGACTGCCTGTTGGGATTCCTGCTCTAAAGCTTGCTTAGTATAAAGCTATTAGAAAAAGAAATTGTCCTATTTGTAGTTTACAGAGGGCAGGCAATGGTCATTGTTTAGCCTGCATTGCAGATTTTTAATAGGGTTGAAAAAGCTGATTTAAATTTACAGTACTTTGCATGAATATAGAAAACACATGGAGTGCAAGGTCTACCTCTGTAAGCTGACACATGTGCCACATCAGAATTCCATTATTTTAAAGTTTCTTCAAGTTACTGTTGATTTATGTGCATGTTTCACTATGCAAGGGACTGCAAGAGTTAGAGCTTCCTCTGTGGAATAAATTAAGATCCCTTAAAGCAGTTAAAGTCTCAAGATAAAAACACATCTCAGAGGAGATGCACACTGTTAACAGATTTTTGTGCCAGTTGTCATGGTAGAAGTTGTTTGTTATGTTAGGATCTGAAGGCTGCTATCTGGATTAAGTTCTCTTTCTTTGTGGCTACCAAGATATAGAACGCGGTAGCTAAATGATTTCTGCAGTGTTTAATACTTGCCTGGTGGCTACAGTTCAGGTTGATCAGCCAGCGCTGCTTGTGCTATTCCATTGTTTCTAAGGAGCTGAATGAAATCACAAGCGAAACCAAACTTATGTCAAAAGCACTTCTGTGCCAGCAGTGCATGGCAGTATGTCTGACTGGCATAACAAAGGTCTTTTAAGTAGCAGTTACAGAAATCTGAATACCACAAACGCACCATATGACAGGACTGTTGTTTTCATTTCCTCTCAGAGCACCGAGTTAAGTTTAAATACAGAAAGCGAGGGGGTACTGTTTGAGGTAACACATTGCTGTTTCAAACCTCTTCTCTTTGAGGTCCTTCACAGTCATGGCATGCTAACCCACCAGTGCAAGGAATTGCTGTGTCAGCCTCTCTGTGGGAGCTGCCCCTCTGGAGGTTTGCTGGTGAAAGGAGAGGGCGAGATCCCTCGTGAGCCCATGGCAAGCTAGCAGGGAGCAGCTGGTACACTGTTCACACCTAAGATCCCACAGACACGTGAACATACATAACACAAGGTCCTTAAAAAAGGGGTTTTCTACTGGCCTCATTTTACAGACTTCACAACAGAATCTGTTTACCCAAATTGCTCAGGAATCCTGGGAAGTGCAAAATTTTGTGAGCTGTCTCTGATTCTTAGTTCATGCTTCACTTCATAAATAAACTGAAATGCTTTCCATTTTAAGAGGGACCTTTGCACTGTCAACTTCTCTGGGCTGGAGTAGGAAAGTCAAACCTGTCACAAGCAACTCTCCTTATTGAGTTATGTTTGCTGCATCAGGATGTTGAAAGGCATGCTCAAAAGCCAATTTTCATCTCAAAACAGCCCTTACTTGTGGAGGACGGTAAGTCCCCTGTAGGAGGGCCTCCTGCCTTCCCATGGAGGAATCAGTCTGATTCCTTTGAACTGTCCCTTAGTTAAGCAACCTAGTTCAAGTTTACAGTGACCCCAGTAAACTACACCCAGCATACCTTGCTTTTTTCATGCAAATAGTCTGTATCCACCCCTTGTCTGTCCCTATAAAAGCTCCAGCCTCAGCCCCTGTTTTCAGGAGCTTTCTGTTCCTGGTTCGCTTTGCAGAGGTGCTGACATTAAAGCCATCTCTGTGGAATTGCCATACAGACTTCTCTCCCTCTCGCATCGAGCTGAAAATCACTATTGAGCTGAGAATCACTACTGAGCTGAAGCCACTTGCTGGAATCCCCCCACAGCCAAGGAAGCAGCAGTACCCCTAGAAGGTGTTCTCCTTTGGAGACGCATCTCTCTGGGAAGGACACAGCCCCTGGGTAGACTTCTCTCCCAGATTTCTGGCTGCATCACTTACTGATTCAAACTGAAGTTCTAGGTAGCAAAGAACGTTTGGTAACAAATACCCTCTTGAATTGTTTTTAAAAGAAGTTCAGCTTTCTTTGCATATGTTATATTTCAAAAGCTTTGCACATGATCTATTTCAACATTGCTGCCTGCATAAGGTGCCCATCTTATGGGCATATAGAAAGGCATCTGCTGCTTTCACCTGAGTTCAACACCACCCTGACCATGATATTTGTGCACTTTCCAGCAATTAATGTTATTAGTGGCTTTTAATCTTTAACATTTCTCTAAGGAGGTGTTGTCTCCTTTCCCAACTCCCCATATACACAGTATTATATATCTTACATAAATGTGGCATTTCTTTTCAATTACTTGTCAAGAGCATGTTCTGGTTGAACTCCCTTCCTGCCCCTGTGTATGGCACAGGTAGAAAGTGATAGCACACCAAAGTGTCCCTTTTGTGGTGTGACATTTTGGCCATGCTTCCTTCGCTGGGCAAGTATCCATGGTGTATTGTTTTGTATTTAACTTTAAAGGGTAAATAGATGATCCAGCACAGGCAGTCCTGGTTTTGGGAAGGCTGGGAGGGAGTGGAAGGAAGCTGGAAGGCAATTCACCGGCAAAGAGACTTTTCACCTGCAAAAGGCTGCTCCTCCTGGCCAGAGGAACAGCACTAATTTAGCTTTACATGAGACTGTCTAAAGGTGAGGATTTAATTTGCATTACTGCAAGATTAATTTTTTTTTTTCTGAATAGAAATTTAAACTGCCATCATGGATTTTTGATTGTAAATTCCTGTATTATTCATATGGAAGCCCCACATTCAATATTGACAATGCCATTTGGGTTCATAAGCTCGGTATAAAACTAGAAGCTTATACGTTGTCCTTGGGTTTCATGGCTTTACCTCGTTTGCTACAACAAATATGTGCTGTAATGTTTTAGCAAATAACCATTATTGTTTATACACTGTAATTCAGTGGGATGTAGTAAATGGCATATTTTAAAGAGTCTATTTCTTTGCATATAAAATACCTGTAAAGCTTACTGAAGGTGAAGAGTGGCTACTGCTTAGCTCTCAATTGTTGGCTACATTACTGAAACAATGAAGACATATCACCCACTATAATAGGGAAATAGCAGCCATTTAACATAGGTGAGCATTAACTCTGTCATTTAGGCTGCTGAAGCAATCTTATTGTTATAGTCCATGTAGCTGCTTTTGTTTCTCCATATGTGTAGATGTTCTGGTGTATAAAATGCATTGCTGTCTCTAACAGTAAATTATGCGTGCTCTAAGGATACTCCTGCTGTTTAAATGAAGTTATAACCAAACCTTTCAACAGGCTAAACAAATACAAAATAAATGATGACTGGTTTTTGAAACCTTTTTCACTGTTACAGCTTCAACAATGAAAATACTCTGCCATTCTGCAAAATTCTGTTCTAAGAAAAAGCAGTCAATGTTTTTTTTTTTATAGAAGCCTTCACTGTGCAAACAGCTTCTTGAAACGTAATTTCACAGTGATTATTATCAAATAGGTGTGTGTTACACTCTTCAAAGCTAGGAACCTGTAAATGAAAGCTGGCAATGACTAGTTCTTCACCTGAGATGTCTCAGAAGTCATGCCCTCTTTAATATTATGTTTGTAGTTCACGTTTGTGTGACTGGCTAAAGAAGATAGGAATTTCATATTGTGCTGTTTTCCTTTTTCTTCATCCTTCCACACACGCCACTCCCAGTATAATGAACCTGATGCAGGTAAAGCTAAATAGTGAATTGCAATTCAATGAATCAAGGGTCTATGATTTTTTTATGAAATTATGAAAAGGAAATGGTAGCTATTAGGGTAAAGCACCAAAAATAGCTTTAGAAATTAAAAAAATTGTAATGTGTCTAAATTTTTAAAAATGCTTTTTTGAGACACTGTTCATAATATACATAGGGAAGCATGATGCATTCTACAGACCTGTCTGTAGAATGGATGGGTATCTGGTTAACTGCAGTGAGAGCTGCACCTGGCTATAATTTGTGAAGACCCTGAATGTGTAAGAGTTTCCTGCATCATTTAAATTGAGTAGGAAGAAGAGAAGGAAAAAACTTAATGCCGCAAAACGAAGTGAAAGCCTGAATGTTGGAAGGGCCCAGCCCTTCCTGGTCCTTTTCTGTCCCTTATCCCAATACCATTAGATTATAGCAGGATCTGTAAACAGAGATGTGAGGAGGAACAGACCCTTTGCTCAGGTGAGACTGACACTAAGTGAAAAAAGTTGTCATTCCTTTTAGCTCTGAGGTACGGCAATATTCCAGCAGTGGTAGCTCACAAAGACCCAAATTCTGAAAATGAGCTTCTATCTTTAGAAACCCCTTTTTGACCAGCCAAAACATTAACTCTAGGACCAGAGTTTCTTCTGCAAGGTCCATGTCATGCTATTTTGGCTAAACAACAATACAGTTGTCTGTGTGTCTGGCTTGTTGGACAGTCAGCCACCATCAGGAAAGAGAGGGTGGTCTTTGAATAAATTCTCCTTTTGGAGAGCTATTAGGATATTTAAGTTTATCCTTCATCTATGTGCTGTGTGCCCACCTCTAAAGAGATGTGTTCTTAAATGCCATTCCTTCCTTCAGGACAGGAACACACACACCCAAAATGCCTCACTGAATCCTGAACCCTGAGCTAGTTCTCAGTTGCTGAGTGATGGGTTTAGGATCATTGAAATGGATGATGAGAGGTATCCAGCAAACTCCCAATATCTGGTCCCAGTGACTGCAGCCCATCTCGAGTACCCACCTACTCCTAGACTGAAACGGCAGCTGGCATCAGCTACTCAACCAATCCAATTTACTTTCAATCACACCATTACTACAACCTCCCTCCTCCATCTGTGTAAACATATGTCTTTGTTAAACACCACCATTTGTACAGGATAAAAATTGTCAATGCTGACAAAAATGCCCCCACATAATGCTGTTGTGATTGCAATGTTGTCCTTAAGCTGATTTTAAAGAAGTCTGTGAGCTGATCAACATCTTCCACTGCTATTAGTGGGAAACTTTCTTTGATAGGAATAAATAATGTAAAAACGTTTTTATTTCATCCATGGGAGATGTGATCTCACTTTCCTAAGACAAAGCTCTTATAAGCCACTTATTATCAGCAGCAGTTTGCAGTGCCACAGTGATACCTCAAAGCAATGGTTGTTCCATGAACTGTTTTTTCTAATATTAGTGTCTTGGCAGGAACATATTTCCTTCATATTTTTCTAAGGCTGGCCCTTAAATCTGGCAGGCAAAAGTTACAAATCTGAAGAAAGTTACTGGGGATTGCTCCTTGTACCAGCTTTTAAGAAATGAAGAGTACTGGTCTCCGTAAAGGAGGGGGATGTACTTTTTTCTATAGTGGAGTGTAGTACTACTAGGACTGTCCTACAAGGTAACTGAATTCCAGCATAAGTAAGGGCCTCCACTCTCTAAATCCAAGAATTATGAAATAATATGAAGTGGATGTGGGTATCTGTTTACACAAAGAAAGTTGCTGTGTGAGACATCAAAAGGCAAAACTGAGAACCAAATTTGTCCCCTGCCAAGGGAGGAGCTGTTCAACAAACTGGACACCCATTAAAATTGTGCAATGCTTTTTGCTGTGCCATCTTGCAAAATGCTGGATTGATCAGCATGAAACAGGGAAATTGATTTGGGTTCTGTGACCTGAGCTTCTTGCTCTTCAGGACCTTAGCTCCAAACACTTAAAATTAACAATTCCCTTTATAGAAAAAAATAAATCCAAGGATGTCTGGACTTCCAGTCTTGGTGCAGTGTCTATCAGCACAGTGTGAGATCCTTAACTAAGTGAGTATTTTTCTTTTGTACAAACCTGCTTCTTTTAGTGCATATTTTGTTCCTTGTTTTTGCTCTTATTACAATACTCTTCTTGTCATCATCATTGTAGTCCTTCATCCATTCAGTCCTTATCAAACTAAAATGGAAATGTAGTTCCCACAAGAAACTGGACTTAAATTTCCATGAGATTCAAACACACTAATTTTGTTTCTTGCTTGTTTTATCCTGCTGTTTGGGTACACTAGGGAGCACGTCTGTGTTTTTTTTCCCATCACCTCTGCAGCTGTGAGGATTAGGGATTCCTGTTTTTTAATGAAAACTGAGACTTTGTAGTATTGCTTTCCTTACAAATTAGGGCTTTGCAACAGAAAAACAAAACAAACAAAAAAGTGAAAACAGTTTTCCTGCCTTCTTACTTTGCTAATTCCTCACTGGCCTCAGCTTCATTCTGCTGTTTCATGCAGCCTTTTCCTATTTCCCTGGCTTGGTGGTTTTGAAGTACTGAGAGTCTTCTGGATTGTTTGTGTTTTGCTTTGTTTTCTTTTGCCTGCTTTGCTTGCCGTAACTCTGCATCTCACTTTTTAACCAGGCACAGCAGGATAACAGGGCAGAGAGTTTCTGCTCTTTTGGGATTTGGTAAAGTGAAGTATTTGAATCACGTCAGAGAGACTTGACTGAGCAGCACTGATGTACGGGCCAAGATAAATCTTGCCCCACACATATCACAAAGTATCACAGAAATTGTCCCTGGGATGTGAAGATTATGAAGAGAAGCTGTATCACCTCCCCTCCTCCATGATTCTTGCACAAATGAAAATGTGGAATACCAGGAAACTTCTTTATCCTCTGTTTGAAAGTATTGGTCTCTCCTCCTGCCAGGAGCCTCGGTGGCTACTTGTGCAACCCACTTGTGCAGGCAGGAAAGACTCCTGGACTTCTATTATGACCAGTTCAGGTATTCTTGGTAGCTGGTGGTCTGCCCTTATTCCCCTTGTTTCTGCTTAGTGATTGATGGCTGTGTAAATGTTATGAAAGTTCTAAAGAGGAACTTCTAAAAGGCACTTCTGATGCAAAGGGAAAACTCTCCCCACCTCCTCCCCTTCCAGCCTCTGGATCCACAGTGCTGGCTTGGTTATCTCCATCTCAATGACCATGCTAAACCTCCTGCATGAAGGGGCAATGGGAAGGAGGGGCTGGCTGATTCCCCACATAAACAGATGCTTGCAGCAACACCTAAAGTTGACTGAGTCTTTGGAGTCCTAAAGTCCTAAAAGGACTGCCACACTGGTCTCCTGCTGCATGGGAAGAGACTTTAGGAAGAAACACCACTTGAATTGCATCTCAGGTGTTTGCACATCTTTTGGCTGCTGCTGCCTGTGCCCATTCCCGTTACTCGTGGACCCGTGTCAAACCCTACAGTTGTATCTGCGGCTTCAGCAATGCCACTGAGGCCTGTTGCCTTTGGCTGGCAATTGGTACTGCCAGCTCTGAGATGTTCTGTCATCCTGTTGAAACCACTTCTGCACATTAAGCAAGATGGAAAGCTAGTAAGTCAGAATCACAGGTTGGAAAAGACCTCTGAGATCAGAGTCCAACCTGTAACCAAGCATCACCTTGTCAACGAGACCATGGCATAGTGCCACAGCCAGTCCTTCCTTAAACACCTCCAGGGAGGATGACTCCACCACCTCCCTGGGCAGCCCATTCCAAAATCTAATCACTCTTTCTGTGAAGAATTTCTTCCTGATGTCTAACCAGAAGCTCCCCTAGTGGAACTGAAGGCTGTGATCTCTCATGCTCCTTTACCCACCTGAGAGAAGAGGCCGAACCCCCCCCTCTCCAGCTACAGCTTTCTTTCAGGGAGTTGTAGAAAGCAATGAAATCACTCCTGAGCGCCCTTTTTCCCAGGCGAAATACTTCCAGCTTCCTTAGCCCCTCCTCGCTGGATTTGTGCTGCGGACCCTTCACCAGCTCGGTTTTTCTGCCCTGGCCCCGCTCCAGCGCCCGTGTCCTTCCCGAGCTGCGGATCCCCGCCAGTCGCGCACCTGTTGCGGCGCTGCCGGACCGTGCGGGGCTGAGCCGGGCGGTGTCGGGCGGTGCCGGGCTGGGTCGGGCGGTGTCGGTCCGTGCCGGGAGGTGTCGG
>CM031858.1:118312337-118476891 GCA_018697195.1 Certhia americana | reverse complement strand
GTGCCGGGCTGGGTCGGGCGGTGTCGGTCCGTGCCGGGAGGTGTCGGGCTGAGCCGGGCGGTGTCGGGCTGGGCCGGGCGGTGCCGGGCCGTGCCGGGCGGTGCCGGGCTGGGTCGGGCGGTGCCGGGCAGTGTCGGACCGTGCCGGGCGGTGCCGGGCTGGGTCGGGCGGTGCCGGGCCGTGCCGGGCCGTGCCGGCTCGGCGGGTGCGCAGCGGGGCGGCAGCACTAGATGGCAGCATGGACGTGCCGATGGCCGGGAGGCGGCAGGGAGCGGGGAGCGCGGAACGAGGGAGGGAAGGAGACGGAGCGAGAGAGCCGACAGCCCGCCGGGGGATGCCGGCACCGCAGCCCCCGCCGCCTTCCCGGCTGCGGTTCGAGGCTGAAGATGTCTTCCCATCTTGGACTCCTTCGAATTTTTTTTGTTTGTTTGTTTCTTTAAAATGCATTCTTCCACTTTTCTGCCGAACTTTGCGTGGTTTCCATAGATGGAGCATTACACTTTCTTTGTTCTCATATGGATCTCAGGCTTCTATTTCTTCAATTTTTTGTTTTGTTGGAGCTTGTTTTGGTTTTGGATTTTTTTTTTTTTTTTTAATTTTATTTTGCTTTTTAGAAACCCCCCTGGAAGTGAGTTTCGGCTCTGAATAAAGACCCCTGTTTATTTTTTTACAATTAATTTATTCATAACTGCATATAAACTGCTACAGACGATCTTAATGACCCATGAAATGGAAGGGATAGTGGGTTTTGTACGTCTGTGTGTAAATATCTGCAGATTTATGCTCTGTGTGCCACCTGCTTGAGTGACAGGAGTCCTGAGCTGATCTATCTGACAGCACTGCAAGCACAGGATAACTTAATCCTAGTTTTATCCCAAATGTAACACAAATCAGAATTCAGCCAAGGTTCTTTGCAAATAAATTCCCCCTTCTAGGTCATGCTTTGGTTCCAGAGCAAGGGACACCCCTTTTGGTTCAGCTTCCAGACCCATGCTTGGCCCAGGCCCAGATATTGCCAAGGAGTTTGTAGATTTGTGGGTTTAGTTTGCATGAACAGTGACAGAGGCTGATGGTGAGCTCTCAGACCTGCCCAGCACATGGCTAAGGCTACTGTAACAGGTTTTCACTCCATGTCCCATCACTGTTGTCATTTCTGGCTGACTTTAAAATACAGGAATGTGAGCAGTGCCTCTCTTCTTCATCTATTCTGGTGTTTCTCATGTTGAAAGAATGTCCATCTAAATGAGGGGTTGGTCCATGGGTGTGTGGAAGGTTGAGTGAGGCAAAGGAGAGGTCTGCACCCTTTAGCTATGCTGGTATACTTAAAGTTAGGCCCAGGTTAGTGCAGCCAAAATTTGAGCTCCAACTTCTTTAGAAAGCGATGCCCTTCCACTCTGTTTGGCTTAGCTTCTAAAAAACAGAGTAATTAACTGTGAAATTAGAGGAAATAGTGCCACTGTTATGGAGACAATCAATACAGATGGGGCACAAAAAGGCATTTTAATTTAGAACCTAGAAGATATTTTTCACAATGCCCTGTGTGCACTTTATTCCAAAGGACAGAAAGCAGAGACAAATATTTTTTCCTGTTGTAGGCCCTATTTAAAATGTATTTCTGGATGATCAGTTGGCTTGGTGGATATGGATACATGCATGCGTAGGAGAGAGAAATGTTGTGCGTATTCGTTCAAAAGGCTCTTCTTGTTACCTGAATGTTTCTGGATAGACAGCAGTCTGTTTATAGACTTCCTCCTGCCACCCACAGTGTATATTCATTACCATACCCTATGTTATATATATAAGCAAAATTTCATAAAATTGCTGCAGGTGTAAAGGCTCTGATATTCTAGCAGTGTGTAATACACAGGACACATGGTCATTGTTGTTTCCCTCATGGGGCCTTTCCAACAAAAGTCAACTTGGTCTGTGACCACAGCTGCTGACCAAGAAGACCTGCCCACAGAAATTTCAGGAACAGCTTTGTATTATTGTCCTGTCTGACCTTGTGTCAGGCTCTGGTTTTAAGTGCAGCTGAAGATGTTGGTGTAACATCTACTGATGTTTGTGTAAAGTCTACTGATGTTTGTGTCATGATTAGATTCCCTTCTCACATCTCTAGGTTACTTCCTTGAAAAGAGTCTGGCATATTAGTGGAATGGACTGCTTAAAACTAGGAGTCCCATTGGTGAAATAAAAAATATGGATTTAATAATGCCATTTAAAAGTGGATGATGATACCAGTATTCCATGGAGAGGAAGAAGCAATAAATGAAAGTTGTGGGTGTTGCTGACTATGCTACCAAATATTTTCATACCAATTAAAATGTAGTGCCACTAGAGATGTTTTCTTCATAATATGAGACAGAAGTACAAATACTGACTCAGAGAATGACAGTGGGGAAATGAGCTTGTGCCACAACAGATGTATAACAGGAGAGAGGCACATATAGCAGAGTGATTCAGAAAAAAAAAAAAAAGGCACAGGATTGCTTGTTATGGAAATGACAGAATTTGAGGTTTCTGTTGTGGGGATAGAAAAGAGAACTTCTCCTGACAGTCAGTCAGAAAAGAGAAGTCACTCTAGGCCTTTAGAAATTGCAAGGCCTAGATGGTTGTGATCCCATGGTTGTGATGGTTGTGACTTAGGCTGAGTGCAAAACTTGAGGGTTTTTTAATCTTTTCATAGTAAGTTAAATATAGTTGTTATATGAAAACCTCCCAGTTTACTATGGGGTATTTTGTCCAAAATGAGGTTTGCAGTTTGAAACTCAAGACTTGGAAAGTCTCCTGTGACTTGTGTTCAGACACTATGGACATAATTAAAAGGAAATTTGGGGGGTTTGAATTCAATTTGGCTTCAATTGGACATGTTTCCAAGGTGCTTTCATAGAGGAAAAAATATGTTCATGTCAGCCTCTGTGTTGTCCTCTTCACAGCGTACATTCAACAGTTCAGTGCACAAAGACTATTAGTTCTTTGTTTTTGTCTCTTGCTGTCTTACTAGTAAGATGAAGAAGCAACAGTGGGAACTGGAAACAGGAACAAGCTATTGAAGAGAGGCATTTTGTAAATCTAGAAGCAAAATGAGCATGCTTTCATTAATATTTTAGCAAAACTGTATTCTTTCCCCAATTAAAATAATGTTATAAAATATCACAGATCCAACATCTGCTGGATCTTCATTAGTTTAATTGTTACAGTTAGATTTAATGGAATTTTAGTAGCAGCACTTAAAACTGAAGTAAAGAGGGTGCTTTTTCTACAATACCTTTGTGCAATACAAACTTGTGCCCATTTCCTGATGGTCTTTGTGATACTACTTTAGGATTAACTCTTATTGTTTCTGTCTCCAGGTAGAAAAGTTTTTTGTTGTGGACAGTAATTTTTGGGTTGTGATCCCAGGGCTTCCCTGCTGTACCTGTGTGACTTAGGGAAGTCATCCAATGTTTCACCCTTTAGATCTGGGCAAATGAAGGCATCAATTTTTCCCCCTGGGTGGTTTATGACAGCATTCCAGACTGGATGTAGCTGCAGGGGGAGTTGGATGCTCTGTGCCATCTAAGCTGAGGTACACACACCAACCAGGGAAACATCAGTTGGAGGGCAAAGGCCCCTGCAGCAGTGATCCCATTGGGACCACATGTACCAAAATGAACTCATACTTGTACAGCTATGCAGAACCTATATCAATTCCTTAGACTTGTGCCTGAGGATTTATTAAAGGTTAATCTACAACCTTTTTTTGTTTCTTTCTCAAATCCCTGCTAATTGGATCAGACTTAATCTTCTTCTTTCCAATTGACCCTTGAGATGATTAGACACACTAGATACTTCTAGAGACTAATCTTTTTAAGAGACTGCTACACTAGCGACCTCCATAGGAAATATTCCTCCCTTTATTATCCTAAATGGCTATTTAGTCTCTATCAAGGTATTTAGTGTCTATCATCAAGGTATGATCTTGGCACTGAGGAACATAAATTCCATGGGTATGACTGTGTACCCTTCATGTTGTGAGCACAGGAAAAGGAGCTTGATCACACAGCTCTTCAGCCAGACATGTAACAGATCTCCCTCCTTTTTTATCACTCCTGCCTTCCTTGTACCAAAAGTTCAGAAATAGTTCAGTTTTTAAGGTATTGTGAGTTAAGGCAAAACAGATGGGCTGAGATCTGGAGATCCAGACCAAATCAAGGTGTCATGAGAAGTCAGGGAGAAAGAGAGACAAGTTGCTACCACTGGGTTGCTGACGGAGGCAAAGTCAGTGGATCAGGATACCTCAAATAATGTTAAAGATGACAGGATGATGTGAAGTATCTGTCAAATCCCAGCATTAATAAGTTCAGGAAGGCTTGGTTAACTTAACGTACAGTCAGCTGCAACTTGGAGAAAGGGGGGCTCATTAGTTGCTGTCAATTCTCTCAAGACACTCTTAATTTCCCTATCAGGATCAACTACTTTGTCATGGTTTCCTCTTACTTAGAGTAGCCTAAGGTGAGGTTCAAGGGTGCTACTTTTGGAGTATCGAAGTAAATACATGGAAAAGAACATTAAACATTGCCAAAAATAAGGACAGGAAGTTCAGCCTTATGGAGTTTTGCAGTAGCAGTATACAAAAAAACGTCAGAAAGGACAAAAGGTTGTGCTTTATTGCATTTCTGTTTAGTGCACCACAATCTGACTGCATATCTGCAACCATCAAAATATACAAACACCTTAAAATAATATGGAATCAAAAGAAACTTAAACTGACCTTTGCACTTGGGAGACGAGGAGGTGCCTGAAAAGGATGGGATATTACCATACAATTATTACAGCTTCTGCTAACTTTGTGCCTGGATGAAAGAGATTCTCAGAATAACACAGTCTCATTAACTTGCTTGCTGATAAGCTGTCTGACTGCTTGCTTCTCATTCAGCTGGGAGACAATTCGTTTCCCACTGCTTGGCTTGAAATGCTGAACAGTTGAGCTTATTAATTTTTATCAATACACCACCAGTGGCCTGAAGACCCTTTCTCTCAATACTTTCTCTTTTTAGAGTCTTGACAAATGCTGCTGCTCTGGCTTGTAGAGCCATACATCACAGGGTCAGAGGTCTTGGGCTCACATAGGGACAGGATTTTAATAAACACGGAAAGCAGCGCTAGGCTGTCAGTAGGTGGTGTGCCAGCATGGAGTTGAGTAAGGCACAAGTGAAACCCTCTAGGCTTAGACTCTTCATTACCCTTTGCAAATGCAGAAATAGAACCAACATCCTGGTTGACAAGCTAGACCATGGAAATAAGATGTATGCACGTGCATGTGTGGTTCCTAGTGTAATAATCCAGACCTGATCTGCACAGTAAAGGCTTTTGTGCAGCACACACAGATCTCATAGCCATGCCTCTAATAGGTAGAGTGTTGGACCACTTGGTTGAAGAGTCCTGTGTATGTGTCATAATCACATAAGTTAAATTCAGCTAGCTGCTTGTAGAGCTGTCAGCCTGAATGCTCTTGAAATTAAGCTTTCACAGTTTGCCATCTGGGTCCTGTATGAAGGCAAAAATGTTTCCCATCTCTAGTACCATGTATTAAGAGACAAAAATTGAAGTTTTCTATACACCTGCCAAGCCCACATCTTGGTACCAATTATGGCTGAGAGTTTTCTTGGAAAAAAATCCATATTGCAAAAATGAATCTTTTTGATAGTGTACTGGATGCATTTAGTTTACAAGTTTATGTTATACTTGACTGGAATTGCACGCTTGTCCTCATAACCGTAGTCAAGTCTTGATTCAGTCCTCATTCAGGCAAGAATCCCACTCACCTCAGTGGTCAGAAGTGGCTGGTAACTCTCTTACTCAGCCCTGGTGAGGCATGTGTGGAGTGCTGTGTCCAGTTCTCGGCTCCTCAGTACAAAAGAAACACAGAGCTACTGGAGTAGGTCCAGTGAAGGGCTACAAAGAAGAATAAGGGTCTGGAACATCTCTCTTGTGAGGAAAGGCTGCAAGGGATGGGCCTGTTCAGCCTTGGGAAGAGACAACAGAGAGAGGTCCTCATCAGTGTATACAAGTGTCTGAATGGGGAATGTCAAGAGGATGGACCCAGGTTCTTGGTAGTGCAAAGCAATAGGACAAGGGGGAATGGGGAGAAACTGATGCACAGAAAGTTTCACTTGAGTATTGGGAATCTCTTTACTATGTGGGTGACTGTTCTCTGGAACAGGTTGCCCAGAAAAGTTGTGGTGTCTCCTTCACTGCACGTATTCCAAAAACATCTGGAAGCAACCCTGTGCCATGTGTTCAGGGATGACCCTGCTGAAGCACGGAGGTTGGACCAGATGACCCACTGTGGTCCCTTCCAATCTGACCTGTTCTGTGGTTCTGTGATTCAGTATTTAACCTTCCAATCATTGGGATAAGCTTGTTGATGGGATTTAATTCAGGATGGCTTGGCCCATAGTGGTGATTTTAAATGACCTTAAGAATAATGTAAAGTGACTTCTATGATTTTTTGATGGGAGTGGTTTGCATTTGCTAAAATAATAGAGTTTTTAAAGATGTGAGATGATTGGCAAGTGCTTTGTTCAAATTGTTCTTCTGCATAAGTCTCCATTTCCATCTACAGGTGAACTAACGAACAGTCCTGTGTTTGTTTTGATTGTATGACCAACTCTAACTTCTTGAGATTGCAGGGAGATAAGGTCTCTTCATAGCCCTAAAGTGAAGAAGCAGGAGATGGCTGCAATGGAGCATAGTATAGCACCATGCAATCCCATTGATAACTGTGTGCCTAGGTGAAAGAAATTCTCAGAATATTAGTGTGTCATTAACACAGCTACAAAAGGTAGCTTGATAGGAAGGTTAATATAGTCCGTGGAGAGCATTGGAGTAGTACATTTCTGTTCCTAAGTTAGGAATATAGATTTAGCTCTAAGGGTCATGTGAAGTGTGAGTTATGCTTCACTCCAAGCTATCCTAGTCCCTCCTCACAGACCTTGCAAGCTGGAAGTCTAGACTTGGTATAGATAGATGGGAATCAGATAAATGAATGGTTGGTTAAAGACACCCTGAATTCCTGATTTTGATTTTCTTATGGCTGTGATGTTTATGTAGAAGTTGCTTTTCTGGGTGCCAGTGCACAGCACTGACACTTCTCTCGTTCTCTAACAGTGGTGCCACGTCCTCTGCATCACATCAGGGCCCTTCTAAAGGCTCATATCCCTCTGTTTCAGGCAAGTGTCTCAAGATACTGAAACCATGATGGTTTGCACTTTATGATTGCTTATTGGAGATATTTTGATAGCGCTGCAAGGAATCTTTCATTGTTAGTTAGTGAGTTTGTTTGGTTTATTTTAGTGGAGTTTTTTTGTTTGTCTGCTTAGGTTTTTAAATTAAAGCTTGATATTGTATACCTGAGCCATTGCTCTAATGAAATAACTGGTAATATCAGCCGCTGTATGTATGTATCAGTTTCATGAGAAGAGCTACAGCTCTAGAGGTCTCTAACACATCAGTGATGGTTCTTACAGATATATTTGCATCTGGGGGAGATGCATAAGTATTTAGTTGCACATTTGTGTCTGCTGGTGACAGCATATTAATAAGCACTTGTCTGTTTATTAACAGAATCCTGTTTTAAATCTAAAAGGCAGAGAAAGCAACCAAAGCTTATGTGCTTCAACTTCCTGTGCTTAGCAGCAAAGAAACATATAATCAGAAAAAGGAATCAGCTTGTGAATGAGTCCTTAATTTAAAAATAAGGCAACATCATTGCATAATTATATTTTTAATTATTTGACTAATTATTTACTAATTGACTATAATATGTGAAGACAGTGCTAACAAATCATGGCTTTGGGAAATGTTTACTTTCAGGATCAGTGGAACATGTATTTGCACAAACAGTAATGCCAAATTGAAACATCTAGACTGCCTCAAAGCTGGATGTGGTTGGTAAAAATAGGAAGTGAATCTCAGTTGGTTTCTTTAATTCTTTCTTCTGCAGCAAATTCTTAAACCCAAAACATAAAGACTGGAAGAAATAACAGTTTTGATTTTTCAAATGAGTATATTTTTTCAGAAATTATTAAGATATTTTTTCCACACCCATGTCTGTATTTTTTCTAGAATCCTTTGTGTAGATAATATAAAACACTGTGACACTATTCCAAATCTTTTTTCTCTAGTGGAATATTTCACTGGTGTTATTACCACAACTATTTTGCTACTTTCAATGAAATTAACATTGATTCCATTTGTTGAATTCATATGGAAACTGCAACTGCACTCTGCCTTATTACCAATGAGTACAGTTTGCCTTTCAATAATTCTCTAAACTCTCAAATGCCTGGGAAATAATATGCTGGAGTGTTACCCAACTGTGACTGAAGCACCATTTGTGCGAAGTGTGACAGTGCACGAATGATATTCCACAATAAAAGTTCAAATGACATTAATCTTCCACAGAGGTTCATTGACTGGGAAGATGCCTCAAATGCAAAATAAAGACACTGTGGCTCCACTTCAGATTATTTCTGAGCAGTTTCTCTGTATCTGTCCTCTGCAAACATGCACATCAATTATTCTGTTATATACTTAAACATAACCAATGAGAAATTAAAAAAAAATGTAATAAATTATATAATTTCTGCAACACCATTAATGAAAAATTTACGTTTACATTTGCTGTAGAGAATTCCTCTTGGCAGGGGTATCATCAAGAATGTAGTGACAGTGTAATCTGCCCAATTTCAGTGTGTAAGAATGATGGTGTATAACTCATTTTGTGGTTTGGTTTCCTTCTGCCATTTTGTATTACAGCCATTCCTTGGCTGACAAAGGCACAGGCTCTGGCCACTGTTGTTTTCTCACTTTGCAAGATCCTAGTACAGGGAAGAGAAAACAGTGCTATCTAAATGGAGATTTAAATTTACATGGAGATTTAAGTTGTATGAGTCTTGGAAAGGGAAGGAATGATCTTTGAGGGTTTGAGAAACCTGGTGATAGGAGTATGGGACTGGGAGAATTGCTTATTCCACTTTCAACCCCTTTTATTTTATTTGGTTTTTGTCCTTTGGCCGTGTTCTCTCATGTTTTACTTCCCTCCCTGGGGAACTGGAGGTAAGAAGAACATTACCCCTGGCATCACACAAGTATTTGAGAATCAGTTACTCAATAGCTGTACAATTTTGTAGTAAAATTCCTGAAAACTGTCTTTCAGTGTTCAATCTTGACTTGAAGAACTAAATTAGTGGGGAAAATGTAGACCAATGAGGTTGTGATCCTGCAGCATAAATATCAGCCCATTTTTTCCTTCCCTGATTTCCATCATTTGTTTAGCTGCATATCATTGAGCATTCTTTTGGAAGACAAGACACCATCTACACTCATCAGTGTCTTCAGAAGCCAGAATTCACCTTTTGTGGCTGTGATTTTGCTGGAAACAGGGAGAATAAATCCAGGTCCTGGCAAGAGCAAATGCTGTTTGGTCCAGCAGCCCCTTGCTCAGTTGCTCAGGGCCTGAACAGGGAAACAACCCCTAGGGACCAGTGAAATCCCATCCTCATCTAGGACTAAAAATTGATTTACTTTTTCATTTATCAGCAAGAAAATTGCTTTTTCTTTGGGTTGTGATGAACCAACCTTCTGACATCATGTCATAGATTAATTGCAAAAGACCAGAAGGGACTGCTATGACCATCTAATCTGCCTTCTTGCATAACACAGACCTTTGGACTTTCACTAAATAACTCACATTTGAAGGCCAGTGTATCCCCAAGGAAAACAACCAGTCATGATTTTATTGCCACAGCCTGCTGCAACTCTCAGCACATTTTCCAATGAAGTTCTCTGTTAACTATTTTGTGGTCTTTACTATGTGCTCTGTGTTAATGAAATTTTTAATTTTTTTTTTTTAATTTTTTTTTTAATCAAAAGCTAATCAAGCAACTTCCTCTATGCTTCAGTGCCTCTATGCCATCCATTAGGAGAAGACTCTCTCCAGGTCATCTGCTTCCTGCTCCAGGAGGCTTGGTATTTTTCTTTTGAACTGATGAGGGCCATTGAATGACATCAGCCATGAATCAGACCTCTCTGACTTCTTCTGGATGTTGCCGGCAGGTTCCCTGCCTGTTCTCTGGTGCCATGAGCCCTGCGCAGAAGTTTGTAGGGGAACAAAAAAAGACACAGTTTTAAGAAAGGGAACATTCTCTCCTAGTGTGTCATCTGTACAGCCAGGTACTCCCAGGGAAATGGGATTTTGATGGGGTTCACACCCTCAGGCTGAAGTAGAGTTCAGATATTAAGTCTCCTCTTTCTGGGTTTGGGGATCTGACACCACATGGTTGCACAAAGGCAGGGAATCACTGTGGCTGCTCGATCCATCAGAAGAACGCCTGAACTCCTGACTCCTCTCTCAGCAGGCAGTGGTGTGAAACTGCACCAAGCTCCAGCACAGGTCTGCTAGGAACCACTGTTTCTTACCAGGTGGAGGTAGCAAGATCCATGTTCAGGAAACACAGAGGACCAAAGGGAGAAAAATACTTTGGATGACCTGAATCAGAGTGCCCACAGACCAGCTGAGGAGCCTTTGCTCCTGAGTCATCAGTCTGGGACAAGGCACTTGATTTTCAGGTTCTGCAGCCCTCAGTATTAAGTGCCTAAAGTAGGTCATCAGAACATAGTCCATGTTTCATGGACTCCAGTGACACTGGAGCAGTGCTGCAATAATAGCTGTGAAATGTCTGCTAGAGCAGGACAGCTTTGGGGGCCAGATGAAGGGAATCACAGAGCAAAACCAAAAGCAAGATGATGTAAGAGTAATGGCCAGGTTTGCCTGTGCATCTGCTCTTCATGCAGCTGAGTCACTGCCCTGTTAGGGCTTCTGCTTGCCTAGGAGCCCCAGGCTGTGGTGGTGCATCTTCCACTTATTTATCAGTAGGGACCATCTCTGCCCACACTCTATAGTCAGCTGTATTTGCTGCAACAAAGATTAATAAGCTACTGGGTGATGAGTAAATATTTAACAACATTTTTCTTTGCTTTGCTTTACATGTAAAATAAATATATTTGCAGAATATTCATTTTCCCTAGGTCTGGCAGCTTCCTAGAGTCTTTCACTTTTGACTTTCAGCAGATATGCTCATATGCTGTATCTAAAAGGATGGTGATGCAATCTTTATGTTTTGCACATAGCAAACATTATGTTTCATCCTCCTTTGAGAAAATCCCTTTCTGAGGTTTAAACTAAATGTGTCTCATCTTCATATTCAGTATGGCTCCACTTATGCTGCATCTTCCAAATTATGCTAACCCTTGTGTGCCTTTTTTTAGTAGGATTTTTCAAGGATTTTTCAAGTTCCATTTTGTTCATAGAAAAATTTATTGATGAAACAAAAGACATTCCTTTCAGGGATTGAAATATTGATAATTTTATCTTAAACCTTATGCTTTAGTCTACCGCTGAATTGTTTGCTCTCTAGGTTCTTCTTCTATACCTGACTATCTTCCTCAGGGAGAAGCATGTCAAACAAAAATATTCTGAATATGGCCTGAAAAATGCCTTTTTAGAGATATTTATTTCAATTTCTGAGGAAATTATTGCCCAGGACTGTATTTAGCCTTGCCACTGCTAACTAGACTTTAACCTTCAGCTGTTATATTAGTTGCTCTACTTCTTTTGAGTCTTCTTCAGCTGAATTTCTTGGTGAGCTGTTGTCAGTTTACTGATTCCCCATTGCAGACTGGTATTTGCTGAGATTGCAGGTATCTATAACCTTAACTGGGTCACAAGTTTAAAATCATGTCCATTGTATCTTTAACTACCTCACTTTTATAAAATGCAATTTGAAAGTGTAACATCCATCTAATGATAATAAATAGGATACCAATGAATCATATTCTCTGCTTGACCTGCACTAGTAACACGACCCTTGTGGAGGAGATGCTTCTCATTTTTCAGAAAGAAAACAGTAGTTTTAGAAGCTTGATGATTCACACTTTAATACCATTTTTCACCTGATAATAATAGTCTTTCTTAACTCAGTCATTAACAGATGAAAGCAACCTCTGTCCCCTGGATTTAATAGTATGCTGTAATTAGTTTGTAAGTGCTACTCTACCACACTGTAACTTTTATTACATATCAGAGTCATTCTTGTTAAGTTCTGCCATTCTTATCAGCTACTTCTAGCTCTTTGTTTCCTAAATCCTTCAATTACCCTATGTAATCATCTCAGGGTCACCTCAGCAGTGCAGGGGTGGATATGTGTCCCTTTTTGCCCTTTCCACCTCCTCACACTGTACACAGTAAATATGATATTTTTCTTTTATTTTATTTTCCAGGGGGAACAAAGCAAAATAATTGGTGCTTCAGGTCTCTTGGATAGCAAGCAAAACATCACAAAAAACTTCTTTGCAGGAGAAAAAAGCTTTTGAACAAAAGACTTAAATTCCATCTGTCATTTCCACCCATTACTAAATCTACCAAAGACTGAACTTTTATCTGACTGAGCTGAATGCAATGATATCTAACTGTGGTGCCACTGATCATTGCAAAGCATAGACCTGATTTTTTAGCTTTTTGAAACTGTTAACATAGATTTAAGTGCAGCAGAGGAGGCATGAAGCCATGAATGTTTTATTGGAAAGCTCCTGATCATCTCTCAGCAGTTGAGTCCAGTGCCATCACTTAAAAGATTAACCTCCTATCTCTACAACAGCAATTACTACAGGAACTGCCTTATTAGGTAAAACATATTAGATAAATTGAAACTCTAACTCTATTGATAAATTCATTCAGTAAAGCTGACCTCATGGCTCCCAGGCTACATGGAAAAATCTGTAGTCTTTGTCCTTTCATGCAGAGGAATTATCAGCCTAATGAAGAATTAGTGAGTGTCCATGTGACTTAAAGAGTGTATTAAGAATGTGTCTGTTTTGCAAGCGTCTAACCTTGCCATGTACCATACAATCTTTGGGGCCTCACTACAACAGTCAAGCTCAATAAGACATAACATGTGTCCCTTCCCTTTCCTAGGAGGAATTTGCTAAGCAATCATTCCCCTGAGACAGCTCCTTCCAAGGGTCTTTTATTATTTCTAAGCTTGATTTCAGCTTCATTTTGCCCTGGTGTGTTGAGCAGGTACAACATTTATGCACTAGGGGAGAAAATTGAGAGGAAATGTTGTTAATACCCAAGTTTTCAAAAGCAGTGGTGCATTTTCATGAGTTCTTGGATCTGCTTGACTCTCTTCACAACCAGTGCTCATAGAAGCTCGATTTGGCTGTACCTCTAGATAAAAATGATTACAGTGGTAATGCTGGGTTGATGGTTGGGCTTTCTGATCTGAATGGTGTCTTCCAACCTTGAAAATTTTACAATTCTATGATTCTATGAATCTGGAAGTGCTCAGTGAGTCAAAGCCTATGGTGTCTCATAATGTAAAAAAAAGATATTGCCATGGAAAACACAGGCTGGTGTGACCACGCTTGGAAAGATGAAAAGTCTTTGCCATAGCTGAGAATCTAAATGCTCACTACCTGTTCTACCTATGGACCTGTAACATTACATTTTCCTCTTTTCTTCAGACAAAAAAAAGACAACTAATTTTTCTCTTTTTTCTGTTTAACAGGATAGACCATATTATTCATCAGCAGTCATCTCCATAGAGTATTAAAAGTTTAGCATGATGTTTTGGAAGCAGCTTAACAATGTGACTGTTTTGTGGGTTTCCTAGTTTGTTGCAGGATCATAGAATGATTTGAGTTGGAATGGACTTTAATGATCATCCAGTTCCGACCCTGCTGCCATGGGCAGCTAGGTTACTGCCTGCAGTCTACTAGACCAGCCTCATCTTGCTCCTCTGCTTCCCCTCAGGAGGTTGAAAACCACTATGAGGTTTTCCCTCAGTGTCCTCTTCTCTATACTGTACAAACCAAGTGACCTCAGCTGTTCCTCTAAAGGATTCCTCTCTAAGCCCTTCACCATCTTTGTCACCCTTCTTTGGACATTTGTTTACAGCTTAATGTTTTATTTTTTTATTTAAATTTTTATATGGTGGTGCCCTCAAACTGTACACAGCACTCAAGATGAGGGCACACCAGAGTGACCCAGAGCAGCACAATCCTCTGCCTTACTCAGCTGGTGATGCTGTCCTTGATGCCCCCCAGGATGTGGGTTGCCCTCCTGGCTGCTAAGACACACCTGACTCACATTCAACTTGCCATTGACCAGGATCCCCAAGGCCTTTTCTGCAGCACTGCTTTTCAGGTCCCACCTAAGCTGTCTACCGTGAGTGGAAACTTCAGATGATAAGTTTTCTAGAGAAAAAGAAACATTTAGATGATTCAGATGGGGTTGGGAATCTTCTTGGTGGAGGTGGCAGGGATTGAAAGGCTGGGACATTGATCAGCATAATGAGTGGGAGAAGATGTACGTGGGAACAGGGACAAGAGGACCTGGGGTGAAGATGTACATAGTGCAATGAGTCTTTTACAATCATATAACTGATTCCATCCCACCTCTTAAGAGAAAAGACCCAGTATGACAGCAGGAAAAGGCTATACACCTTTTACCTCTGCATCTTATGGAAGGAATAATTTGTCTGTATCTTCCCTTGGACTCCAGCTTTATTCCATCAGCTCTACTGAAATGACATACAAGCAGGTTTTAAATGAGCTTTCAGTATCTCTTTCTGGGCCTGACAGTGTCTTGCTCTGCCTGTAGGGGCAGTAAGATGTATCTGGAAACTGTTTCTAATGGTGACATTGGGTTGTTTGTCTCTTGGTTGATGTGACACAGAAAATGTTAGGCAGATATTAGAGCTGTAGTGCTGTGTGTTACTGCAGGAACTTTTCACTGATCTAATTTATTGTAACCAAGTGCTAACATCCCACCTTGATAGGGAAGGGCTTGAGTAACACAATCTTTAAATGACTTGCTGAATACCAGGCATAAAAACTGTGCCTAAACATGAACGTGGGTATGGCCTATGAGTATTGATAGAAGTGAAAACCAAACCCAATGCCACCTGCCTGGAATTTCTGCTGTGACTATACTGCTGTGACTATACTGTTGTGACTGCAGTAATCTTGTCCACCTGTTTAGCACCTTGGATTGCTGGCATCCCAAGATAGCTGCACATAACCACAGAAGGGTTTGGAGTACCTTCACAAAGGTACTTCACAAAGGTTGTTCTTTCTCTCAGGAAACACTCCGTATGTCTGTGGTTTATGGGTTGAAGCTATACTCCTAGTGTCTTGCTGGATTTGTGCTAGCATAAATGCCTTTTATAGGGCAGTGAACTGAAAAACTAGAGACATAACAAGTTATAGACCAGTCAAGCACTAGGCTTCTCCCTATAATTAATTTGTGAGGTGTGAGAATTGCTGTTTGTGTAGGAAGATGTGTGACAGCCTCCATGTACCATGTGTCTAGTCAAGCTTGTCCATGGTTGGTTTGTCTGGCTATCAGAACATCTGAAAGTTTTTCTTTGTACTCAGTCCCATTGCATGAATATCTCTCTGCCTCATCAACTCTATCTCCTTTCAAACCCAGTCTTGAAACATATCTTTCCTTCTTTGCCTATGTCTCTTAATTTTTCTTTCCTTCGGTCATTGGCCTTACGACTGGATGGTTTAATTTATTCACCGTGCAATATCTTTATGATGCTGTTTTCTGTAATTTATATCCGATACAAGAGAGTGGACAGTGTTATTTAATTCCATAAGGGGCTTTAGGATGCCATTCTACAAAAGGTACTTAAGAAATAAAGTCATGAGTCTGCAAATACTTACTCATGAAAATAGTTACATTAAAATTGATGGTGCTACCCGTGTGAAGAAGTTGTTTCCAGGTTGGACCCTCTTGGTTTATACCTGGATATCTAAGCATCCAAAATGTATTGTCTTCAAAAAGTCCTCTTGGGAAGATAAATTTTCTAACAGCTGTTTGATTTATAGTATGGTGTGACCCCAGGAAGCTTCTATTTTATGGTCATGATGGGCAATATTTATCCCAGCTGACTTTAGGTTCTAGGAAGGTGTGTGGTGTGGAGGTTGGTCACTGCCCCCTTCAGGAGGCAAACCAGAGCATGCACGTTCAAAGCTTGCTTTTCCCCATGTACTTTAAAGCAAAATTTCCCTGAAGCCTGAAAGCTTTCTGGCTTGGTGGTCAGAAAGAAACACTTTCTGGAGGCTTTACTGAGTCTCAGGAGGTCTGTATTATCTTGGGAGAATTTTTCTGTTATACCATTGTAAAAAAACCCACATGCTTTAAATTTATTTTAGAGCAAATGCTTTTGAAATTTCCTGTTCTTTTGTTTGATGTTCCTGTTTTTATTTTTTTGAGAGTGGCTTTATCTCCTATTAGGTGCCCAGTGTGTAAATACTGGACTAGAATTACAGGGGGAAAAAAATTACTCCGAATTTAATGGGAATAGAGAACTCCAAGACATTGTTTTTTTTCTGAGTGTCCTTTCCATGTTAGACCAATCTTGGCTGTGTTAAAATATTCTGTGCTGGCATGTTTCTTCCCCTAGAATATCTCCAGTTCACTAGTCTCGAATTATGACATGTATCCCTGAATATGAAAGCTTTTGGCTGAGCCTGAATAAGCTTTCTGGTAAGACAGATGTTCACTCTTTGGATATGTAATAGAAAACCCATCCAATGTCTCATCAGTACAAAACTGATGATGTGATCCAACTTCAGGTGCTTTGTCTCTTACAGAAACTTTCATATCTATTACCTGGAAAATGGCATGATGATTTCAAATTGGATTCTAGATGCTGATGGAGGCTGGACCCTGATTCACTGACAACACCAAGCCTTCCAATTTATTATCTCTCTGTTGGTGGTGAGGGGGGCAGGAAAGTAAAAGGAAGGTGGAAACACATCAGTTGTATTTTTTCCACTTTTATACCTTTCTTTTTCTTAATGTTTCCCTTGTCCTAAAGCAGACACCTCTTTTTTCACTCTGCTGCATGATGGAGGGGCAACTCCGTCCAAGCCCCAAAGCAGTTCCTTTCCTGACCCTTGCTTTTATGTATCTGTTGTTTCACAGGTGACTTGCACTGTCTTAGAACATTGTCTTAATCACATTGATTGTGCTAGCTAAAATGCATCAGGGATGGAAAGGTAAGAAGAAAAATTTAGCAGCTCAGAATAATAGATCAGGTACTGCACAGACTTTCCATTTCCCTGACCAATGAGCCAGATATTTTGTGAACCGGGTTTTGGGGATGGCATGAAGTAATCTGTTCAGTTGCTGGGCTGTTGTCTGAAATTATTTTTTTTCCCCATAGCTTCCTATTTTAAGATAACTGCGAAAAATATAAAGTAATTCTTTACATTTTGAAGTAAAATATTGAATGAGATATGGTTTGCTGAGGCTTAAGGGATCTTCCAATGTCCCTTAAGAAATGAGACCTCTCCTTCAGCAAGCAGCAGTGACATCGTGGCCCTCAAAAGGCTGCTTTAGATGGGTGGACATTTTTGTAGTCTGCTAGTCCTCACACAAGGATTATATCCAGCTGTGACATATAGGTGTTCTTTAGATAACTTTTCATGATTTCTGCTTTCATAATGACTTGACTATGAAAGCTGGTGGAAAGGCCAATTTTTAACAATCTAGGTTCATGTCAGGTAAACTTATTTTGAAACTGGTATATTTTGCTCTCTGGGAAAAAACCCGTCTGTTTTGAGCAATATTCTTTGTATCTCCCAACACAACCTCATTCAGCTATTCCTTAAAATAGCTCACTGAGGAAAGGAAAATAAGAAATATTTCAATTAGAAGATAAAAATTACAGTCATGGAACAGAGTAATATTTATGGTGAATACTGTATTATCTTTTACATTCAAACTTGGTTTCAGTGGATAAAGAGATTGGCCGGAACGTAAGCATGTAATTTGATTTTAACAATGAGGTTTTGAGCGCACCAAGCGGGCAGAAAGCAGCTCTTCTTTGCTGGGGCAGACAAGAAGACAGCCTATGAGAGAAGAAGGAGTCCGGATCCCTAGTGCAGGCAGGTGTGTGCCTTGGCAGGAGGGCTGCTGAGCAGTGTGGGTGTGGGAGGAGTGCAGCCACGTGGCTGCAATATAAGACCAATATACCACATGTTACCCATGCCATTGTACCACTGTCTGCTGTTCCGGGGAGAAAAGCAAAGTGAAAGAGAACAAAAGGGTGGGAGTGACAGGGAGAAGAAAAGAGGGTTGCTGCTGCAATCAGCATTTCACTCAACTGTGAATTTTAACAGTTTCTCTGTAGTTCAGATTGTTATTTTGTTCACTAGGTACCTGTACAGGATAATGATGATGGCTGATATAATATTGCAGTGCAGCCGAATTCTCATGAACTTTGCAAACAGGTCTCTTGTCCAATATGCTTTGACCTATATGATCACAGCTTAGTCATATTGCCACATTGTTTTTGATGCTACATTTAGTTTTATGAATAAACTGGTTTCTAAATTGCTAACCAGTTGTCTGATTAGTTGCTACAGATACAATTTATTCTAAGTGCTCAAATAAAGTGTAACTGCTGCTTTTATGACATTTTCAGTATCCTTGTCATGTCTGTCTAACTGTCATTTGTGAAACCTATGGTCATATGATAAAATTCCTTTAGAAATCACTAAAGAAAAGTATGAGCATTTGTGAGTAAAACCAACTGTTATATTTAGTTTGTTGTAAATAGTACATGTTACATGTTGTAAATAGTACATGACTTAATGGTTGGCTGAATTTCAGTACAGAATCTGGCAAACTACAAAGTATAGAAATAGATTACATATCTTTCATTCTTTCTCTTCAAATATCTACTCTTGATTCTCTGAGAAATCAAGGGTATATTTTTTTTCAAGGTTTAATTTCCAGCCCCCAGGAAGTGCTTATTTTAGTATTTGTGGGGTACAATCTGAAAACATAGGACTTAGCTTGCATTCAAAATGAGTTTCTGCAATAAATTTAGATGCTGATTTTCTAGAGATCTGCAATTTGTTCTGTGAAAGCAAACACCATGACCAAGAATCATGCCTGTAGAGGCAAGGCTCATCACCTGATAACATGATGAAATACTTGCAGCTGGTGAAGCAGGTCTTGCCACCTCATTCTGTGAGTAGAGACACCAGAGAATGAAGTTGTGTCATGCATGGGAATGTGAACAAAGCACTGTAGCACAATAATGATGAGCAGGTCCTCACACTGCCCAGTTTAGGTGCCTGTGGGGTGAATTATTTACAGTAATATGGAGCGAGAGAAACTCCTCAGGGATCATTTCAGATTTAGCCCTGTGAAGCCTAGTAGAATAAAAACTTCCTGATCTCATACTCTGTTGGCAGCTTTTTCTTAGCTTGGAGTTAAGGGACATCAGAACAAGACACAAGAACCAAACAGAAGTCATACACTTTAATAAATACTACAGGCTGGTCAGGAAGGATGCAGTCTTGATGGATGTTGGACAGCACTGCAGCAGGGCAGCTGCTCCCCATCACAGGATGTGGAGTGTATTGTGAACCAGCAAGAGCTAATGTGAAGGACATCCCCTCCCCTGTCCTGTGTTAAATCTGTGCCTAGCAGCTATCTCATTTCTCAATTTATCAGATGTACCTTTGGTCTTGCATGCTCAAGGTCAAAATATTGTCAACACATGGTAGTGAACAATGTGTGTTAGCTGTACTATTTTTTTTTCTTGCAGGGGTGTTTCCTTTTTTCACTGCATAAAATGGTTAAATGTGGTATTTTGCCTGCTTTGACTAGAGCTCTTGTGCTTGCTTTCTATGGTTACCTGAGTTATTTTCCATCTGTTTCCTCACATCACTTTCAACTGGCTTAAACCTACTGCCTGATTGTGGCACCTTCCACGATGCAGTGCAATTAACCACAGGCAACTATTCAACATATTAGACATGAAAGGAACATAGCGTGTTTTTTTCTGGCTTCATGACTTGTGAAGGCCAAAAGAACAGCTTTATTCTCTCCAAGCTTCTCAACCTTTCTTTGGTGTGTGACATTTTTAGATGGCCATGCAAGTATACAGATATACTTAGGACACCTTGCAATAGTATTGCTTTGGCCTCATAAATACCCCCTCCACACCAAAAAAAGAGGGGAATGTTGGCAACTGGTTAATATGTAGCAGAAGAAATTAAATGCCTCTGACAGTAATTGCCTGAAGAAAATTCAGAAGATGAGATAGCAACAACACAGCAGACACAAAATAACTACATTAAGAGCACAATAGCCATATGTCAACATTATATTAAGAAAACAGTGCTTAAAATGGTCAGGTCAGATCCTCTGCCAAGAGCCTGACATGCGGTTGCCAAACCAGTTTTGTCGGAGAAAACAGTATATGGAAAAGATGCAAAAGCCATCTACCCCCTCCAGACCCTACAATTTGAAGTCTCAGTGGGTCAAACTGAAATTGATTACTGCAACTGACTAGGAGTATTAATGGGGGAAGAAAATGTTAAAAATGAAAGCCAATTCTTTTTTCATTGCTCATTCTGCTTCGAAATAATGATTCTAATAAAACAAGTAGTTGGTTGACAAATTAATTTTTCCCCATGTAAATCTTGACTCTTAAAACATTTGTATTACATTATGATCTCTTCCTATCTACAACTAACATAAGAAATAAACTGGGAATGCACATTAAAAATTAAGCTAATTTTTTGATTGTGCCTTTCTGACAAGTCTCAATCTGCTGTTATCCAAGGAAGGGATTTAGTTTCAGACCACCTTATCTTTCAGTTAAATATGGTGAATTGCCTTTTTCGGTATAAATACTGATTTCTAGGAAGTGTGAATAATGAGGCCATTGCATTGCTACCATTTTTAGAACAAAGACATAGACTTATTTCTGGTAACACTGGTGTTATATATATTAGTTAACCTCTCTAAAATTCTGATATATTTTGTAGATTTTTAAAATATTTGTACCCAACAGGTTTATTCTTCTTGTAAAGATTCAGTCTGAATATTGAGAAACACTTTTGCATTGTGAGGATGACTGAGCAGTGGCTGCCCAGGAGGGTTGCAGATTTTTCATCTTTGAGGATATTCAAAAGCTGTTTGGACATGGTCCTGTACAACCAGCTTTGGGTGATCCTGCTTGAGCAGGGCCATTGGACCTGATGACCTCTGGAGATCCCTTCCAGCCTTAGCTGTTCTGTGACTCCGTAAAGAGATGACTACTTCAAAGGGCCTATTAATGACCCTCCCTTTTTTGGAGGGGAGGTTCTGGTACATGTCTGGACTTATATGTCATCTATATTATTTTGATGCAAACAGATAAATATGCAGCCTGCTCTAAGGTGCCATAGTTGTATAGTTTAGCCTGTTTATTCTAGTTGAAAACCAGGAAAAAAAATCACAATCCAACAAAGAACCTCAGCCAGTATAAGGTATCTGGGCACAGATTTCACCACATCTACTTTAGGTCTTTTAAAGGTAAAACTGTCAGCAAAATATCACACCCCAAACTGACACAGTTTTACCAGTGTGAATTTTTATATGTAGGCCAACTCTTGCTCTACTATATGTAAAATGAATCACAGGCTGCAGTCCAATTCCCTTAACAAAAAATAATTGGCAGAAACCTCTGCTGCCAGATTTGGCAGTGCAGAAGCTGTACAGGCATGCAGGCTGATTTAGTCTTGTTTTCAGAGGCACTTCTTCAGGAAAAAGTTACCCTATGTGAGTGAAGCATCATTAGAATCTTGCCCTGGTGTTGCCCATTTATTTAGGCTATTTAACTCTGTGTACACTTGACCACTCTCATGGGGACTATGTACCCTGATGCTGGATATTATCCTGGATTTTAGTCCATGAAGAGCTCAGCAGCACAAATGATATTCCTAGTCTGCCTCATCTTTTTAGCAGGTGCCACAGCAATGGTACCACCTGGACTCCCAGAATCTACATCCTGGTGTGGATACTTTGAATATATGTAAAATGATGAGCTCTGCCCACCATACAACACAAAACCTAATTTTTGACATTGTGTTCCTTTTTGCTTTACTGTCTGTTTTATAAGGTGTTTATTTCATATCAAATTTTGTATGTTAAATACAACCCCTAGAATTGCACCTTTTTGCACACTCCCCCAAATGAAAAATGAAATCACTGCCTAAATAACTGACTATAAGAGCTGAGGTTTTATGAGAAAAACAGAGAATTCATTAGAATTCAAAGCTTGGCATTATTGCAATGTATGCAAAACCATTTCTGTCATTGGTTAAATTATCACTTACTCAATTTCATCTATCTTATTAAAAGCTACATTGGAACAGCCTGTTGCTTAAATGAACATACTTCCCCATGAATATGTTGTTTTGATTCCATGATTCTTTTTTTGTTAAATCTGTTTATGAGCTGAAGGAAGTGAAAGACAAGTGGAAAAAATTAGCAGCTGATATCCCTGGTTCTGACTAGATACTGCTATGTGTTTAATATTTAGTTGATTTTAGATTTACAAATAATCTTGATATGTATGCAGTACTGAAATGGTAAATATTCCTTTGCTGTGTATTTCTCAATAAAAATAATGGTGAATGTAATGTTTAGTGGTTGCTGGGTTTTTTTTAAAAGGTTTTCTTGGTTTTGAGATACATAGATGACTACATCTGGTCCAATGGCCCATAAATACAGTCTCACTGTAATTAGTGACAAACACTTAGAAGAAGTCGAAGTGTTCAAATTCAAGCCATGTTAAGGCTTTCTTATGTTTAAAATCCATCCATTAGATTAGTTGGAAGGGTCATAAAGCATTCTGTGAAATCCGGTGCTGATATATCAGTCTTGAAGGGTGTTAATTTGGTTCTCCAGTTCTGATTTGTTTGGAAGAACATATTAATTGCTTGTTAGACAGAATTAAACCATTTTTCTGCTAAAAAAGAAAAGCGAAATTGCTGAGACTAAAAAGCTGTGTCTTTGCAGAGCATTTTCGTTCTGAAGACAGCAGCTTGTTTCACAAAAGGCAGAACAGGAGGATTCTGTCTTTTTGGATCTTCGAACAGCTCTGAGAAACAAAGGCTGATAGAGCTGAGAGATGCAGAAGAGGGAGCACTTTATCCCTGCCACAAAAAGAAAATGAAAATCCTTAAGGTCATAATATTATGTGGTCTGCCTCAACATCTTTCCTGGCTCACAACTCAAGCAGGAAAATGACTGCAGAGAAGCTCTTTCACTCGAAAGCAGAAGTGCTTGGTTCTATTGCAGGCACAGATTGTACCTGGAGCCTGATCCTGTCTCTCCTCAGCCACGGCAGAGTCCCATTAAAATTAATGGAGAAAAACTTGGACATCGGGATGTACACAGATTAAGTCAAGACCAAAGTCATAACCAGCAGGAATCCAGGCAAAATTCTGACATGACAGTGTCCAGTTTAGAGTACCAGCCACTTTAAGCAAGTACACAGGTCCATGTTCTGTGTGTGACAGAGGAGACACTGCTGGGACAGGCAACAAAGTGAAGGATAAATGTCCTCATGCTCTTATAAATGTCTCTTTTTTAGGAAAAGCATGGTACTAAATGAACTTTCTAGACATGGAATTCACACAAAACCACATAGAGCATAACAAACCCGTATTCCCACAGTAGGATTGTAAGTATTCATTTAAAAATGGCAGGGCAAGGATGTCTCTCTGTTACATTGCCTGATGTATTCTCATGAGTGCTACCCTTTCCATGATGTATTAAGCTGATTTTTTGCATAAGAGCTGTATGGAGGAAGGATCTACTCATTCACATGAGCCCGTGCTCCTCCCTTGCTGTGTGTGAACCTAAGTTCCCAGTGTGATCAGTGCAGTGAGGGACAAAAAGTTTGGCAGGAATCCTTAGTGAGTAGGATACTTCTCTGAAGAGGACCTCATCAACATGAGAAGTGGCCTTGATTATTTCCTACAATAGCTGCTGATTTCTAGTGTGTTGTGTCAACAATATATTGGTCTCTTAACAGTAGGTAGATGAAAAGGAAGCAGTTTTCTCTATCTACCTGCAAATGTACCAAATACCTAGCTGTTTCTGGGGCTTAATTGTTGAATGAACTGTGATTCCCAAACTTTGCTATTCCATATTTTGGAAGGATTTCTATTTGCTTCTGTATAAGGTGATGTTCCTGTCTAGGTATTAATTTTCCTTTTGTTTAGTTTGAATCTCCAGCTTCTTAGAACACATTGTATTTAAAACTGAAAGGACACTGATCAGCTTTTCATTACAGTTTCAGTTTCCACTTGTGCTCTCAAATGGGTGTGAAGAATATATGTGAGAATATTTTTAATTCAATACTTGTATACAATAGCTTTTACTGAGTTTAAATACCCCCTTCCAAATCTGTAATATGTATGGGTGCAGTTACAAAACTTACTTGTTGCAGTGGCATTGCCATATCTTTGCTCTCTGCCTGGATTGCTTCACTTCTTATGGTTTCAGCAAAGAGCAATATCAGAATTTTTAGAAACATCGATGGAAGGCTTTCTTTGTGTAATTTCTTTTTGCATGCCTTAAAACCAGTAATCTGAACCTTGTGCTTTGTTCCTAACAAGGGTGTGTTTTTCTCTTTCCTCCTTAACTCTTTAGCAGCCTACCAGACCTCTTGTTTTGTCTGCCTGGTGTATTTCTTTCTGCCTTTTCCTCACCCCGGAACTGCCAAAGTCAGGATCTCTCACCCAAGCTTGACATTATCACTGCAAGTCACTTGATCTTGGCTGTGAGTCAATGCTACCAAACGCAAAAAAAACCCAACCAAAAAAACAAATTCATATAACTCCTTCGTTAGGTCTCATCTTACCCTTACCTAAGACAATGATAAGGATTTTGAGGAATGGAGTAGAGCTGTTTTTAAAGCATTTGAGATATTTCTGCTTTAGGAATGATGTTGTATGGGCCATAAGGGCTAGCTATTAACTTACATCATCAGGTTTAAATTAAAGTGGTTGGCTCTAGGACAAATACTGGAATTTCTCCATTAGGCAATAAAATGGTGTTTGGTTTTTCTGAATTTCTGTAACTTTGTTTGTGAAGTAAAGGTCATCCAATTTTACAGATTCAGTTGTCTAAACTTGTTTTGTCCATCTGTTTTTGTCCTGGCATGCTAACCAGTAAATCCTTCATGTAAATGCTGTTACATTGTTCTTCCAGAACAGTGAGGATGAACAATCAAGAATATTATTGTTCTCTAAATAAAACAGAATTGTTCTCATTTTCTCTAAATATCTATTAGGAAGACAGATACTGTGGTGAAGTCTACAGCAAAATAGTGATAACATATTTGTTAGTAATCAAGATAAAACATCACTTAATTTTTAAAATGACATCTAAGATACAATGAAACAACAGAGATGTAAATAATTAAAAATATTTTAACATTAATGTTTGTTCTTCTTTTTCCTTTTTTTTTTTTAAATTTCTGAGGGACTCATTCATAGCCATATTCAGATTTGGCCACAATTTAGTGGGCATGTATTTCAGTACTTTGCAGTGAAGTAATTTGCTTAAGCTTTTATATTTTATAAAATAGATATGAATAATAAATGTTGTATAATTTTGACACTATAAAAACTAATAGTCCTTGCTCTTGTCATTGCAATGTGTAGGTGAAAATAGTGTAAAACTTATATAGGGTCTCTTGATTCAATTTTTTGGAGTCAGATTCTGATCTATATTTAGATTTGCTAATTTACAGAAAAGTATCAGTGAAATATGACTGTCAGAGGCTTACATGCTGCTTCAGAGAAAGCTGAAAACAGGAATGCATTAAATTGTTAGAAACTAATGACAGAGTCAGTGTGGGTGGGCACTGAACAAAGACAGAGACAAAGCAGAACCAAACACTTCAGAAATGTTGGTGTTTTCTGGCTTTTTGTACCTTTGATGGGGAAGTATGGCTACCCTGCTATCACATGAAGTTGTCACCACAGGATCAGACTATGACTTTCAAGCAGCATGGGCTAAGTTGGGGTTTTACCTGATGTGGAGTATGAGGATGATGATGACAGGCAAAAATAGTTCAGCAGGGCACAGCAGAGCCTCCACCAAGGATTTAACCTTCACCTGGCAGCAGCCCTGCTGCACTGCGGAGCTCCAGCTTGTGCCATGGCACAAGGCACAGCAGAGCCTGACTGCAGCCAGTATTGCCAATCCTTCAGAGAAATGCTAGCTGGCTTGATAAAGTATTGCTCCTTTCTAAGGAAATAATTGTATTGTTGAATAACTGGTGTTCCATACCAGCATTCAAAGCGACGCAAAGGAAACTGCTCTCTAGGATGCCTTGGTGGGTTCTCCACAAACCAGCCAACTAAGAACTAAAAAGGGTATGTGAAAAAACATAGTATTTGGGTGAGACTGAGGTAAAGACAAGCAAAAGACAAGTTAATGCATCAAAATTATTTGTGTAATGCAGCAGCAACAATTTAGCATAATTTCCACAGGAGAAAACATGGCCTGCAAATTTTCCTTTTCCATGTCAATTAGCTTTCCTCATGCTTCGCCAAATGCCTTTAACAGCACCTAGAATTATTGTGATAATAGAAGTTTAACTTGGCAAGAGGCAGAGTAACTCAGTCAAAGCCAGAATAATGAAACAAACCCTTCACACTGACAAGGGAGTGAACCCCCCCTCTCTCTCTGACTCTCATGTGTCTGTGGCACATAAGTGTTCAAGTCTGTCCCCTCCCATGAAGCATGGTGGTGATTTGAAATGGTCAATGGGCTATTTACAAGCTACACTGGCCTGAACAGACTGTCCTGCTGTCAGGCTTACTTAAACTAATCTGGATTCTTTATTATGTGGACACTGCTAACATATATCCAGTTTTCCTCAAAAATAATTTGTTTTTTCCTTTGTTTGGCAATCAAAGAACACTTTGCAATTTCCTCAGTGTTTTGGGCTGTCTGATGCCTGCTCAGGCTGCTGGGTCTGACCAGGCTCTGTGTGCTCTGGAGGGCAGCTGGGCTTGACAGATGAACTCCAAAGGTACAGTAAGCCTCAAGTTCTGGGATATTTTGGTCTGCCTATATTTGCATAACAGATTTGTTAAGATCCAGATGCATCATCTGTGTCATAGAAGAATCAGGGGCAGAAGTATGGTAGCCCTAGACACAGACTAGAGTTTGTTTGCAGTTAATATTTCATTGCTACTCCAAGTGGAAAAATATCAATGTGTGCTGGTCCTAGGATTAGCTCCAGACAGTGGCCAAACCAAAAAAATTGCCTAGGTGAATTTTTTGCTTTGCCACGTTCAGGTCTTGCTATGCCCATGGATTGTTGCATACCAGGATGAATTTTAAGGATATTCCACTGTCAAGAGTCCCCTAAAAATGAAACAAAAGTGATACTGCCTCTCATTTTGCATATAAAGGAACACAGCCCTCTAACCTCACCTTGTAAGTACTTTTAATTGAATCCTCAAGTGGTGCAAATTGCCTGCACTTCACAGATGAGCGGTGTTTCTGTGGGCCACTGCTTCTGGGGATGTCAGCAGGAGCTCCTCATACTGAGCATTCACAAATGCAAACCTGTTTGAAATGAGCCTGTCTTGAATGTGTTTGTGAGCATAGATTGATCTTGCCATGAAGCAGAGAACAAATTTTATTTGAACTCTGTCCCCCTTGTAACTTTTTCTTTGCAATCCTCAATATGTTTTTGCATTTAGGGACTGTAGAGACCTTCTGTAGCTGTGCTAACACATGCCAGTTCCCCTGGGTTAGACTAAAAAGCTGTTTAGCCTGGTAAAACTCCTCACAGCTGTTAACCAAAGATTGTGTTGGATGAGGGGCATGCCCCATATGTCAGAGGGTGCAGAGTTCACATGTTGATAGGGTTTCACATTTTAATTTTGCTTTCCAAACCCACAAATAATGAATCCAGAACCACAGTATTCCAAATAATGAATGCTGAACCACTGTGTTAGAGTGGCTGCAAATAAAGCAAACTATGATTGGTCTGAACTTGACAGTGAAGTACTGCTTTTCTACCTAACCCAGGAGCACATAAGTATTCACCATAGAAATGAATGATCTGCCTCAACTTTTGCAATGTAAAGTCATTTTGGCCACAGTTCTGCAAAGACAAGCACATGCTCAGCTTTTAATATGAGGACTATAACTAGAAGTAGCTTTGTCTGTTCCTGAACAAAACTGGTTACGTGCACTTGGACACAAACACACATTTGAACACATATTTGAACACGTCATCGAGTTTCAACACCTCTGCAAGAAATGGCCCATCCTCTGCATACTGTAGTAGATAGTGTGTGAGATCTCTATTTGCTCACTGCTTACAAATTAAAATGCATTTTAAAAACTGTTTTCATAAGATTTTGTTACATTCCTTTTAGGGAATGGTCTCTCCTCAAAAACCCCTCCCCCCGAGACTGTAACCTGGCCTGATTTACCTGCCCCTTGACTCTGACCTATGGCCTTCGGCCAGGTAATCTGACCCTGACCCCAAAAGAGATAAAAACCCCTGTTCCTCCATGCTTCCCCTCTTTTTACCTCCTGGGATCCCCTCATTGGAAATAAAGCTTTGGAATACATCATGAGGTAAGTGGTCTCTTTTGGATTTCCTATCCCTATCCTTGAAGATCCCCTCTCCTGAAATCTGAGCTGGCAGCTTGTGTTGGGGTGGAGGAAAAGAGGAAAACTTCAAGATTTGAGTTGCATTATGCTTTTTCACAGCTTTGATAGCATGGTTTTACAAAAATTTATACATTTTTGTCCCCAGGATGACAACATATGTTTTAAAATGTTTATGATTTAATTGAAGAGATCTTCTCCCGTTTTGAGGAGACTGTTTGTTTTTCAAGTAATTCAGAAGGTTACTTACTATAGAATGACAACAGCAAATCTGAACTACTGATTCATACCAACCCAAGTGTTTTTTAATTATTAAAAAGAAACACTGTTGAGGATAAAACAAAATTCTAAATATGTCTACGTAGTAGTATATGAGTTAATTCAGACTGATTTGGAAATGAAAACTTCCTTGTGTGAATGACAAAGGCAAAAGAAAGCCTAAAGGTTTCCATAAAGTAGACAGCAGCTGTACTGAACAAGCAAGCCCTCTTTCAAAAGCCACTGGCTTCTCTCTCCTGTGTGGTGGCTTAACAACCAACTGACAACACAGGTAGATATACTATTGCCTTAGGTTTAAAAGAGAAGTGTGAACACACCCAGTACATTGGAAGCAAATATTCTGAAAGTTTCATACAGGCTTTGTTGGAACATGTCAGGTTCTCTGCAGCACGTAAACACCAACAGAGGGGTTGATTCTAAACTTGCCAAACTTCCAGCCAAGAGTGGGTTTTCTGAGAAAAGTCACATATATCATTACCCTACACTGATGTACAGCTTGGGGCCCTTCTCTTAGTTCCACTGAAAAAGAAGAGTGGTGGAGTCACTCCACTGGTCAGGATTCCTAGCAAGTTTTCAAGATTAGCCTTTTAGATTTAGTATTGTAAAATTTTACATGCAATATTTAAAATTGAGTGATTGTAGATGCAGCAGAGTGCTATACATTATTTTTCTTAATTCCCTTAAACTTCCCCATGAATGGTAGTGGTGTCTGCACAAAGAAGAATGGTTAAAAATGAATCAGGCAGAAGGGGAAAAAGCGGTCATTTGTTCTTCCCTAACTTTCTTTTCAAACTTAAGAGGAATAATTTGTGTAGTTTAATTTAATTTATGTATCTTCCTGTGATCTCATGGAGTCATCTAAATGAATCCTATGAGTAAAAGTTAAAGGTTTTATTTCCATTCTTCTTTTTCCTAAAACCAAAATTATGTCTAATAAAAAGCAAACAAGATTTTAAATATTTAGGAGTTTAGTTTAGACTGGATATATAAACAGGGTTTATTGGCCAAAGTTTTCAAATATTTTGCCTAATTTTACATTCCAGATTTGTCTCTCCCATAAAAAAGCCACAGTAGCTTTTGGCATTAGTGGGACTTACAGGCACTTAGTGGTTTTAAGTCAAACCAAATGTGAGTCTGGTCACTTACTTATTTCTGAGGTTTGCTTTAAATGTCCAACATAATAGCCCTAAAGATTTCTGCTGAGAACATTATTCCAGAGCACCTAGCTTTTGGGGTTTACTGACTCCCTAAAGCCTGCAGCTCTTCCCTGGATGCTGAGGGTGATCTCCTTCTTGGCACAGACAGTAGAGCTGCTCTGTTCCCAGCCCATACCTTGGCACAACACAGACCCAGCAAGACTTGTTTGTGGCAATGCTTGGCTCCTTCTCCACAAAAACAGCAGGTGCCTGCTGAAATGCTGTAAGGCTCCTACACGCAGGGCTTAACCCCCTTTTTTTGGATGGAAGCTGTATGATAAATGTGGGCTTGGGAACCTAACATGGGCTTGGAAACCAGCCACCAGGGACTGCATTTGGAAACTTTGGTCCAGCCTTTATCAGGTCATTCTTGGATTTCTGTTTCTGCTTTTAAAATGGGTATTCATGCCTGTGTGGTACACAAACCATGAAAGCTTTCTCTAAATTGGATTTTTTACTTATATATATGGCATAAACTGCAGGATATTTAACAAATTAAATTAACTAAAGGTAGAAGCGCTGGGAATTTAAGCAGGTTGTGTTACATTCCCTACATGGACATGAGGGTTACCAGTGCAAAAGTAAGAAGTGCTCTTACTGCTGTACACTCTGCATCCTTAACCTTTTAGCATGGCAAGAATGAAAGACACAATACATTACAGGAGGGCAAAGGGGGAAGGAAAAAGTTTTCCATGAGTTACTACAAGGAACAAATTGATGGCTGATGCTCAGTTATGATACCTACAAAGTATTGAATTGTTGCCTTGAATTTAAGGATAAAGCTTTTGACAGGATGCTGAGAGTCAAATTTTTAAAATTCTTTCATTTTTTTTTCTTGATTATTGTTGGATCATTTAGATGACTAAATGCACCTATAAGCTGAGATGGTAAATGCTGATGCACTGTATTTGGTGGCTGCAATATTGCACTGCAGCTCATCATCAGGACTCAGATGGAAGTCAAGTTCTGTTTTAAGAAGTATTGTGAAGAATCTGTCATGCTTGATTTTGTAAAAAATAAAAGGCTGAGTCTGTACACATTCTAAAGTAGATGAAGGACTCCATTTTAATGCAAATCTGCTGTGTTGTCATTAAAGATAACTACAATTCTGATGTTATAAGCTAGAACACTCTTTAGACTGTAATACAAAGGACCTGGCTCTTAAGGTAAATAAACAAACTAAGACGTTACTAAGACAACATAATACATAGTAAACAAGAAGTAATAATCATTACAGGATTTCAGTATATGCTAACATATGCTGAAATCCCTGAAAAATATAAGGAGTCTGATCTGAGTCAGATCAGTTAATACCATTGTTCCACTTTGGTGGATGCTGTGGAATTTGATCCCTGATGATTCTGAGAATTCTGGAATTGGTGGTATGGAACTATTATGAGGATCCAATTAAGTAATTATATCTGTTGTGTAAAAGGTGATCTTGTGTTCTGTTAAACATAAAAATACCACTTACACACCAAACAATGCTTGAAATGCAGGTAGTTTTGACATTTTTAGCATATTTTCCTATGAATTTTTATTCATAATAATGTGGAATTCAAAACTATCTTAAAAGAAGATACCATATGAAGTCTGCACCCTTGTCTGTTTGCATAAATGTGTTTGAAGATCTTCTCACTGACCTGAAGAATGGCAACCTTAATGTTTCTTTTTTTATTGCAATTTTAATTTCTTACTGATGTATGTGAAAGAATTGCAAATTTTCAAGAGTTAAAAAGATTTTTTATCGAGTCTATCTAGAAAACTGATAATAGAGAGGCGACTGTAGTTTTAAGCTGATTTTAAAAATGTATTTGACAGCCGTTTAGGAAAACATTTGTCTTAAGTGGAATAAAAATGATTATAAAATAAATAAACTAAGGGATATTGAAGGCAGTGACAGGTTGTAGAGTGGGAGTGGAAGAGCTCTATTGCCTGGGCTCCCTCCTAAATTTTTCTAATTAACTGGCAATTCTTCTAATTTTTTAGAATTTCTTTTACAATAAAATTTTGCAGTAATTTGAAGGAAATTTTGTGCCTTCCCACCTGTTCTAAAAAAGAAGCCACCTGGCACAGCCAGCACACTTCTGACTTTGGTTCAGTTGCTCCTTGGTTCTTAGCTGTGCTGGATTAAAGCACAGAGTTTGTATTCAAGGTAGTGAAAAAGCTTCAAATGTCCAGAAAATTCCAGCCTAGGTTTGGGATGCTTTTAGATCCTTCCAGCTGAGCTGTCTTGCTTTGGTTTCATGCTAAATATCTTCACTTGTGATGGACTTGTGACAGCCACAGCCGATGTAAAGCTGTAAAGCTCATGTCAAAGGACCTGCAAAGTGCAGTGACTATAAAAAGTTGTTTTCTGAAGTTTTGCAGGTGAAGAGAGGAGGAGGGGGATGATTCTTGCCTTTTAAAGCAAATCACCCGTGGGTGATTTGGAGACTTTAGCTTCAAGTCACACATGGGCCAGCCCTTGCAGAGCAGGGTGTGTCATGACCATCATGACCCTCAGGCAATAAAGCAACCTTTGCTGTCCATGTCAGTGCCTTGAGCTGATGCTCCTCAGTACTAACCTCAGTTACCTGTCAGAACAGGGCTGTGGCCCACCTCTCTTACCACGAGCATGGATTGGCAGAGCCAGACCCTCAGAGGGGTGAATGACTGGCTTATCAAAGAGAGACTGAGATGGGTCATGAGAAAGTATCCTCTAGTTTGGTTAGGGCTGGGTGGATTTAGCTTCTCCTTCTAGTCAGTCTCAAAGATTTCAACAGCCACAAGGACCAGCCTTGATCCTGCTAAGCCTTTCTTGAAAGGGGAATCTTAATTCATGCACGTCCCAGTGACTTTGATGGAACTGCTCACATGTGTAAGAGTCTGTAGGATCAGCAACCCTTAACTAACGAGGGAGTTATGTAAAACTGCATGGCATCTGTAAATAAACACAACACTACAGACCCTGGTGTGCTGCTCTGCTCCTTTTTGGACACACTACCCTATCTTTGCTGAGGCAAAGTCTTCCCTGCTCTCTTCGCATCACACAGATGGGATCAAAAAGCTGAAGAACTGCGTTTTCGTGACGGGAGTCCATCACAGGAGCATTGCTATTAGTCTTTGCTAGCCATCAATGTCTGGAAATTTCACAGTCAAGTTGCTAGTGATTGTATTGAAAGGGTTTATGTGTGGGTGGCTGAAAATATGGTGCCTGGCCCCTGGTGCCAAACTCTCAGGCAATATCAGCTGTCTTTACACAAGTGATGAGGCAGAATATGTTACTTTAAGTTTAATATTCAGAACTTCGTCTCTCTTGCTGTCAAAGAAACCATACATGTGGAGGAGATGGTGAATACAGAAAGTGCATAATTAAATACCTCAGCACAGAAGAAGACATCATGTAGTTTTTGTGGGGAAAGGTGGTGTGAAGTATTTTTTTATTGTTTACACTTAAATTTGTCTCTTCAAATGACTGTTTTATTTAACATAGCAGCAATTTTTGTATCAGTAGTAACTAGGTTTTAGATTCTCTGAATGTGTGCTTGACTTACCAGTGTTTTGTCATGTGTACAGAAAGCCAGGAGTTTGGCGTTTTTGAGTTTTTGGGCACTCACTATTTGAGTGCTCCTCAAACTTAATAGAAAGTTTCCTATTTGTTTCTTACTCATTGTACTATGTACCATTACTAAAAATGAGTGCTGAATTCTATCCCTGTTTTTGCTGGTGTTTCTTTTTCTATTAAGAAATGAACTGATTTCTATCTTAAACATTGAGGAGGAGTGGGTTTGAAATGGAGAAAGGAAACTGAGGAAAAGGAATTCATAAAGTGAAAGAGAGTCATCTCACATTTTGTCATCTTTTATTTTATAATGCTTGTGGAAGCTGGTGATGCCCTCCAAAGGACATTCAACACGTGGTTGACAGGACAAGGTCTTATGGGCTGCCATTTATCCTTAGACATAAGAAATGGTGGTTGCTGGTGCTTTCTCTGGGAAGGGCCCCTGGTCATAGAATCAGAGAATCATCAAAGGTGAAAGAGACCTTTAAGATCACCAAGTCCAACCCTCAACCCAGCACTACGACTGTAACCCCTGCACCACTAAACCATCACCCAGATTCAGACAGCTCTTGAACACCTCCAGGCATGGTGGCTCCACCCACCTCTGTGGGCAGCCTATTCCAATGCTTCACCACAAAACCAAAAGTTTTTCTTATACCTCATCTGAATCTCCCCTGTCTCAGCTTAAGACCATTCCCTCTGGTCCTCTCACTGCAGGCACAGTAGAAGAGACCAGCCTCTACCTCACCACAACCTCAGGGAATTGTTGAGCATGATGAGGTCCCCACTGAGCCTCCTCTTCTCCAGAATAAACAAACCCAGCTCCTTCAGCTTGGTGTGTCCTAAGTATGAATATCCATTTTTAATTTTTTTTATAATTTTTATTAATTTTTAGATGTGATTACTCCTCTCCCCTTTCTCTTCAACATGCTTGTTTGCATACCCATGCTTTGAAATAATGGCCACTAGGCTGCTTAGAGAAAAAAACCCAGGCCTATGTGCTAAACTATTTTAGGGTTTTTTTATGAAGAGGCAGAAAAAAATCAGTAAGAGCCATAGACTTATCCCCTCAAGATTTAGTGTTTGCCTTCAAAAAGTTTAGCAGTGGGTAGTTTGGAAAAGGGTAATATATATGTATTTAAAGATAAACTATTCTTTATTCCTCTCTGCAGCAAACCATATTGCTGATTAACCACTGCTTTCATAAACTACAAGTGGGCCATTTAAGCTGTTTCACTGCTGGTTAATGTACTGTATTGTGCTCCCTCTTTCTACAGTACCTCACTAGTGTTTTGTTTTTATTAGAAATTCACCTATCCTTGTCTACTGAGGAGAAAAGAAATTACACTACAGAGCCCTACAGCCCATAAAATGGCAGAGATTCCTAAATAAGAGTGGCCCGAAACTGAAACCTCTGTCTGCCTGCACTGTAATGAAATGCATGACTACAAGAGATAATAATAATTGCAGCAATAGCTCGTTACAGCTCCCAGATGATTTGGTGCTGTCAGGAGTGCACTGTCCTCTGACATCCCAGGAGGCGAACAGCATCACTGACTGCAGGCCCTGATTGGTGTAGTGAAATATTGCTGGCAAAAATTAAAAGGTCTTGGTGTCAAAATAATTCATGATATGCATATCTTCCATTCTGATGAAATGGCTGATATCCGGATTAGCAAGATAATAAAACTGATCAGGCTACAGTTAAACAATTTAAGCTGGAGAGCTGTTCATTTTGTAGGTGTCACTTGTCAGATCAAGGGGTCAGAGCGGGATGAAAGGCTCTCCCCAGTAACCTTCTGATGATTTGGATCTGGAATGTTCTTCATGATTTGTCCAAAGTTTTCATCACTGCGCTGCCGGGTAGCATTACCACGGCAGGCTCTGTTCTGACATTCAAATCCTGGGAATGACAGGTTATTAGGAGAAGAAAACTGCCTGTACATACATTAAGCCCCATATCTTTGACCTGTAATTTGAACTGATAGTGATATTGTAATTGAGTGAGTAAAAAGAGGAATTTTTTATTAAAACACAGGAAGATGAAGAAAACGTTTATTTTCAGGTGATTTATGGCTTCATAAAATAAGCTTTTTTGATGATGGTTTATTTTATGGCTCTTGAAATGCTGAGCTGTGTGCATACTATTTATTTTATGGAACAGTTATTTAAAATATCGTAGCTTCCCATATATTTCCAGCCTGCTCATCAGTAAAGGGGCTTGTGCAGATGGAGAGATACCCGTTTCATATGGGAGTTCATGTATTTGAATAGTTCAGGGATTATCCCAATAAAATGGACCCAGGAAAATATTGTACCCAGTTAATGCTCATTGCTTCAGAGACCCCTAATGTCCTTTCTTGACACCTTATTGCAGGATATTATTATACAATGGATCTTCAGTCATATGGTGATAGGGAGTGGGGCAGAGCAGGGCTATCAGGGTAATTGACTCCTGTGCACGGCAGTGTTACACACTTGAGTAACTAATTTAATGGAATGTGTTTTCATGTTCTCCCACACAGCCCTGCCCCAGCATCATTCTCCCCTCAGGGTGCCAGCAATTCAGGGCAGGTAAACAGTGGCACAAAAGCTCTTGATTTCCCAAAAATGGGACCACAGTTTCTGTGGTAAATTTGCTGCCAGTGAAACAACTTCTACTGAGCCCAGTAAATTAATTGGATTTACCAGGAATTCTCCTGGTAAACCTGCTCCTGATGAAACTAGACCTCCAGTGATTGCATGACATTTTTTTTTTTTTTTGTTGGTGATTGTTGTTTTATGTGACCATTGGGTTTAGTTACACAGCACAGAGATAATGGTTTGGCATGGGTGAAGCACTTAAATGATCCATCAATAGTAGGAATTGCGCTGGGCATCTGCAGAATTCTGCATCTGTATGAGAAACACCACTCCTTTGAAACTTGAAGGAGTCCTGTGCTATTTCAGCATGAGCTGGTCCTCACATTGGTTCTGGCAAAGGTTTTAATCTTTTTTTCCTTGGAGGATGCAGAGAAAAAGAAATGGCCAGTTGTAAACAAGGCAGCTGAATTCTTAAAAATCAGTCACAGAGGACACTGATGGTTTGTTGATGCCATTTTTTGCTTCTGAACTGTTCCTAGAAATGCAGTGAAATGGGGAACAAAACCCACTGTCAACAAGTTTTTTATTTCCCTTTTACTATGGCACAATCTTTATTTAAATGCTTGGTCATATCATAAATGTTAATAGAGTATATGTGATAGAACATACTTGATTGCTGTGGGTTTCTTCTCTGTTAATTTTCATAAGCAAGAGTACTGATCCCTGAGAAACTCTGGGTTCACTGCATTTTCATGACAGGTGCTTCTTCAAAAGAGGTACCAAGTCCGGTGTTCACACACCAATATTCTTTTAAATCAAGAAGGCAAGTCCTGCAGACAATATTTTTGTAATAGAATCGTTCTCCTGACTTTGTTTAATATTCAGGTATTTGAGTAGACTGAAAAGAAAATACTCCACAGACGACTTTTACTAATTAGCCCCCACCCAGTGTAACTACCTCTTCTTTTGCTTGTAATTACATCACAGTTGTCAAGAGAATATTGATGCTCATATAATTAAAGAATTGATCCTTACAGCATAATAACACGACAATAATATTTGCATAATTGTATTAAAAAAAAAAGTTTCCAGAATGTAAATTTTATGGTCCTTCTTTCAGTGGGATTTGTATATGCTTGCCCTTACAGTTGGGTCAAGTACAACTGAAATTTGTGAGCTTGCCCTCATGAGTAAAGTTAAATGAGTAAGCATGTATATCCAGGGCTAAAACTACAGATTCTCCCTAATGCAGTCTCCCTAGGCTGCAGTGAATGATGCAGTGGTCTTTAACCATAAACTGTATTGTAGTTTTGGAAGGACACGGAGTTTAGACTTGTAAGGAGTTTTGCTTTGCTCTGTGCCATTAAGATACATGCGCAGTTTGCTTTTATGGTGTTTGCTGCCATTTAATTACTGATGCATCAAGATGATCTTCCCAACTCAATGATGTTAAAATTAATGATTATCTTAGCTGGTTTTTTTTCAAGTCAGCTGAAGATTTTGGGATGTTCCCTTCTCCACGCACCAAGTGTGTTCATCATCTAAATTGAATGATTGTGCGCTTGAGGACTGCTTGATGGACTTCCAGATATAGCCTTTCTTTGCTTGTTAGTTTAAATTTGGAACTCATGGAGATTGGTGCAAAAGTTGGTTTCTGGCACATAAACAAGAAGAGTTGAGGAAAGTCTTTAATTAAGCTTGAGGGCAATTTCATCTGCTCTTCCTCTCATGCAGAAAATCATCATTGGATAGGTCATCGTTGGTAGGCCATCTAGTTTTGGGGGAGGTTTTGGTGGAGAAAGTTAGAGTTAACTATTGTGAGTGTCATTCTAAGTGTGGTACAACAGCTCCCTGTCTCCCTGTGTGGACAATGAGAATTCAAATTTTTTGTTATGTATTACAGTTATGCTGAAAAATATGTGGTATGACAAATTCTGATTGTCTATGGGTATAGCCTGGTGGCTGGCTTTCCATAACTTTAAACATAATCAGTAAAACACGAATTACATCTGGGGAAAGGTTGATGAAAATCTTTGGAATTGTGCAATAATGTTTTCCCTCTTTGCTTATCACAAATTTTCACAGAAGTTCAAGTGCATCCCTTATGGGAGACAGGTGAAAGAAGAGACAAGGAAAGACATGGAATTTTTAAAAATACACTTCAAGCTGGATTACAACTCTGAAATTCTGATTAAATCCAACCAATCTGCTTTCAATATGGACATATTTGATTCAAATTTTTTTCATATACACAATATGTAAACATAGGTATCAATGTAGTTAGAAAACAGTAGATAGTGAATTTCAAATATAATATATATTGTTTAGGAATAGATGTTTATATTTTACTTACTTTGCTATGCAATTCAACCAATTGTAATAAAGACAAATACTTTTTTTTGCCCTTCCATCCCTTCCATTATATTTTCTGTGTCACAGGCATGTACTTGAATCAACACATACCAACAATAAAAATGCAAGAAGATATGAAAAACAGGGGGAGATCAGTTGATTACAGACATAAAAAGCTATGAATTTATTGTTTCCACATCAGCTGTACATTTTGGAGATACCTAAGAAATGACTCAGTAGCTAAGCTTATTTGATTCCCTTACAGGTTTTATGTCTTTACTCCATTTTAATTTTTCATTAGAATATAATAATAGCCACAGGAAAAAATGATTTGGTCTGTGATCTATTTCATTATGTTCTCATCATAAGGAGAGAATCTGAAGTGGGAGAGCATCACTAATTTTTCGGCACAGTAATTTATTCTACAGTATTTAAATGTTGTAATTTTCACACTGAGGCACATGCTGCCACATCTATCGTCCCCTGGACTAGTCTCTGTCTTGCTCTTTCCTTTTCATCTGTTTTGTTTTTGCATTTTTTTTCATAAATTCGACAGATGGCCTCTTGATGAATCTTTGATAATACTGTCATGTAAAGCAGCTAAGACTAGAAATCATCTCACAACAATTTTTCATTGCAAAGAGAAAATTGAAGGCAGACAAACATCGCTAAGTCCATAACAACAGCAACAAAATATCCACTTCATGTAAATAAAGAGGACAAGCTTTCCTTATAATGCTCAAACACTAATGCCAGTATCCTTTAAAGCCTCTGGATTTTTTTATGCTACATTTAATTCATCTTTCAAGCCTTGGGTTTGTTTAATATTTTGTTGGTTTCATATTCAGAAACATTTTCTCAGCTCTTAATGTGTTCTCTCTCCTCCTTAGTCCCCCTCCTTTTAGGTCTTTATAATTGTGGATCAGGTGAAGTTTGCTTCCCCTCATTTCAAGGTCATGCACCACTAGGACCATTTTCCTGACTCAGAGGGCACGTAATTTCACAGCCGTGTACTCCTCATTAATCCACCCTGAGTGGGTGCTCAGGAAGTTCCAGATCACAGATTTGTTTTTGTCTTGTTCTCTGACTCAGTGCTTCACAAAAGGATTAGATTAACCCCTTTTGATTGTATTTATATCTTAGTGCATCGTGATAGAAATAAAGTGATTTCTTCTTCTCCCCATGTAACCTTCCCACCCCTTCCACTTTTGCACTGGGGACCAACAGCATTTCTTTTCCAATAGTGTTCAGTTAAACTGAAGCTTGTGGCAGACAGAGAATTATTTGTTTTCTCTTTCTCTCTTAATGCAGCTTTAATGCATGAATCTATTTCTTCTCATTTGCAGAGACTTGTTTATTAACTTTGAATGGTTTTTGTTTAACTGGATACTGCTTCAGTCCCTTGGCTCTGAACGTGGTCTCATCTGGACCTGAATTGCCCTGCATCCAAACAAAGAAGAAAACAAAAAAAGACAGCACAGTGACTACTGGATAGGATGCCTTCTTTCCCCCTCAATATTGTGCCCCAGCCAACTGCTTCAGCCAGACCCCTTCACCTGGGAGCTCTTTTCTGCCTCCATTTGTTGGTAAAGCTCCTCTTGGGACCTGCTGGTGGAAGGGATTCCCACTCGCTGCCCCAGGTGGGGTTTGGCTCCCCAGGTGGAGTCTGTTCACTGATGTTTGCTCAGGACTGGGGACCCTGCTGTGCTGGAGGCCTCTGGAGGATCTTGTACCCTTGTGCCACAGTTGGCCTGTAGCAAAATATAAGGAATATGGGAACTCTGAGAAATATTTTTAAATGGAGCTGATCTGCTGCCTTTAACATCTTAAGGGAGCAAGGTTTGATATTTGGAACAAACCACTGGGAGACCTGAGCTAGCACAAAGTGTGTAATTACTTAACATTGGTCCTTCTTTCCTTTCTGTAGTAGGAAAAGAAAATTATAAGTTATATAAATCCATTTTGTAATTCTTCAGGTTGGATTTGATTTGTGATAAAAATAGCCTTCAGGCTATTATGTGGAAAAACCAGCCCGCAGTTGTATGTGGGAAGCTCACAACCTTAACTATTTCAACTATCCACTTTTTGTAAAGGGAGCTTAGGCCTGTGCTGCAGCTGTAAGCACCTAACTTCAGGTCCCCCAATCTGAATAGGAGCCCATCCTTAACATCCTACTGGACCTATCTTAAAGATACAACCATAGTAATACATACACTTAATTTGTGACATCTCTTGTTATTATAAATAACTGTTCCCTATGGAGAAAACCAAGAAACCCCTTAACTCTAGACATTGGTCAAAAATGAAGTGGCTAGTGGTCCCAGGTCCACTGAGAAGATAGTGGCTGGAATGGATTAGATTCAAACTGCATGTTGGGGGTATGGGGGTGCTGACAATTGCTGCAGGAATTACCACAAAGTCTTAGAATGGAAGATAACAAAGGAAGGAGAAAGAAAAAGTTTGGCCAGCTTAGAGGAATAAATAAACTGAAAGGCAGTGCAGGAAAGGAGACAGGGAGACAATACTGAAATTTATTTGCGTTCATTGGTCAGATAGACCAGACTGAGAAGATAAACTAAACTCAAAGGTTAATGGGCTTTAACTACCAGCTAACTGGTGAGACCTGCTGTGTGCAGGTTCCTAACTGGCCACAGCTAGTCCTCACTGGACAAAGATGTGTACATTCTGTTGGTTCCTGGTTTCCTGTTAGCCAGAAGGGGATAACTTATTGCATCCTGAGTGTGCATAATATCATATTATTTATGATTTCATATTTGAAACATTTCAAACAGGGCAGGGAAATGCCCAGTCAAAACTGTAGAAAGTTCTCAGAATGTCTCCCCACTTTGACTCCTTCTGATCTTCCTAGTGGTTTAGTTAATGAATCCAGTTTTGGGCATGCCAACATAAATAAGACATCAATATACTGAAGTGAATTCTGCAGGGAGCCATTGAGGTTGTCAGGATCTGGAACACCTGTCCTATGAAGAGAGGCTGAGGAGACTGGGTTCATTCAGCCTTGAGAGGACATGGCTTTTGGGGGACCTATCAAAAGGGTACCAGAATTAATGAAGAGTTTATTGAGAAGATGGAGACAGGAATTTACAGCAGTGTGTGCCGAAAGGACAAGAGACATTGGAAGGAGAGAAAATAAAACAAAAAAAATGTATTCTAGTGGATATGAGAAAAAACTGTTTCACCATAACAACAGTAAAGTCATGGAAAGGAATGCTCTACCTGCTCACTCCCATGTTTACAGAATTTGTTAGAATTTGTGTGTGGTGAGTAATATCACCTGATCTCATAGTTGTGCCTGCTTTAAGAAGGATGTCCTGTTCAAGTTGTATTGCCTTCTGATTCACATGGGATGTCGGGGAATCCCTACCTAATTCTGATCTCCCTAAAGCAATGGAGAGAAACTTTCTGCAACTCTGAATCCAAGGTGATTATACAACCCAAATTTAACCTTCTTTTGCCTTTTTACCTTTGACATCATCTGCAGAATGATGAAGGAACCACAGCAGAATTTGTCCCTGGGGGCTGTGGCCAAACTGATTGAATTTCTGGAGGCTCTACCTCCAAAAAGGGAAATACCCTCAAATATTGCAAGCTGTTCTATACAGAGAGTACAAAGGAAGCTTTATGTGGATATAAAGCTATGGAAATTTTGGAGTACTTTTTGATGGCTTCTCTGGGTTTTGTTAAGGGAAGAGGGAAAGTCTCAGATGAGAATGAGAGGAAAATTTGCTCCCAGCTGGGACCTCTCTCATGCTGAGTGCCATTCACTCTGGTGCAGATGGCTGATGACTTTCCATGAAGCAGGGTAATTTTGGACTACCTGTGGGGTATGCAAGCTTATAGAAAATTAACAACATAGAGTCACTTGTTTTGCATGGGAGGAGACACTACACTGCAGCTGAGATGACTGCAGTACAGAAGCCCTGGCTAGTTTTAAACTGGCTTGCCTGGATGTTCCTGGTGACATAAAAGAGAGCTCCATGCAGGATGCAAAGTCCTTCTGAGGAACTCAACAAACACTGAGACATTTAGTCCCACCAATTTCTGTGCAACAAGAGCTATCACCCTCAGGAACCATACAGTGAATACAGTTCTCTTTGCCCAAACTGCAACAAATACAATAGAGGTACACCCATAAAATAGGTATATATAAAAAATACTCTATATTTCAAAATGTGTTTTGACAGGATTCCCTTTGTTATAGGAATGCTTTTTTCTTCTTTGCTTCTCTGTCCTGATCAGAAGCCCCAGGTTTATTCTTTGAAATCAGAGAGAGAAGGAGCCATGACAAGAACATCTCCAGAATTTAAATGAGGTAATGAGAAATAGGAGCAGAGGAGAAGAGCAGAGCCATATGAAGCAACCAGCCCTGTGTTCCATAAGGCAGCTACTCTGAAATTTGTTTGGAGACACTAAAATTTGGATTGTTGATTACACTAACACTTCAGGGTGCTTTTGGTGCTACGGCATTTAATATGTTTCTTCCCTAGGAAAGAGAGTTTTCCAATGGTATGAAATACTAGGAATTGTAGGTAGATAGTATTGTAGATAGTTGTAATAATAGATAATAGATAATTGTAATGTAATAATAGATAATAGATAATTGTACATAGTGCTCTGTAGAGGGTCATATCTGTGACTCAGGAGGTTTTTTTTTTTCTTAGCCAATATGACAATATTTTAGAGGTAATGTCGGAGTCTGGAATTATGAAAAATATTTCTTTGCATGTTTGAGAGATTTTGGACTCTCTGACAAACAATGTTTTTAACCTTTGTTCATGGAAATAGGGCTTTTAAGCTCTGAAATGAAGCAGAATTTTCAAGAGTGTGTATTAAATAGTAGAATAGTGTGTAGTTTTATCACAGGGTGAGAGTTTTGGATATATGGGGTTTTTAGGATGGTAAGCAGGTGAAGGCAAGATGGAGGAAGCACATGGCTTTTGGGTTTCTTCCTTCTTCTTCCTTGCCTCCATGTTCTGCTGTGAGATGGCACATCGTAGTTGGTTTAGAATAGAGTCTAACCTTCTAACATAGATAATAGTTATTGGAAAAGTATTATAAATACTGATTATGTGGATTGTAATATAAATATCCACGCCACCCTGAGGGTGGGGGCATTAGAGCATTTTGTATTTGGCATTAGAGAATTTTGCATTTTGTATTTGGTCATGGGGCTTTGGAAGTTCGTGCCTTGAACTGACCTGCAAGGAAGAACTCTGCAGGTCAGGAACAGAATGTAATGATATAAAGAAAAAATAAACTGCGGAGAGAAAACACAAGAAGAAAAGCCTTGCACCCTTTCTTTCAAGATCTCTGGCTGGGGAAAACAAAATTGTACATTCTTGGGTCAGCAGAAAACAGCTGATCAAAACAGCTGATAAGCAGAGACAAACAAAAATTAAATTTTTTATAAACCCAAGAAGGTAAGAGCAAGGTGCAAAATTTTCTAGGCAAGTCTTTCTATTACATTGGCCTAAGCACCAAGGACATAAAAGATTTGAAGAAATGTTGGTGTGAAGGAACCAAGCAAGAAAAAAATCTAAGAGATTGTTTCCATAGTAAATATGATCATTATTAAACACGGTTTCTCTGGGTTTCACAGAGTGCATAAACTTGCAGCAGACAGGACTCATACCAGACTAGGCAATGTGTAAACAGGAGATCAAACTCATAAAGTTAGCACCATTTTCAAACAAAGAACTTAAGATCAAACCTGGAACCCCAGCTCCTTGCTCACTTGCCACCCATATATCCAATGCCTTTATCAATCTGTTGTATCCTCTGATTGTATGGCTTAAGATTTCATATGTAGTCATTTTCTGTTAGACAAGACCAGGATTCAGATTTGTAGTCCAAACCGAGCAGAGATCTGTGCCACCTCAGGGGAATGCTTGCTCCTGGTCAGTACTCTGAGAGGCCTAGCGTGTAAGAGGTGCATTAACAGTCACCGAGTGTGCTCATTCCTGTGCACTCCCTTCACAAGCATCAAATTCTTCTCCTGCCTTGCGAGGGGGCCGTAGACATCTCTCACAGAGTTCTGGATCCATAATAAAACAGCTAGGGTAGTGTTACAGTGCCTAAGTCTCCTTCAGTGGATTTGGTCCCTGACCAATTAATAAACCCAGCAGTTCTCCTGTGGTCAGTGAAAGTGGGATTAAAGATGGAGGTGTGGTTACCACCTAGCTGAAGTTGGGAGTGAGAATAGTGAGAATAGTATGCTTGTTAATAACTGGGGTTCAATAACAGAGACAGAATGGGTATGTCTGGTGTGGATATTGTAAATGGTACATGTATATAGGGTACCATGGATTGTGAATAAAATATATCCATGCCACTGGATATACTCTTGTACATATACCCTCTTACACACTTTGTAGGCATTTTGAAGTTCTTTGGCATTAATTAATATAATTGAGCTTTAGAGATATGTTTTATAGTATGATGTGTCCAAATACTAAATAATCCAAGCAAACAGTAATCAGTCAGAGAGCTCCCATCTCAATAAAACTGATATTGAAAATGCAAGAAGGAAGTCCTTCAGCCAGTGGTGAAGAGGTCTCTTCTTAATTTCTTGCTGTGCAGGGCAATAGGGAGCTCAGCAGAGGGTGGTGTTGGTTGGGAGAACTCCGTCAACCTAAAAGAAAGGGAGATGGGATCTGTGAAGGTCCTGTGACTCAGTGTCTTGGTGTTAGTGGCTGTAGGCTCATGTCTTGTAATGCACCTGAGAGCTGTGAGTGGCCTCAACAGCATCAGCCTTTGCTTCCTGTTAGTCACCTTTTAACAAGGCCTCAATAAAGAGGAGAAATAAAAGAGCACCATGCCCTCAAATGTAATTTTTATTATTATTCGTCATGGCCAAAACCCCTACATATAGAAATATTGGTTTGTATTTTCTTTCTCATGGTCCTCCTCTTTCACTGCAGTATATTTGGCACATTCTTGATATGGGATTTCCTCACAGGCATTTATGCTACAAACAGGAATGAACAGACATCATCATGGGCATTGGTTGCACTTCGAAAAAGAAAACATTTTTGGAAAATTCTCTCTCCCCATGGAACAGAAGCAAAGTAGGTAGCATTGCTCGAAGCAGTTTGGGAGGTGAAATTGATGTCTGCTTTGCAGGCTCTCCAGGGGTCACACTCTTTCTGCTGTGGGGATGAGTGAGCTGCAGGTGTTGCTGCAGTGCAAGTCTCAGCCACGACTTGGATCTAGGGCTTCTCCACCAGTGCTCAGAGCTCAGCCAGGGTGCACACGGAGCAGAGCACTCCTGATCCTGCTCTGTGGCCACAGCCACACACAATGGTGGCGCAGTTGCCTTCTGGAACCCTGAAAAGTTATCTTTCTTTCTCCTTTTTTTTTTTTTTTTTTTAAGCACTTAAGCCCAACTGCTAATGGAATTTCATGATTTTAAATAATTTACATTTCCATCTGGTTTGAAAAACACCAGGTGGAGATTGCAGATTATGACGAGTCTAAGTGGAAGGAAATGTTTGTTTAAAATATTAAAGCTAAAACCAAACATTTATGTGCACCACATTTTTGCTGTCCATTGTGCTGTGTTCTTCTCTATCATCACTTTAAATTTTGCTTTTAATTAGGTGTTTTGCACATGTTGCTTATCATTATGATCAGGGGAGACAAGGCCAGTGTGGGGTGCAGGAGAGTCAATACCAAAAGGTGAAAGAATCAGGGTTTGACAAATTCTTCAGCGTGAGCTTTTGATCATTGCATCTGTTTCTCTGTGTTTTCTACAGACCCTGCTAACTTGCTTACTTTGAGGTGGAAATAAATTTGAACCTAAATAAAATAGGTTACACAAGGGTGATTTTAAGGGAAAACATGCAACTTCCAAAGACTGATGAGAGTTTTGTTAGGGTAAAGATTGATGGTTTACTGGTGCACAGTCCAAACCACCCACAAGGACAAGAAATTTCCTTTTCTCCCACTTGCCAGCTGGCAAGCTTTTATTTAAAATGGGGGATATTGAACTGTGGTTTCTAAAACTGCTTCTAATACTGGAAGCTTAGCCGCCAGTTCCTGGATGCACTTTCCCAATACATCATGAAACCATGAACTCAGAGTGAGAAGCTATTGTAACAGCACCTTTTCCTCTGTACTTTGAAATAGTTCATTTAATGAAGCCACATCTGATATTCATCTTCTCCCCTAGCTAAAATTCTTGTGTTTCAGTTCTCTGGAAATGGGGTGGTTTTAATTTTGTGTAATGCACTAGAAGTAGAGATGTTATGGTTGCTGCGTGCCTTAGCATGACATTATTCAAAATCACACCTACAAATGTAGAGCTAGCATGAAAGGCTAAGGCTTGTGTTTGCTGAACAAAATTCCATCAGTGAAAAGCACAACTAACACAGAGTTAAGATTGCATAAAGAAAGCTGTATTTAAATGAATTAAACAAAATTTAGACCGGTGTTGCTCATACTTGCAAATTTCCAATTCAGAGGTGCCAAAGGCTCAGAAAGAACTAGCTCTACCATCCCGTAATCTTATTTACTTACCACAAATAAAACAACTACTCCAGTTGCTCCAACCTCTGTCCAAAGATGGTAATATTGCTTTTTAATGTATGTAGGTGGTTCACATTTTCATTATTCAGAGTTCTATTAGGACAAGAAAAGTCTTTGCTTCTTTGATGAATTTTGAAAAGAAATAGAAACAGAACATTTGTTTTTTGTCTGTGTACTGTGAACCCTATTGTCCATAGACTCTGCTAGAGAGGTGAAGAGTGAAGCAGACACTGAAAGTTATAATGTCCCCCAGTAGTTCCCAAGTGTATTGTGGTAGGCCTAAGCTGAATTGTGATCCAAAAGATCAACATATGTTTTATATTGCACATGAAATACCAGTTTGTTAGGGTTTTTTTGTGAGAATTTGGCTCCAGAACCAATTAGTCTGAAAGTCTCATGAGCAATTAATTGTTTTATACTAGGAGAGATGAAAACTAGTATAGATCAAAATTGTCTGCAGATAATGTGCATGGATTTACCAAAGGAGAAGATGTATGGCATAAGCTGATTTTAATTTTGGTAAGTTTGTTGCAGAGCAAGCTGACAAGGAGTGGATGTAATTTATTTAGACTGAAAGATTTACTGTTTGGAGAGGACTTGCTTTGTATGAGAAAAACAGTCAGATGCTGCTCCTCAAGATTCAATAAAATAGGTAAAAGATGAGGAAGTTATTAGTTATTTTTCACATCATAAGGTAATTGCAAAGGGGTGTATGCTGTAGAAATTAGTGTTGAGTAGCTCTCAATATTGGCGATTCTAAAGGAGTATCAGTGAAAATTTACCAGTTACAATAAAGTGAAAGGTTTTACTAACACCAGAACGAGATGGAGATTATATTTAAGATGGAGCAAGGGTTTTAAGTGGCTTTGGCCATTTAATATACTGTAACGCTGGAAGCACAGTGAGGATTGATGCTTTCAGGGGTCAGTAAGTGCTAATCACAAATCAGGAAAAGGAACTGATTTTTTGTAGGAATCAAGGAAAGTTAACAGTGAAGCCTTGAAAGACAGGTGGCCACTCACACCTGTAGATAAGCTGGGGAGGGTGTCTTTTTGTCCTGAAGTGCTATTTGGATATTGTGTGTTATAGTCAGGGCTAGATTCTCTTTTAATCATTTAGTTACCTGACCCAAGGACTTTGCCCCTTGGCTGTGAGGGGCTATGGAGGTTATCTGTAAAGGTATGTGTTTTTCTCCCACATCCATTATTTTCATAAACAGCTTTTACCATACTTCATTAATAGTAATCACCTGTGCAGTCTTTGCAATTGGAGACATAGCTGAGAGCTCTTCATCTGTACACATGAAAGAACTTGCATTCTGTTGATTTGCATCTTGAGTTTCTCCAATATTGGAATGTGCAGTAGGTGACTTTAAATGACTTTCTTGTTGTTTCCATCCCATTTGGGAAAAAATAGTAATCTCAGAAAAATATCCTCTAAACAATATCATTAGAGGTAAGTAAGCTAATAACACATAGATTTTAGTGTTTGCTGGTTTGTGTCACTGTCTGGTAATACAATGAATAATTCATATCAAACTAGTAGAATGTAACATTTACATAAAATAATACTTTGCAAATTTATGGTAAGTACTAATTACTTGCCTTATTTGCCATGACTATGATATTAAATATTCATAAAAATGTGATTATTTCTTTGATTTGGCAGGCATTTAGATTTCTCTACAGCTTTTCACACTGCTAATTTTAATCCAGTAAATTATCTGGAAGAAAACAGTATGCAGCCGAAAAACTGTTCAAAATTCACTCCAACATTGAGCACATTATGGACGTAATGATCCATTACAACCAAACTTCAAGAAGATCTTGCAAGAAAACTGAGAATTAAACAAAGAAATATGGAGACTATCATCATTATTTATCAGATATATTTATTAATAGTTTAGAATTTTATATACATCAAGAAACTTTCAAATAATTGGATTCACTTTTATATATTTGATTTTGGTGAAGTAAGTTTTTTTAAAATTCTTCCTGTGATAAATCTGGTGTTCATCTTTATGTATTGGTGTATTTACATTTTAACTCAATAGAAGAACTGAATTGTGTTTTGAATGTGACAGACATATACTTATTTTTTACTGTCACTTAGAAAACAATATCCAGTATTAATATCACTTTGCACTTAAGTGTATGCATGGTTATGTGTATGTGTCTCTGTGTGTGTATATGTACATTGATTCCAAGGCTTCAAAACTGCTTGTGTAATTAAATCTTCATAACTATCTGTGAATGTTTAGTACCTGCTCTTGTCCCTCTAGCTGTGAATGCATTGAACATTGACATTTTAACTAATCAGAATAAAGTCTCTAAGGCTGTGTACGGCATGTATATTATATACGTGACCTAAAATGGAGAGATGTAACAGGAATCAGAAATGCTGATCCTTAGACCCCCAGGCTCAGATTATTTCTCTGCACTATTTACATCCTTTTCTGTTGTTTCTAGCAGCAGAGGAATAACCAGTAAACTCAAATGAAGTAATACAATCAAAGACAATCATCAGAAAGTGGCAGTAGCAAAATGAAATAAATCAGGAAACTTGAATGTACGAAGATGTCTATAATAGAATGGAAAATAATTAATGCAGTATGTGTAATATGTAATGGTAGCTGTAGAACTATCTTTGTAATGTTTATAATCATCAAAGCCTGTCTTTGTTTCCTGTTTGGGTTTTTTTGCTTTAGAGGTTTTTACTAAATAAGGTACATTGTCAGCACACCTACTCTCAGCTACCTGTACGCTCAGCCACTCAGCGTCTTGCTTCCGAGGGACAGCCTCAAGGAGGGCTATCAGGAAGTGTGCATCCATCCCTGAACACCTGCTCAATTAAAACTTTGCTACTCATCAAGCTTCACTTAAATATGTGTGAAACTTTCAAAGATACACAAATGTTTTAAACCCTTTGATTAAAAGTTAAACTGATGACTGATAACTTGCAAACAGCACCACTAACCATATGTAAAAATACAAAGTTCCTGTATCACTGCTTAAAATAAACATTTGGAAAAGGTTTTGAAATATCAATCTGCTTCTTTGCTGTACAAATAAGGAATGTGAAATGAAATGTAGCTCTGTTAAGTCTAAACAAAAGAAAACAAATTTTGTCTCGGTCTTAAACAGCTCAGTCCTGTGTAAGACTTGCAGGATTTCAGCGAGGCACACACGTTATTGGAGCAAAATTTGGGTTCCAGACCTGAATCTCATATCTTATCCTGCTCAGTCATGCCTCGAGCATAGGATATGCCACTTGAGCACTTTGGCATTGAAACCTCCTCGGGCATTTTCCCCCATGGCAGAAGCTGGGGCAGAGCTGGGACACGTGTAGTTTTCCCTGAACTGATGTAGAGTGCCCACAAGAAAATCCATTGCTCCTAATTCCAACTGTACCTAATGTCATGGCTTGGTAATGCTCCCAGAACAGTCCTCTGCTCTGTTCCTGTGGCTTCATGCTGCCTCTTTCTTTACAAGAGGAATTTAAAGGGCAAGGTTTCTGATGAAATTTCTGACTAGCAGACCACTAGGTGTTTGAGGCATGTTGTGTAAAGATGACTTTACTTCCTAGCTAAATCAGTCAGATAAAATGAACCAAAAAAAAAAAAAAAAAAAAAAAAAAAATTCCAAATCCCAGCATTGTGGTGTCCAGGAGGAGAAAGGGGAATGTACAGTTTAAGGGACATATTCTGCATTTATTCTGCTGCTGGTTCAGTCAGTCCAGGTTCCTATGTGCTCATCTGACTGGAGTTCTTGACCTCAAATAAACATGAGACATAGTAGACTGAATTTCCTTGTGTTGAAGAAAAAATCCTTCTGAAAGCTTGGTGGTTTCATATATACGAAGGTAGTTTTTTTATACATAAATGCTAGCACCTTGTCATATGTGAGTTCACCATGCAATTAAACTTCTTCTGAAGCTGTACACTTACTGACATGTCTTTTGTAAGTGAAATGAAATCCTTTGTTTTTACATGTTTTGACAATGTGAAGTAGGGGCAAGTGAAGCAGAGTCTCAAAATCCCCTGTGCATCTCTAATGGAGCCTCTTATTGCTTTGTACTAGTCTCAGGGGTGAAAACAGAGTTCATCAAAAAAAAGAAAGCATTTCCCTTATGTCAAAATGAGAAACTATTGATTTGTATTCTCCAAGAAAAATCACTGGTCCCTTCAAATGGAAAAAAACTTTTGCCTTGTAATCCATGAGCTGTGTAAAAGAGGCTGCATGCTCAAAGTCAGAGGGAAGCCAGAGGAAAATGGCATGCAGGAGGTCAAAGCAGTTCACATGGCTCATCGACAGCTGTTTGCACCATATGACAGATCTAAAGGCAACTTCAGAGCTGTCTCTACAATATGTGGAGCTTACCAGAGATATAGAAGCGACTGCTTTAATGTCATTTCCCATAAAAAAAGTTGGTAAATTTGGCACTGTGTTTTATGGACTGCAATACCAAGGATAGCCTTAATTTATGATGTTGACTAACCTGTTCTCTATTACAAGGTGTCCCACTTTGTGAATGGGTGAAGGGCTGTAGACATTTTCCACCTAGACTTCAGCAAAACCTTTGACATGTTTTCCCATAGCATTCTCTGGAAGAAACTGGCTGATCATGACTTGGATGGGTGCACTGCATATGGCAAGAAACCTGCTGGATGGCCAGGCCAGAATGTGGTGGCAAATGGGGTTAGAGTCAGTTGCTGGCCAGCCACAAATGGCTCTCCAGGGCTCATCAATGGGGCCAGTCCTGTTTAGTGTTTTTATCTATAATCTGGATGAGGGGATGGAGGACACACTCACTTTGCAGACAACACAAAGCTGGTCAAGAGTGATGATCTGCTGCAGGGCAGGAAGGCTCTACAAAGGGATCTGGACAAGCTGGATCCATCGGCTAAGGACTTCAACAAGGTTAAGTGCCAGGCCCTGCACTCTGGTGTCAACAGCCCTGAGAGGGCTTGGGGCAGAGTGGCTGTAAAATTTCTTGGTGGAAAGAACTTGGGAGGGCTGGTTGACAGCTGGGTAATTGTGAGCCATCAGTGTGCCCAGGTAGCCAAGAAGGCCAGTGGCATCCTGACTTGTATGAAGAATATTGTGGCCACCAGGGCAGTGATTGTCCCCCTGTACTCTGCACTGGTGAGCCCACACCTGAATCCTGTGTTCAGTTCTAGTCCCTCACTGCAAGAAAGACACTGAGGTGCTGGAGTGAATCTAGAGAAGGGCAACAGAGCTGGTGAAGTGTTTGGAGCACAAATCTCATGAGGTGCAGCTGAGGGAATTGGGGTTATTTAGCCTGGTGAAAAGAAGACTTGGTGGGGACCTTATTTCCCTCTACAACTGCCTGAAAGGAGGTTGTAGTAAGGTGGAGTTCTCTTGTCACAGGTAACAAATGATAGAATAAGAGGAAATGGCCTCAAATTGTACCAGGAGAGGTTTAGATTGGGCATTAGGAAAAAATTTCTTTATGGAAAGGGTGTCAATCATTGGAACAAACTGCCCAGGGAAGTGATTGAGTCACCATCCCTGAAGTTATTTCAAAGAAGTGCAGGTGTGGCACTTACGGACATGGTTAAGTGGTAGACTTGGTTGGCAGTGCTAGGTTAACAATAGGACTCAGTGATCTACAAGGTCTTCCCCAGCCTTTTGTATGATTTTATGATTAATTCCAACAAAAAGAAAAAACAAGGAAGAATTGAAACCGAATGTTCATTGTACAGGATGTTCTCTGAGAGTACAACTCCTGGCTGCTCAGCACTACGTCTGTATCTTAGCCTTTTTTGTTTTTCTTATATTGGAAACACATGAATTAAAAGAAATTTCACATTATTGCCCTTGCATTTCTCTAAAGGTCATTTGTGTTCAGCTGGCTGGAGTTTTGCAAGAAACAAGCCTGATTGCATTCTACTGTTAGTTGGTAAGTGTGAGAGAAGGTAGGTGAAAAAACCCACAAAATTATGTCCATTAACTACTAAGTGTGGGTTGTAGATGTCACAATATTACAATACTATTTAAATAGTTTCACTTGATGTGGTTCTATAGAATTGTTAGTCAGCTGTTTTTCATAACTTTGCCATAGCTGACAGTAAGACTGAGGGAGGGAAAGAAATGACATAAGAGAACTTCAAGAACTTTTTCCTCTTTCTAATTAATTCTATCAATGACTCTTGAAATAAAGGTTAGTTAAAACTGTTGGTTCTTAGCAAAGAAAAGCAGAATGTTCCAGTCATGCCCAAAGGCCATTCTGCTAAGGAATAAATGCATAAGATATAAAGTTGCTTTTCATTGCCTAAATTAAACCATGAATCCCTGATACTGGAAACTTTTTTGCACAACATTTAGTGATCCAAATAACATCATTGTTACATTCAGAATCACCCAAGTTCATCAGGTTTCCTTAGCATGGTGTATTGTTAAACATGCTAAATAATATACATGTTAAATAATAAACCCCCTTGTCTTATTCTGCTACTTTTATGCATGGTTTGTGAGGTAGATAGCTCATACAATTCTTAAGATAAAACGCTCTGTATAAATAGTTAATTTATTTCAACGTGCATTACCACTACATCTCAAGACACATACCAGAGCCCATCTTGTGCTGTCCTGCTGGAAAGACAATCTGCCACAAGTCTGGACTTTAAGGGATCATTTTGAGAAGTGTTGGAATTGCTATATGCAGAAATAGATGTGTTGCAAACTTCAATCACTGTAGGAAACCTGCTAGAAAATGTGGCTGCTCAGTTAATGAATCTGGAGAGTCAGATGGGCATAGTGAAAGAAGACTGGAATGCATAGAAACTGAATTTTCACCTGAAAAGCTCAGCATGACATTTTCCAAAGTTTATGAAACATTACTTAAATGTCTTACTCTGTCCCCATTTTTTAAATTGAAATATCTTCTTCATCCAGAGAGACAAGGTAAAATCAAGGGAGCATAACACTAGTTCTTTCTTGACAATGGTTTTAGAAGTAAGTAATTATTATTACATTGACTGTACATTGCAGAGTCATTATTATTCCTATTTAGTAAAGAAACAGCTTTCAAAATTGCAGTGTGCACCTATGTCTAGGTTGACCAGAACTGTCCTTTTACTCATGGGATGAGCATCTGAGAAGATGGAGATGGGACTTGCCAGCTCCAACAACCAGGCCCAGCAGATACAGTCAGTTTTTCTCTGTACCCTGATGACGTCTGCTGGTGAAAATCCTCTGCAGCTTTAGAGTGGTTGAAATTCACCTTGGGGTGTTGTGCTGGTAGTCTGTGACTTTGTGAGATGTAGCAGTAATTATTTTTGCACCATTCAGATGGAGTTCCTCTAAAGAGAAGCATGGAACAGCACTTTTAGAGACAGAAGAATTATGTCTTACTGTATTTGATGGCATTGCTTAGTAGATGTATTGGTGAGAGAGATTTCTGCCAATAAATACAATTTAAAAGACTATTAGCTGAGAGGCACTTAAAAAAAAGTATTTATTTGATATTCTTTATGATTAAAACTGGGACACTGGTGCAAAAGTGTGAATCAGAGTCTTTGTCCATATGGATTCCCTTAAGAGCAATAAATACAAAGAGCATGGATTATGGGTCAATAAGATGAACACTCTCCTATGCATGCGTCTAACATATAAACACAGTGAAAATGGATTATGAACATATATATTTACAAATCAATACAAGTGTAATTCAGCTTATTTAAACAACAGCCTATAGATAAGAAAAAACCTTTATTGTCTGAGAGAAAATGATACAGAAACATCATGTAACATGTAAGTGAATACAATCTTAGAGTTCGCTTGTATAGTTTTTTGCTTGTATCAGTAGAACCAAACTAGAAAACACTGAAATTAAGAATATTAAATTAGTGATTTTAAAAAAAGATTAAATATTTTGCCTGAGGGGACATAATCCCATAAATTTAAATAGGCAAAAGGGAGTGGAACATTATATGTGTACATGAAGATTCTTTCTGTCCTTATTTTGGTACCTCTGCTAAGTCTAAGGTTGTGTTAGGAAATGCTGCACAGTAATTGCAATTGACATTCTTTTCTAGTTTCTGCTAGAAAAGCCATACTGGTATACTAAGTTTCCTATTTTTCCCTGGATGTCCTAAGTTATATGGAAAAGATGTTTATACTGTCAGCCATTTGAATGACTGAGGGACTCTGATGATAAAGACATAGAGTGCATATTCTGCTGCAGAGGTCTTTATACTGCAGAATTGATGGCTGATTACAAAGCAGCCTGAAGATCTAATTACAATTGGCAACCAGGAGATGAGGGAAGACTGCAGACAATTTTCCTCTATTTTTATACACAGTCCTTGTGGCATTCACATTGCTTTCAATAAGTGTGCTTCTGGCAAAAACTGTCAATGATGGTAATCGTCTGGATGACTGGCTTTGGAGAGGCTGCAAGCCTGACCTTTGCTACTGCAATCATCGCCGTCATCAGTGTGGGGATGCACGCCGCCCCAAAGCCAGAACAAGTGCTGTAACTAGACAGTAATTGCAGATTGTTAATGATGATGCCATCGATGATGCTTTTTTTTTTCTTTTTTTTTTGTTTTAATTGAAAAGACGTTATTCTGGGCTAAAGTCTACAGTGGTGAATGATTAACATTAAAGTGAGGAGGAAATGTGTGGAAGCAAGGAAGCCAAATATTTCATGTGTGTTGTTCTGCTACGTCTACCTTGTTTATTACACAATCAAAGTACGTAACATCCTTCTGTTTGAGAAGGTGTGCATGGAATTCAAAGTTTGATTTAAAATTAGTTAAAATCACAGAGATAAACTGTGCTCTTAAACCTATTGCAGTATCCAGTGTGTACTATAAGTACTGGATATGAGTACTCAGCAGTCTAATTATTACAGCTCACCAGTGCTGGATATCTCAGGTGCTGAATACCAGTTAAGACACTAGCAAATGTTCTCTGTGTAACTGGAGTGAGAACACAGACCAAGAATATATAGGATTCTCTAGAAATTCTGAGGTCTGGATTTCTCTGCCAAAGTTGTAATAATCTCAGATTGAATACTTTCCTAATGAGCATAAGGAATTATATCCTATCTCATGTTTTGAGGAAAGTTTAAAATTTACATTTTAATGGACTTCAATGGACTTCATCCTCTGAATAGATATTACTAAACATCATGAAAGTTAGTATTAAGTCTAACACTTCTGTGTCTCTTTAGTGTCCTTGTTCTTGCTGAAAATTTGAAAACACAAAGAAAAAATGAGTTGGACTGTTCAGCACTTGTCTGGAGGAATTTCACAACTTCTGGACCTGTATACTGAGCAAAATGGTTTACAGAAACCAGAAATTCCCATGGAAACAACAATTTTAAGTCTTGTGTGAATAAGTAGAAAAATGAGGGGTTGGAAGACTTATCTGGCACATGGGAGTTTCTTTCCCTATGTTTTGAGTGCAAGAAAATTTGCTGAACTTCATACCCAAATGTCATGGTAGGTTGTTTGACTTCATGCTTCTAGCTTTTCATTTGTCTGCCTGATCTTGGATGAATTAGCACTAAGACAAACACATGTACATTTTTCTGTTGCACTGTATCATGGGTATAGACACCAAACACACGCAGTGTCAACTCTATAGACTTGTCTGTGACAAAGTGTGTGGTAATTGCTCACACATATTTCCTTAAAGAGATATCTCCTAAAAAGTAAATCTAAAGTATTCAATAGGTTGCTTCCAAAAGTTGCGCTGAAGACTGATTGAATATATTTGGAAATAAAATTTCTGCTACAAAGTAGTATTAATTAAAACCTAATTGTTAATGTTGATAAAGAACCAGTCAGTATATTGAAGGGGACGCCTGGTTCCAACCAAGTTTCTAGAAGTTTGGGATATTCTTCAGAAACTTGCAGCTTCATAGTTGCTCTCACCAATGGCAAGATGAAGTGAGCAGAGCCATGCACGCAGCTGAAAGTGGTAACCTGTGGAGAAATGTGCCTCTACTGTGCTCATTATTTAGTTTAACTCTGAGATTTTGTGATCTCTTACAAGGGAAAGACTTTACCATCTAGCTGTGTTTCAGCAGCCTTTAAAAAAACAGTTGATCTCATTTCTTTTCTGTGAGCCTAACTCTCTCCTCACTGTGTGAGGAATGCTGAAAAATGATGATAGATTTGCTGGTGAGACCTGCAAGCCCAAAGATGCCAGTGGACATGATGAAGGGGATACAAATACTTTCCCTAGAGCCTCTGTCACTCATTTTGTTCTCCTAAGGATAAATACTGTGCTGTCATAAATACAAGTATCGTTCAAGAACAGTACATTCACATTCAAACAATTGGGCCAAATTAGTTTCTCCTTTTACTTTGCAGCCCTATTCAGCTGGAACCAGATTTGAATTTGCTCCAATTTCTTTAAATCTTGGATCTGCATGATCAATTTCAATTATATCAATTCTGGTAGCACAAATGCATATTTTGGTCTCAACAGCCGTAGGAAGATGATTGTTCCTCCTCTGATATTTAAGGGCCTTGTGGGCCTATCAAGATAGTTACTAAAAAATTCCTTATGTGCTAGGTAATCTATGAAATGAAATGAACAGTGTGTGGTCATATATATCCATATATATAAATCTTTTGGCCAGGCCCGTGCAGGTAAGTCTGAGATGGGAGGTCATCTTTGCATGGGAGATAAGAATAAGAATAGTGATGGCATATGAAACATAAAAGGCTATTGCCTTTCACCTTGTACATATATTCATGTTCATGACTTATTGCCAGGCCAGCCATAGCCTGATTTTCTACATAAAACAATGAAACATGGTGAGCACTCTTCCCTAGCAAAAACTGCATCCTCAGGATTAGAGCTTAACTTCACCTTTTAAACTGACATAGCTCTTTCCTCTTCTCTGTGGAAAAGGTTTCATTACAAAAGCGTTTAATGGTGCTGAAACACCTTCTTTTGCCAGCAGTCCCCAAAGCCCTTTCCAGATGTAAGACAGGGGTAACTGGAAGTCAAACAATACAATGCTGTGGACGTTCTTAAAAGCCTTGGCTTGCACTTGCCACATACCAGAGTCCAAAATTCAGCACTCATTCATTGTTCTACTAGAGAAAATGTAAATTATTGCAGAACACCTCACCTACCTCTTGAAATGATGGTTGGTAAATATTTTCTGTTAGGACCACTACTTAATATGGAGTAAGACTCCATAAAATATTCCATACACACCCTACGTTAATGAGGCCTTAAAACTTATGAGTGCAAGAGAAGAGCAAGGTACTGCACCTAACCAAGTTAGACCATTGGTTAATTAAGCCATGAAATTACTGCCTATTATGAAAAATATATGCTCATTTTACTGCTATCTCATTTCCTCTCTTCCTCTGTATTTGTGTATTACATCTGTATGTTGTCTGATCATAAACCTGACTTGTAAAATCTCTGTGGAGGAATCCGACTTTATTACGGTGTATGCGCTCAGCCCCAGACATCGTGACAGTCCCTGTTTTTGACAGGCATCTCTTTGCTCCAAGGGGAGCAATAATGTGCCTCTCAGAAATGACCCTACACCACCATAAAACTCTTCTGCCCTTCTCATTCAAATGCTAAACTTCATTTGCTCTCAGAAGTTGCTCGCGCATCTTGCCCCAGGACCTCCAGACCATCCGGCTGGTCATCTGGGAATCATCCTGTTGTTTTGCCAGTTGTAGACCCACCAGGACTAATAAATGGCACTTCAGAAGGTGGCAAATACCTCCTGCTGTGCAGCGAGATGATTATAAATACTTATTTTCTATGGGATGCCAAGGCTGAAATAATAATAAGACTCTTTTTGTTTGTTCTTCAGAAGAGCGTGTTTGTATGAGCACATAACAGAGGTGTAAAACGCACAGCCGGGTCCTCCCTGCAGTGTTGCCCAAGGGATATTAGGAACAGAAGTGTGTGCCTCACATTTTGCTTTATGGTGAAGTTTATTCTTTGCAATGTTTTTGAATATTCAGCCAACACTTCAGCGCTCCCTACCTTCCTCTGGGTGTTTGGGAAGGCAGGCTCATCACAAGCAGCTGTTCGTGGTGGTGCCGCCAAGGTCCTTCGCTTCGTTTCCAGTGCTGGAGTTCAGTGTTACCAATAATTTATGTATGTATATTTTCACAAATGTCAAAAATAAACCTTTAAAAACCAAACCTGCCCTCTGAAGGTTTAAATATTTCAAAGCAGCATTTCAATAACTTTCTGCTGCACTATGTTCCTTAGTATTTTACAAAAATGCAGATTTAGTCAATAAGCATTTGAAAAATAGACATCATACAAGTTTTGCTGAGAATAAGGAGAAGAATTTTTGGCAACAGAAAAAAAATATTTCTTACAAAGCATTTAAGTAAAATAGAATGTTTAAACACAGAACCCAGCAGTGGTTTCCCAGCCAAGCAACGTACTGCTCTGAGGGAGGACTTCAATTAAAAAAAAAGGTGTTAAATTGTTTCCCAATGCAATTTGTGAATAAGTAGGAAGAGCCTATCATTTAGATGATTCAGCTCTGTCTTTAGATGATATAAATTCACAGACTTGCCTAATATCGGCTTTTGAAGGTGGCTACTTTTTTTATTTCTTTTGTCATTCGCTGGAAGATGTGCAAGTGATGTAAGAAAGATGATGCAATGCTTTGGTTTCTCAGCTTCATCAGTTTCTGCATTGAAGCTTTTGCATTTTTTCATAAATGGTCTTCCTTTGCTTTTAAAAGTATTTCCCCTGATATGCTTAGCACGAGACCAGCTTTAATCTAAAGATCTATATTCAAATGCCTTGTTAAGAGCTGAGTTAATCGAGCAGTGGAGACTAACAGCCAGGTCTGGTGTCATGCTGGCATTGTGCTGTGGTTCACAGCGTACATTTTACTTTTGAGGGTTTCACTTGCTTGTGGGTATTTGCCTTCCCAGAGCTGATGGGGAAACCTTGTGCCCTGAGCAGCTGTCAGAAATGGACAGGGAGCAATGAGTGGTGGTGGCCACAGGGCAACCTGGGCATGCATGGGGTGGCAATCAGCCCACCAGAGCTGGGACATAGAGGGATGCCCTCACCAGAGTGAGTGCTGGGTCCCCTGGTCTCACTGTGCTGTGTGGCATCATCTGGGAAGCCACCCATAAAATATCTGCCTGATTTTCTTCAATAAGCACGAGCTAGAGGTTAATAATGTGGGGATGTTTGATTCCCTGCTGTTTTAAATAATTTCATGGGGAAACTAATATGATAGGACACCAGTTAAAAAGGTTATTATCCTCATCAAACTACAGCACTTCTTTCCTATTATTTCCCACCAGTTTCTTGGCCTTACTCCTCCTCTCCTTACGTGTACTGCAAATGAGTCTTTGAAAGGACAGTCTGTGCTGGGGTGGAGGCAGAAAGGCTGATCCCCAGCTGCTATGCAGTCAGCATTCCTCGGAATGTTAGTGTCCTCTCCTCACCCTGCTGGAAGACTGGCAGCACCCCAACTGCACTGCCTGATGGGGCTGGAGGATGTTCTCACCTCACACTCCGAATGGCTTGGCTGACATCTCGTCAGCTTGAGATCAGTTTTGCATTGTCAAACAGAATGGTGGTCCACCACATCCCTTGGATGATCTGCTTACCTTATGTCTTTCTTTTGTTTCTTTCTTTTAAAACTGCATAGTATTTTTTTCCCAGATGCCAGACTATTTAGGTGGTATAACACCCTTGTTTGTATAGTTTTTTCTTTCTCTTCTTAAATTAAGTTTCTGCTGATTTCTCTTTGGCACACTATTTTTCTTACTCTCCCTTTTCTCTCTCTTCCCATTCCTTTCTCTTCTTTTGTGTGCTCTGGCTCATCTTATGCCTTTCATCACATTCTCTGTCTAAAAAATAAATGAGATTTAGTAGCCTGGTTGGCTTTGCAATACAAGTCTTGGGAATGTTTTGTTGTGGTTGATGATGGGAGACAGCATTTAAAATGGTGCTTGCAAGGGGCTGCAGTGCCTTTACACAGGAATTTGGCCAAGGAAAAACCAGTTACTTCCAGTAAAACCACAGGCTGCAATTAACAATTGATTAGTGAAAAAAATTGTCTATGTATCTCCCCCCAAATTTTAATAAATTCCCTTAAGTTCCCCTTTCTAGTAGCAAATGGGTAGTGAGGAAGACTATTGAAATGAAAAATATTGCAAAAGTATTTTTCAAATCCAGTAAAATATTTTTACAATTATTTTCTAAAATGAAAAGTTCTGTTTTTGAAAGCAGGACAGGAAAAACTATTTTGAAGTCTTGAGATAGAAATAGAAATTGCCTTTTTCACTATAGTAACCATGTGTTAGAGTTCTAAGTTGCCAATAATACTCAAGACAATGCTGTGATTAAATGTTAAAGAAAATAAAGTTCTCTGAACTTGAGAAATGTGATCTAAAACTTGGCATTGTAGTATTTCAGGGACTTTGAGCACCTGAGCTAAGTCCCTGATTATATCACTTCATTTTAAGAGATGTTGGTTACATTTACTCAAACAAAACCAAAGATGGATAATGGTTTCAATTTAGTAGAATCCTACTAACTGGATTTGAAGGGATATATATATTTCTGGATAGCCCCCTTTGAACTCTGGGTAAACATTCAGTTTATCAAAATTTGTGGCTTAAACGCATCCTTGAAAATTTTTAAAATTTACAGAGATTTTCTCAGTCAAACTCAAATGTGTTTTAGTTTTCTTTTTTTTTCCAACCAGCTCAAGCTCATATTACAGGTAAAATTTATAAATATAATATTTACAAAAAAAAAATATTATCAAATGCTTTAGGAAGATACATTATTTTCAAGCCTATTTTTCCCTTTTTGTTTTGCATTTATGAAGCTGAATGCACTGAAGCTGAAGCACACAGGGTCTCCGTGATCTGAGTGTGAGCCTGAAATCTGGTTACAATTAAATGGCTTGAAGTTATTATGAGCTTCTAGCTGGAGGGGGACGGGTAGGAGTGGGGCCAATATAAACAACCATTCCCAAGTGATATTAGTGGTAGGAAAGTGGGTGAAACTCCCCCAGAACATTCTGCCTAAAGGCACTGATGTACAGAACATCACATGCCTTATTCGTCAGCTCCCTCGGTATAGTTTGAATTCACACTTGCGGGTTTCACTGGTTCTCAGGCACATTATTACCTATGAACCATATTTTAAAATGCATTCTGAGATTTGAGCTAATAATGTGAATGACATTCAGTGAGATTGCCAAATGCTGGTAATTTACTTTCATTTTCACATTAATGTGGGCCCACCTGTGATGAATTGGAAACTAAATAAGCACATCAGTTTTAATTAGATATTTCGGTGGCTGGATCTAGTTAAACAGCAGCATTCATTCCTATCTATTAAACAGCCAAAGAGACTTCTGCATTCTTCACAGTAAGTTCTCTCTCCTTCCAACTCACCTTCTTTTCATTGCTTTCTTCTGTTTCTTACTGGAATATTTTAGAGAAGATGATCCAAGCAGGTGCCATTCTACGGACTTAACAATACAGCCATCAAAGAACTGGCTAATGTAGATGATTTTCCAAATTATACAGAAATTTTGAAGGCTTTCAGTATTGTTTTGTTCTGTGAGGTAAACAAAACAAAAGCCAAAGAAATCAGAGTATGTTCACAGTTAGGTTTAACAAAATGGAAATGGCTTTCTATTGACAGTCGTGGGCTCCTACCACTGCACCCAATTTCAGTTAACTGGTGAAAATCTGGGTACCAGCTGGAACAATTTCCAGTTCTGCAGGGCAAGGGACCTGCAAGAGGGATGGAAATATTCAGTATTGTGTTGGAAGGTGTCAGGCCAGCAGCCTGGGAAAAGTTTTTTGCCCCAGGCCTGGTTGCTGATTACAAAAACTGCCTTGTGCCTCAGTTTCCCCACCAAGAAGTCACCAGTAAGGCTGAAAGGCAGCTTTAATATGCTGCATCATCAGTGTTTTTACTGAGGCTAGCAGCAAGCTGTTGTTGTTTTCTATTTCAGTTGCCAGTCATTTGCTGAAATAATAATGTCTCAGTCTGAAAAGTCAGAGACTTTGTATCCCTTTAATGCTCAAGTAAATGCAGAGCTTTTTTCTGTCTCTATTCTACCTTTTCTATGAGACCCTCATTTCCAAGGCAGTTTTCAATAGAAACTTGAGATCTAGGCTGCTGCCGTATTGAACAAGCCCATTTCAAGGCAGCTTTGTTAGAAAGAAAGGGCACCAGGTTGAATCTTAATCTATTTTTCATTCTTCTGTAGCATCTTGACATATTGAATGCCAACTTAAAAAAAAAAAAAAAAGTCTATGTAATTATATTTCCCTTTGCAAATAAAACTAATTTAGGTAACTACTTTTAGAGATATTAATTAACGATTAACAGACATAGCAGATGTAGGTGTAACCTAACAGGAATAAATTTTGAACTAGAGCCTTCATTGTGCCTCTAACTTCCTACTCACTATTCATTTAAGAAGTGACATGCTTGGAACACCTTTTGGGAGAGCAGCTGATATTGCTAAAGCTGATGTTTCAACTTACAACTAGCTTTGTGTTTTTGCTACCTCTGGCTCTATTTTTCTGATTTGTATTTCAAAGAAAGGTCAAACAAGTTCATAAATACAGTGCTGATTAAAAACAGCTTTATTTGGAGCCAGAGAACATGTGAAAACCTTGAAAAATATTTGCCCAGATCCTGCTTTTTCGCACTGACATTTCAGTCTACTAGCTAAGAAATATTTTTGGGTGCATTTTGTGAATAACCATGTTAATCAGAAACAACACAAGAAAGAGAAAGGAGAATCTGAAGCTAAATTCATATCCAATTCAGATTTGGGGCAGTTTCATTTAAAAATATGTGTTCTCTTATCCAAAAGTATTTAGCATTAGAGCTCAAAACTAATGGTCTAGAACTGACGGTGCTCTCTGAGTATTACCTACAATCTTATCTCAACACATACCCAGGCTATCGTGGTCTACAAGATGATTTGTGAGATTCCCAGAAGATACTCCCAGTCTTTCCTTTCCCAAACCCTCTCTGAAAGGGGAAAGCAGTTCCCTAAATAATCCTAACCTGATGAAAACAAAATTGGGCTGACAGCTTCACAAACCCAAGTGTATTGCTTTAAGCACATTCCAGAGCATTTAAACAGACAAACATATTTGATGAAAATGTTTCTTGTAGTAGCTTTAAAGAAACAGAAAAGATGCCCTAAATGCTAAAAAAACAGTAGTGAGGAAGAATGTAATTTAGCACACCTGTTTTTGGATGGCCTCCCTTCTCCTAGATCATCAGAGATTTGTAGTAAAACCTGTCTGAAACTGAATTTAAAGAATATAGTTTAGGGAGATTTAGTGCTGCGTTGATGCATCTTTTTCTGCCATGAGTAGTCATTGTCTTCAGTTAGCCCTTCTCATACTTTAAACATAACGAGTTAAAAAAACCCCACCTAAGTCCTAGTCTTTCAAAGCACTGTATATAGCAAAATATACCAATTGCTTGATTAGCTGAATCATCCAGCAAGTCAACTCCTTTAATTTGGGATAGTTCACAGAAACTGTGCAGTGAGAAAGAAAAGGTGGTCCAGGAACTGGAGCACAGCAAGAGGGGTCTGGACTGGCTATGCATACCAGCAACTCCCCATTCAGAGGGTCTGAGCCCACAGCCATCGAGCAGAAGTCAGTGAGATATCACAGCTCTCTCCCTTTCTCTGAAATTAGGGGTGAGAGGACAATGCTTAATTGCCTAAAATAAAGAATACAATTAAAGCTAAGTCTAGAAAGTATCTTGAATCCTGTGTGGAGCTACTTCATGGAAATGATGGAGAATAAGGCACAAGCATGTGCAAGTGCTCTGTAAATAATAAGGCATCAAAGGGTATTTTATGACTCAGATGAAATGCTGTTCAGAAAGGCATTTCCAGGAGCTTGTTTAAAACGTGTGTGAGAGAGAAAAATGGGTTAAATTTTCTAGGCAGATATTGACTCATCATATCATAACAAAACCTGCTAGAGCTGGTTAATGATGTGTCTGATACTTCAGCAAGTGACATAATGTTGAAATTTGGAATCAAAGCTGTCAGGAAATTGCTTCTTGCTCAAACACACAATATTCATGATGAAAACCTGTTGTAATCTCCCTCTCCTGAGCCATTATGCTAAAGGGGCAAGAGGGAGTACTGCCTGGTGACATTTCTTTCTGATCCTTCTTGAAGTGCTGCAGCTTTCAGAGAAGTTTCTAGGCATGGTTTCCTCTGATGACTGCTAATACGATACGGCAGTCCTTCAAAGGAGCAGGATGCATAGGGCTGCTGCTTTGGGGCTTATTTATGCAATCAGCAAATATGCCTTTTTTTTTCCTCCCAGCTAAATAGCTCAACATGCAAGCTGTAAACTGAAGGGCACAGTTCTTTCCACACTGTACTGCCATTTCCCCCCTCTTTTTAAGCTGGCATCCATGCTCCTTGGAATTCTGGTTCTCTCAGCTTGCTGCTTAAAGGTAGAGTGGGATAATGTCAGGAAAGAATACATTCTGGTTTGTCTCTTTCCAAAGATAAAATTGCAAATGTGTATTTATGTGTATTTATTGTGTATTACTGTCTGCTAGTCAGCTCTGCCAATGAATTTATGCTATAGGAGTGGTGTGGAAGAAAAGTCATACCTCTACTATGCAATTAGTTAAAGAAGAAATGGGCTAAAATCTTTAAAGATGTTTGTATGGTCAAGCTTCTAAATACTCTCTGCCTGTGATGTAAATAGAGGTAAGTGGAAGTTTTATCTTTGCATTGACTCCCTTCTTCTTTAGATCAGCAAAGCTGTCTACCTTTTATTTTGTGGGGTTTTTTTCGGTTTTTTTTGTTTCATTCCAAGATTAACTTAATGGTTTAACACAGCAGGTAAATGTGTAGTGCCTGGGATGGAATTCAGCTTCTCAACTTCAAGGGCTGAATTCAGGGTACTAGTACATCTGTGATGGGAAATTGAGGTGAATGAGTCTCTCCTGCCTGTCAAGGATGTCTGGCCCACCCATGAACCAGTGCCTGAGCTGCCACTCCTGGCTGGGTTTGGGAATCAAGTGCAGTGTCCCCAGGTAACGCAGCATGATGGGCATGGGGCACCTGTACATGTGTGCAGTCAAGCCTCTGAAGCCCAGAGAAGTTACTGCCATAATTAAGCATAAATCTGACCATGTTTGGACATTGGGAAAGTTTAGGTGGAGCTCACATGGAATGACAACTTAAGCCTGGGTCATGATGAGATCTGGAGTTTGGTCATGTGTGTTGGATTAGGTATAAGGGCCCAAGGATTCTCAGTCTCTGCATTGAAGTGCCTGATGACTTAAAACATCTAGAGTTTTGGGCATATTGCTCCAGCTTGATCTTCACGACACACATGAAAGGCCTATGATGAAAATATCTGTTTAGATTAAAACAACATTCAGGTTGAGAACACTCAGATTAAGAACAATATTAAAATCATGCTCCCAGAGTAAATCACTGCAGTGGTTTCTCTGAACTTGGAGGTAGGCATCCTCAGACCTTGGAACCAGACAAAAGGGCAACAAAGACTCAAAGCTGGGGGCTGGGCTACAGGATGGAGATGGCCAGAGTCCTCCTGTTTCCATTCTCTGCGTGGTGCTGGGTCCAGTTGTCAGCATGCTTATAAGCAGTGCTGTGCAGTCCCATGGCATTGCAACCTTGGTGTGAGACTGGATACTGTCTTGCTACACCCACCACCAGCTCAGACCAGGCACTGCCTACTTCAGGCCATCTCACTGGTACCAGCAGTATCAAGCCTGTGTTTAAAATGTCACATTCTCTTAATCCAGCTCTACATGTCTCTAATCCATACATGTATTGTGAATGAATACTTTTATTTCGGAAGAAGAAAGCAGTATTATGTATGCAAAATTTATTTATAGTAGTTGACAAATTGTAGTAATTTTGGGAATTTTCTTTCTTAAAATCAGCTAGCAAGAGAACAAATCCTCTCTCAAAACTGTGAAACAACTTCATGGTTCTTCTATAAACATTTTGGTGGCACTACAACTGCCTTCTGCATGGGCCAGACCATTCCTTTATTTATTTATTAAGATTTGCATTGCAGGGAAGCACTGGTAGCAGGGAGACTTTGCTGACTGTAGTTTTGAGAGAGGATCAGTTTTCAGCCCTGCATTTGATGCTCCACTCCTGGAAAGGGGGCTGATTTTGACCTTTCCAATCTGCAATGTTTCCCGCTCACAACCTGAGGTGTTTGTTCCTGGGGCTGCTGCCTCTTGTGAATCTCTCTGTGCTGACGTTTGGCTGTTCCACCTAAGCCACTGACTATGGGCAGCTGTTGACAGAGTCTTTTGCCTCTTTTTCCCCCAAGAGATAAATTATCTGCCAGACCAGCTTGCTGAAGTTTAGATCTGATGAAAATCTGGGAGAAGTGACGAGAGAAAGAGACCAGGATAACTGTATGAGCAGGGCTGGCCCTTTCAGAGGTAGGCTGCCTTTACACGAAACCAACAATGTCAAACTGTTCCCAGTGACACTAAATTACCTCTCCTTGCAGTCTCAGAATTTAGATGAAGGGCTCCCAGTCCTTGTGCAGCCATCCTCATGGTGGTGCCCAGCCTGCAGGACTAATAGCTCAGCTGTGCCATCTCTGGAAAGCTGTCTCTGCTGTCACTTGTGGTGGTCCAGCAGCTGCTCTGGGAGCAGCCCAGCCTTCTGCTTAGCAGTGGTGTGGCAGACAGTGGTCACTTGTAAATGCTACTGCTGCCCCAGAGTCCTGGCCACTGGTGGAAAGGTGAACTGTGTGCCTCTGGTTCCTGGCACACATCCCTATGGCTCTGGGGAGCAGCATCCCCGCACATGGCACAGTGTGTGCCACCAGGTGTCCAGATGAAATGTGAGATTTTTTTCGTAGGAGAGGTGCTTGTCTACTTGTGTGGTGCTCAATGAAGGCTTGAGGAAGGCAGGAGTAGCACGCTGGTGAGAGATGTGTCTGTGAGAATAGATTGCAGGGCTACTTAATTCAATAAATGCCTCCCTGAGATCCTTAGAGCAGCTTCAGATCTATAAAGCCATTTCAGTGAGTTCATATGCTGAATAAATATTATGCAGTTAACTTCTCCCCCGTGTATTAAAGTACAACAGTGTGATGCCATGTTGACAGGGAACAACACGGGATGTAACACAGGAGGGTTAAACAGATTTCAAACAAGATCAGAAAGATTACCCTATTTTTTTTCAAGTTGGTTATCAAGGTATTTTTCAGATTCCTGTGTCTGAGGGTAAAAAGCCTCCTGTGAAGGAGATGTAAGTTATTTTCTGGCCATCTTCAATGTCAAAATGAATTTTTCTTTGAAGTGTTTCCTATAAAAAATAAATGCCTGTTCTCTCTGCAGAAGTATATCATATTTTAGTGCACGTTGCTCTCAGGTTTTCAATTAGAACTTTGAATCACATTCCTGATTAGTAACAAGCAATCAATCATAATTAATTAGTTAAAATGTTCAACCGTTAAAATCATTACCATTAATTAAAATAATTATCTCTATTTTGGCTGCACTTCATTACCATTTCAGGGAAATGTGTTGCTTAACTCTACCTTTAGCACTCAGTATGGGGTTGTGGTGACTAAAATGCGCATGAGAGGTGGGGGATTGACTTTCAAAAAGCTGGGTTTTGTAGTGTAGTTGAAGTTAGCTTTAAGTAGATGTAAGCATATCAATCACTTATGTTTTTAGTAAAGATATTTCTCCTTAACTTAATAATACACCTAATATGTGCAGAGATACACTATTGGCAGAGTTCTTTTCTAAGGAATATATTCTTTATAACAATATAGTTATAATGAAGAGACTTTGCATGTCTCTTCATTAAAAAAATACAATTTGATGGGTTTTATGCAGTATCATAGGATATGCTCGTTCATGGGTAAAGACCACTTTTTCAAGCTGTATGCTGATGAAAGTAAACTTAGGTCAGACACTGCAGGAAAGGAAAGATTCTGCTTCTACTGAACAAATATGTTTGATTCAGGAGGAAAAGGATTAAAATACATCTAAGAATGACATAGGAATCATTGCAGTGACTACAAACTGCTTTGTCACTACAGAAGCTCCACAGTTTCATGAAAGACGATTTTGTATCCCTAAAGGAATGAACTGATTCTGTCTCTCAAAGAGAAAGAACTAGACAAGTTTTGGAAATAAAGAATGAGCTTGTCTAGGTTCCTGGTACCTAGTTAACCTAACTTAAAAGGTTTTCAAGAAAGGGGATGCATGCCACGAGGAAAGATTTTTTTTCTGAAATATGCAACCTAGGAAGCAAGATACACAGGAAGATAAAAACTGCCAAAAAGCAGGTCTTTTAGAATTTGTAAAAGGAAAGACAAACCTTTGCAGTTAAAGTGTAGACAGGTTAAATATAAGGTATTTCCTACTCCTAATCTCCCACCATTTCATTACCTGTCTCTTAAATGTTTTCTGAAATTTGAAAAAGTGTTTTCCGTTTTGAATGTTATGAAAAATGGTTGAGTAGAGAGTTATTTCACTGTAGCTGGATAAGAGCAATACATTTGTCACTCCAGGAATGGTGGATCTCTGAGCTACAGCAGCTCTCAATTACTGCACTGCAGCACCCCTGGATGCTCCCTGCTCCCTGACAGATGCTGCAGTGTCATGGCCACTGGGATGAGACCTGGAAGTCCAGTGCAGAGGTCAGCAGAGGAGGAAGCAACTTGTTTAAAACTACCTGTTGTGGTCGTAAACTGTTTGCAAGGTCGTAAACCGTTTGTTTCTGCTACTGCACACCACGCCTGAACTTTGAGCAGCCCAGGATGATTTCTCTGTCTTAAGTACCATCAAATATTTTGACCATAATGTTAGTTCTGGAGGCCATTTCGTCCAAATACTCTGAACAAGTGTGATCACTGCAAGCTGTTTTTTAATTAACTCAAAGGATGGAGACTCCAGAGCCTCTCTGGGTAACTTGAGCCAGTGTTTGACTACTGTTGTTTTGCTTTCCCAGTTTAAAATTTCCCAATCAAGAGCAAAGCAGGCTTAAACTTCCAAGGAATAAAACTTTATTAACTAACACTAAAAGGAAAAAAACCCCCAAGAATCAGAATGAAATCTTCAAAACACTTCTTCTTCCCCCATCTATTCACTTTCTTACTCCAATATAAAAAGACAAAACTTGGGATTCTCAGTCAGTTATCACTTAAAATAATCATTTCTCAATTCACCAAGGAGAAAGGAGTCTCTCTTGAATACCATAGAAATTTTCCACAAGATACCAGTTTTCTTGCTCTCACACTTCACGAGTGGCCTGCCTAGGGGAAGAAGCCCCTCCCATGAGACAGCCTTCCACAGTTGGTTGTGGGCCATATCAGTTTTTTAGGGTACAGTATGAGGATGCTTCTTCTAGTATAAAACAAGAGTTCTCTTCATCTCAAGAAACAGAGGTCATCCTCTCTCAATGGGCAGAGGGCATCATCTCTCACTTTTTTGGTCTTCCTCTGTTCAGTTTCTGTAGTAAATCACAAATACATCAACTCACAGATATGACTAGAACTTTGCATCCCCTTAAAAAACACTCTATAGGTTACAGGGTATTTAGTCCATTCTCTGTGGCCTCACAAGAGAAGTCCAACCTAACCAGGCCACTCCTTCAATCTTCCTTTCCATTTAGTATTCTCTTCTCACTTTCTCTGACACTAAGTCTCATGCTGTGTCTTTTTACATTTCAGCTGGTCTCCTCTTTCTCTCACTAGGTAGGATTCATGCCTTTGAAGTTTCATCTGGTTAGAAAAGAGTTAACAGCAGGGCAGCAGCCAGGTTAGGGCAGTCACTTGGTGCATCATAGCTATACTGGATTTGTGCCAAGATCTCAAGGCCTGGCTACTGCCTTCAAATCCAGGTGTGCTGAGAGAGGGAGTCTAGGATCTTTTTTCCAGCCTGTTCAGGTTTCAGATGTCTCACACCAGGGCTGATCACCTCTCCCTTTCCCTGCCCAGCAGATGCCGGGCCTGCCTCAGCCCCAGTTGCTGCATGGGGTGTCCTGGATTAGCAAATCTCAGCAGCCAGGACTGGACTGAGCCTTCCTTCCCCCTCACTGCTTCTCCTTCCCCTTTGCCTGCCAGGGGTGCTGGGGGAGGGCAGGGGAACCTTGGCCCAGCCCAGCCATGGGGAACAGATGGGCCAAGGTTCTCAACTCACTCCACTGGAAATGAGAAGAGAGCTATTTCTGGAATCTCACCTCAAAATGTGTATTCACTTAGAGGTGTATCCACCCTTTTCATCGGTATAATCAGGTGCCAATATTACAAAATTGTCCAATTTGGACTAAACCACGACAACTATTTGATAGTAAAAAAATAAATTCCTGTGTTTAAACAGAATTTATTGCATTTCAATCTGTGTTCATTGCCTCTTCTTCCATCACTGGAAATCTCTAAGAAGTGGCTGGGTATGCTACCCTTACCCCCTCCCATCAGATTATTATACTCCTCTTATTTCTCCATGCTTCAGTTGGTAAAGATTTCCTGTACTTATAAAAATGGTCAGCACACACTTGGGTCACTTTGGTCTGAAATATGGCCTTAATTTCCTGGAACTGTGATTTGGATAGCTGTTCATTGAGAGACCCCTCTTTGTCCACCTGGGACCTTCTGCTGTGTAGCTATTTTTTAATAGGTGTAATATCACCTTACAGGTTTGACACTCTGCTATGACAGCCACAAATCTGCCCTTTAAAAAAGCTTTTTTTATATGGAAGGTGGATGATGTCTACCTAAGACACGTGAATTGGAATAAGGACACTTGAGTTCTGCTCTCTGTCACAAATTTTTTGTATGACCTGAGATGTCTCATTAACAACTGACCAAAAGCCTGTTGGGAGTCTTTTCATTTACCTTAATGGGCTTTGAATTAGGTGCTTAAATTTCTCAGACTCACTGGCCAATTTATAGCAAGGAGATGGTGTTATTTGCCTGTCTCGTTGGGCTGTCACAAAGTGAAATACACTACGACAAAGGATTTTGGGATCACTGAGTAGAGAGTGCTATTCAAGTGCAAAGTATTATATAAACCTTTAGAAGCAGTAATAAAAGTGCTAGTGTTTCCTTGAAAAACTATGATTTCTTTTCACCTTTATATTTCTAGAAAGGCTTGTCATTTCATGTTTCTCCAAGGAATACCGCATCCTCTGAAGCATGCAGGGTGCAGCCTAGCACCATATCTCAATGGCCCATGCCAGAGGACAGGGGGAGAAAAGGGACTATTTTCCCTGTGCTGTACTTAAAATTTTGTGAATATAAACTTATAGGTGCTGGTGTAGCAGGGGAGCCTCATCACGTGCTATGGGAACATGATGTGATGTTACAAAGGGAAGAGAGAGAAATTTTTACTTATTTTGTGTTATTTTGCAGGAGTGACCAAACCAACAGCAGCTTCTGAATATTTCTGGAATTTAACAGATGTAAAAATTTCAGCTAATCAGAGAAAAGAAATTGAATAGTTCTATTTGTACCTCCTAGATATGATATAGGAAAACATAAACATTAACACATTGTTGTAAATTAAATTGTAAGTGCAATGGATTTCACTCACAAGCTTTTGACTTTCTTTTTTTTTTTCTTTTTGTGTTTACAATAAGATAATTTGGTTTAAAAAATCATAAACATCTTTTGTGCATTTACTGCTGATTCTGTCTGCAGCTAAGTGTGATTATAAAAGGAACTCAAAAATTTTCATGTATATTCTCTCTGGCCAAGTGTACCTCTTCCAGGTACAAGTCTGACATTAGTTTTAAATACCAATAAAATGCTATTCAATATTCAAATATTTATTCTTATTTCTAGAACAGGCAAATTTAAAGTTTGAACTCTACACCATTTTAAGTTCAGCCATTGCCTCATTGTTTCCATTAGGTTTGACTTCCTGAAACAATGATTCCAGGCTTCAGATGGGAAAAGAGGGGTCAAGAAGATTGTGCTATCTTTTTGTAGTGAAGCACTCATCAGTAACTATTTCCAGTCCAGGGTAGGATTTAAACTTGCACCAGAGTCCAGAACATCAGATCTTTCTTGTTCTATTTTGGTGCTCTAAGACCTCAATAATTTAAACAAAAGTGGCAAAACTAAGAATCTCATTAGGCATTGCTTTTGTACAAAGGAGGAAACAAAGGTTGATTATAGCTTATAGTGAAATAACTCTCTCTAAATCTTTGTGTTTCTTAATGTCTTTCTTAAGTTCGTTGCTGGCCTATGTGTTTCAGTATCTTAAATGAAATGCTAGCATTATAAATTATGTCATAGCCAAAAAAGTATTATGGGTTTAAATCCTGCTTGAAGGACCTGAAATGCTGGCAGTAATAAAGAAAGCTACTTAGAGAATGTAAGAACTTGCTAATCAGATTGTTAATTGAGTACATGAGCTTCACATAATACAAAAGCAAACTGAGAAGGTGACCATGATACCCCGACTTCATCTGTTGAGTTGGAATTAACGATGAACAAAATCAAGATCCCTTTGTGGCTGATTCTCGTACAGCTGCAGCCAAATATAAAAGACCCATCAAAGAAATCAACTCATTAGTAATTCTGTACAACTTCAAATAGAAATTCTTAACCCCCTCATCAACCTTTCTCTGACAACTCCTTAAAAGCTGTGTTAAAAAAGCCAAAATACCCCATTATTTGCTTCATCAGCTCAGAGAAATGGCCTGCAGGAACACAGCAAAAACTGAAGCTTTTAAAATCAGATCTATCTATAGGTAGAACAGTCAAAGCACAAATATATTGTGACATGCAAAATCTCCCCCAGTCACCCATGTCACACAGTGTCAATAGCCTGTCTGCTTTACAGAAACACTAACCCCAGATTTAAATAATTTTAATATTGTAACAAAACCTGACAAAAGCCAGTGAAATCAGAAATAAAGCTGCCACTGTGTCCTTATTGCACTGTCATTTTGTCTATAACTCTCCCCACCAGGGGAAGTTGCCAAACCAAGGGTGAGTTAAAGGTTGTGTCTCTATAATGTTGGAAAATGATGTGTTTTCAAGGCAAGCCTTCATAAGACTTGAACAGTCTGTTCCATTGTCTCATTGCCACTGCAACATTTAATTTATCTCAGTGGGTTTTCTCTGATAAAGAATTGCAGGCCTGGACATTTAGTTTGTATTTTTAAAGTTTGATTTTATAAAATGATATGCAATCTGGAAAAGGTATTTTATTACACTGGCGAAAGTGCCTATTAAAGCTCTTAAAACTTCTGTCTTGTAGGCTTTTAAGCAATCTAAAAAATGATTGAGTATGTGACTAAGAGATTAGCTCTTAGGAAGCCTTATTTTTGGATAGTCTCATGTGAATTATGTGTGATTATACAGATATATTAACAGAAGTCTGTTAATGGAATGTCTATTATATCTGTTTTAAGACTCTGTAATTTAAGTTTTGTGTATTTTAAGTTTTTGCTGCAGCAGAACACATAGCATCTTGGAAAAAATAGTAGTTGCACAAATTTTAATGGTAGGGAAATATCCCAAGGATGTTATTTTGATCAGCAGTAAACTATATATTGAATAGTATACAGAAATTTTAAAATACTTCTTTCACGTTATTTATCTTCTTTTCCACTGTTGCAATTTGCCTTCCAAGCAGGTATTTTGCCATAGGCACCAGCACAGGTTTGTGAATTAGTTTAAAAACTCAGAAACGTTCTTGGCTAAAATATGCTGCAGTTAGAAAGATCTTTGTAAGAGAATGATATTGATGCTTATTCTGCAAGAAGTTGTGGCTTATATCAATGTGTCTGCTGAAAGGAATGGACAAGCGGCCTTCTTGTTGGCATGCCTGAAATTTTTGAAATAATCTGTTTCTGGTTTATCTTTGAGGAGCAGCCTTGAGACTGAAGTCCGAGGAACTCTTGAGTCTTGTGAATTCTCTCTGAGCTGCCTGACTGCTCCCCATCACTCCCTTGTAGAGCTCTTGGGGAGCTAAGTGGGATGTTTTCGTCTGGAGGCCTTGTTCTGCCATCTGACCAGTCCTGGTTCCTTGGCAAACACAAAGGAGAAGCAACAACACTGATAGACAAGTGGAAAGTAATTCAAATGGAAGGAAAATAGGTGGGTGGGTGGGTGGGTGCATGTTGGTGCGAGAGGAACATTTTGTACCGCAATGTGTTCCTTCCTGCTGGATTCACAGTCCGTGAACGAGTCTCCTATAATTAACACATTGCTATTATCAATAAATGCTATGAAGCAGGACTGGGGAGAATTGGCAAAGTTGCTGCTGCTCACAGAAAGGCCTCCCCAATCAAAACCAACTCCCACCACGCTAAGGAGCCAGTGGGGAGCTCAGAAGAAGGATGCCAGGAGTTGGTATTCCGGGTGTGAGCCATTCCATCCTGCAGCCCTGTCGTTTCAGCTGGCTCCTGTTCAATCCATGTTGGCATGTGCTGTCTCTTAGCAACTGCCAGACGGATGGTCCCGGCTGGCCACTGGCAACCTGCCAGTCGGCCACCCAGCTTCGGTGCTGGTGGAGCCCTGCCTGGCTTCCACAACTCCTGGAAATTACCTGCAGGAAACGACCTCTGTTATCCAGGGAAAAGGGTTTCTTAGCTTGGACTGGTGAATCTGACCTGTTCGTGGCAGCAGCAGACCCTGGTTATGGCTGGGAGGGTGAAGCTCTGAAGATGACACAACATCTTTCATAACTCAGCTGACTGCTCCTACCTGAGGAAGAGCCTCACCTGATCCTTACAGCAGCTTAGTGCATGAGCTAACACATGTCAATGCATTGTTTGCACATGCTGAACAGGTATAAATGTTACATATGCTATAAAAAAATATTCACAAAAGTACTTTGCCTTTAATTTTTGTTAATTGTTTGAGGTTTTCAGGATTTTTTTGCCAATCCTACACTGGTAGAATTTTCTCCATTTTCAGTTACTTTATGGTCTACAATGCTCTATGAGGTGATTTTTTTATGGGTGTTTTTGGTCTCTTAGTTTCTCCCCAAACCCTTAACTTTTAAAATGTTAGGTTCAGCTCCCCATGCAAGCTGCTGGGCTCAATCTCAAAGCAGTGTTCTCAAATGGTAGGGCTGGGTCCTAGCCTTTTTCTAGGCTTGATCTTCTCTGTGCTACTCCATATCAGCCATCAAAAATGAGTGCAGTCATGCTTAAATAAATGAATTCCTCTAGGTTAATTTTCCAAACTTGACTAGCTTTTTATAATTGTAACGATGGAACAATTCAGATATGTTCTATTTTGCCATGCAATATCCTAGAGATTGAGTGCTTTTGAACATAGCATACTAAATGTCTTTTTAGCAGTGAAACTAGTGATAAAAGCAACATTTTTTTTTGTTCTAGAAAATGCAAGTTGTTGGGGAAATAAATGTCTTTGCACCACACTGTGACTCAATCGTAAAAAAAAATAAAAAAAAATCTAGAATGTCCACAGTCCCTAAAGAGTGTCTCTAAGCATCTGTTTTGGTCTACAATGTCTGTATTGTTTCAAGTTCCTGAATGAGGAAAAGTGATGATTGAGATCATTGCAGTGATCTAGAATTGACTCTATGGGCTGTAGTTCCCCCTAAGTCATGCTGATTACCATACCATCTTCCTGAAAACACAAATAAGAATATTTTCTGGCATCAGTCAACGAAACCTCATTTCTGTTCTCACTGGACCTCTTTACATTTTGATGTGGAAGCTGAAAAGACTCCCAAAAGCTCTTAGGCTCTTTTTTGCCGCTTGGTGGAAGCTAAATCACTTAACTCACTGTTAACAATCTTGAAAATAGATTAGTGACTTTCTTATCTGAATTCCTTGTGGAAGGTAGGGAGTATTTAACAGCACTTGCTATGGCAAGCAGAGATGAGATAGGTGCAGGCTGGACACAGGAGACAGGACTGAAGAATCCTATTTATATCAGAGAAGGTGAAAAAAGAAGCCAGTAATTTGTAAAGCCCTCAATGAGTCACCAAGGTTTTCCTTTATGGGCAGGATAAAGCGAACAGCTGTTCTACTACATTCCATTTGCTTGAGTCAACAGGCCCATTCTAATAGTTTGTTGATTATCTTACATTTTGTCAATATTGTGGTATGATTTCATTGTTTGTTTTATCGTTACTCAGATTGACAATGTTTTATTTTGTGAGCTATGATGAGATAGCTCATAGGGTACAATGGTAAGAATGATTTATCTTGAATTCAATTTTTAGCAGATTGTTTTGCTGTAGTTACCACCCTGCACTAGCTATTTAATGATTTTTTCTTTATGTTCTTCTCTTATTACCCCCAATCAAAACAATGTTTTTCTTGGCAGTTGATGATTTAAGCCATTGTTCCTATTGCTCATGGTTGACTTTTCTTTTTAAGGGGCAAAAAATATTGTCTTCTTTTGAGAGAGCTCCCTCCTGCGCCCTTGGTATTATATCTGCAATATCCTCACATGGAAATGATGATGTGGCTCTCTGGGCTGCAACTGTTGCTCTACTTGATGCCCTGATCCTGAGGATGCTAGAGGAGAAATGAGAGGAGGAGAAATCCTCCCAGCATGGAGGATCACCATCACACCCAGATTCTGGGAGACTCAGCTGGTGTCCATCCTTGACATCTCAAATGGGCAAAGCACTAAGTTTGTTATTCTTAAGCAATTAAGATCTCTTTTGCAAAATATGTCAATAACAAGTCCATTTACCTGCTGTGGGGATGTGGAGTGTTTAATGAGTTCTAGAAGACCAGTTATGAAGCCCCTAGCAGAAATCTAACAGGTTGCATTGTATGAACATGCAAAGGGGCAAGTGATGCAAAAGTAACTTTCCCACAAGTGAGTTTGGGCTTTAGTGCTACCAATGGAAATCCAAGCCATGGTATGGAGGTCAGATTTACAGGCCCCCCAAACAAACAATTAGTAAGATTCTGGATCTGAATTGTACTGTATTATATATGCAGCCCTAACTTACTTTGTTCTAACTCCTCCCTGTAGACATGCTCTATTGGAAACATATGAAAAAGTTCCAAACACAAATGCTACTTCCCAATAAATAAATGATTATGCTGGGAGCTGCAAGAATATTTTTCTGTTTTCTTTCAGCTAGTATTTTGCAAGTGTTAGCAATTTTCAAAACAGTTCAGAATTCCCATACCCATCTGTGGTGATTTCCCTCAGACGCCCATAAACCCACTTTCTGAAATTTCTTATGTATTTTTAACTGTGCTAGTAGAAATATTCAATTCATTTGATGTGCATAAAGCATCCTATGTTGTCAAACCATTTTTAAACTTCAACAGAGAATGCAGTAGCATTAGCAGTCATGTACCTTGCTCTGCTATTTCAAACTGCCCGCTTTATTTATCTAAGATATTCCAGTATCCTCTATCACTCTAGTCATTAGCAAATTTATGTTGCTTTCTTACATTTTGCGTGCTTCCCAGGGCAGAATATGTAATAACAGTCTGTAATTAAATATTCCTCAACTTACTTTATCACTGTACATCTTCTCTATACATTTTCTTCCTTCCACCGTCCATCAGATGATGGAAATGACAGAAAAGAAAGATACTGCTTGAGCGACACAAATACCTATATGCAAATTAATCTGAAATTAATCTGGAAACCTCCTTACATTAAATTAATATTTAATGAAGCTCTCAAATTTTAGGATGCCAAGCCGCATTTAGCTGAGATTTGAATAGAGCTATTGATGTCTAGGTTTTGCAGTGATAGTAAGTTTGATAAGGAAATGAAAAGTTTTTAGTTTGAAGGAGCATAGCAAAAAATTTGTGTGTTATGGTGAGTCATTAATATTATACCACTCACAGTGGCATCAAACTTTTCATCTTAGCTAGGTGAAAAATGTTCAAAACAGGATCAATCTCTTTCACTTCTGTTTTTTTTTTCCCTTTAAGCGGAAGGCAAAGCAGGTTCTTGCCTTCCGTTTTTGGTCTTGCATGAATCCTTAGTAGGATCCTGAAGCATTAGTAAACTACTGTAACTTTCTAAAGGAACAAAATATGTGACTGATAAAAGTAAAATTGATTTAAATTTTTTCAGCAATATGTGATTAGAGTTCAGCTATAGCTTCTCTCTGGTGTGCAAAATGAAAGTTAATGTCTTCACTCCTATATTACCTAGAAGATTACAGGGAATATGACAATGAAAAGTTGGAAATTTCCTCCTAATTTCTAATACTTGCACTTTAAGAGAATGGTATAAGTGAGTAAGAATTTTTACATCTAATTTTTTTTGGAGATTTTTCATGATGGAAAGTGGAAGCAGTTGAAGGAATATTTCTTTACTAGCTAATATTGTATAAGGAAATTCATTTAGACTTCCTTGCTGTAGCTATGAGCACATGACTCAGCTTTTTGTGAGCTGTTTCAGGCTCAGGAAACTCCTTTGAACTTCATAAAAAGATTTAACTAAAATAGAGTTCCAATAAAAATCCTATTCATTTCCTTATCTGGTACAAAGAAATACAAACAGCAAAAATTGCTAATTTAAAAAAAATCTGCAAGAGAAATTTTTGGGACTTGCATGAAAGCAAATTAATTAAAAAGGCAATGTTACTTTATAGATAAATCATATGTCTCATTTTACCTACAGTTTTCACAGCCTTTCCATATTTCCTGTCTTGCGGCTCTCTGGTTTTCTAATTTTACATAAGAATTTGTAAATTACTCTGAAAACATCTTCCTCTTCCTAGACTTTGGGGAACCATGTATCAAACCACAAGCCACTTTTAGAAAAAATAATTTATTTTTTTTAATCTGGTGGAGTCAGTGAGGCTGGGGGCTGAACTCAAAAACATTTTGTGTTTCACAAATCCTTCTAAATCCCCAAACTCTTCCATGAGGTAAGAGAGCCCTCTGGCCTGTCATGGTTTTTGGATAACTATGAGAGATGAAGCAGAAAAAGTGGTTATCAGCTGAAGTCTGAAGCCACTGATCTGCTGTCAAATGGGACACCTGGCTGACTGAGTGGAGACTGCATCATCTCACACATGCTTTAGGCAAGTGGTTTCACAAAATCACAGGAAAATTTGGGTTAAAAGAGACATTAAAGATCATCCTAGTTCCAACCCTCTTGCCGTGGGCAATGACACCTTGCACTAGACCAGGTTACTCAAAGCTCCATCCAGCCTGGCCCTGAAAAGTAGCATCCACAGATTCTCTGGGCAACCTACTCCAGTGCCTCTCCACCTTCATAGTAAAGAATTTCATCCTAGTACCTAATATAAACCTGCCCTTTTTCTGTTTAAGACCATTACTCCTTGTCCTATCACTCTATACTCCTGTCAGAAATCCCTCTCCTGCTCTCTTTTAGCCTTCTTTAGGTACTGGAATATGCTCTAAGGTCTCCCCACACCCTTCTCTCGAAAGAGAAGGCTGAACAAAATCAGCTGATCAAAAAAACAAGCTGAACAAGAGAAGCTGATCCCCAGCTTTCTCAAGTCTGCCTTCATAGGAGAGGTATTCCAACTCTGTGATCATCTCAGGCCTCCTCTGGACCCACTTGAAGATGTCCATGTCTTTCCTGTCCTGGCCACCTCAGAGCTGAACATAAGTATTCTGGGTGGGGTCACCCTCACAAGAGCAGAGTAGAGGGGGCAGAATCACCACCCTTGACCTGCTGGCCACATGTTTCTGATGCAGCCCTGGGTAAAGTTGGAAAAATCTCCTGTCAAGCCTTGCAGCTTTCTCCACAACTTTTTCCCATTTTTTCCCCTTACTTTTTTCATCCACATATGGCAGAGGTGGAAGACCAAATACCCTACAGCTGGACATGGGTCAGGACTAACAGTTGCTACCTGACTTCACCTTTGTGTTTATTTATGGGAGGCTACAGGCAATTTTCATAAATGTTTTGTGTTTCTCATTTTAGCCTGGATGTTTTGGTCACTTCCAGTCATTCTACAGCCACCACACCAAAATATAATGGATTAATCTTTGACATCTGAAAACATGTCAAGCCCCAGTGTATTCAAGAGAATCTTAATGATTTGTGATCTTGGCTGTTGTTAGAGGAAATAAATGATTGCAAGATGTTTCCTTTTCTTGGTGATACCAAAATGAGCTCCTTCAAATACGATTTATGATAAAATTTAAGTCTGCCAGTTTCAATCTGTTAATTCATACCAACCATTTTTTTTTTTTTTTTCTGGTAAACTGAAGAGAAAAGGTGAGGAGGGATACATTTGGAAAGTTTCCAGAAATTTAAATTAGAGTTCGTTCTATGGTGTATTCATGATGCATTAACAACTTTAAAGCAAACATGAAGGAAACTAGTACCTGAAAGTGTTAACCTGCTTGAAAGTACAGAGAGCTGGAGTCCCTTATTACACACTGAGATAAGTACATTGATATGGGAAATTTTACCTTATAGTGTAATGTGGTTATTTCACCAGAGAGCACTAGTTTTCCTTGCCTTGTTTGTGGAGCTGAGCCTAGGTAGGTATGTCTGTAGTCTTAATAAATTTCCTACAGAGCTCATTTAAGCAATATAGATGAATCACCGAGAGTGACAAGTATAATGCTGAAATAAAATTCCCACATGAGCAGGGAAAATTACTGGAGACTCAAAACACCTACATCTGGAAGTGTATTCTCAACAGCAGCAAGTTAGTGCTATGCTGGACAGATTCAAGTAGAGTGAGAGGTGGTTAGAAGAAGTGGTGGTTCCTTATCTTTAACATATTGGTGCTAAATCTCTGTCTTTCTTTACCTCACACACATTACAGATACAGATATTACCCTGTGTAATGATTTCAACAAATCAAATTAAACCCATACATACACAGTGCTTAAGAAGTAGATGTATAGTGAGCAATAGAAAGGCCACTGTCATGAATGTATCTGTTTATTCAGTGGCCTGATTTCTGCAGCCTATTGGGTAAATGCTTGTGTCCAGCTGAACATTTCCAAGCTCTACATTTCCGTAGTGCTGTAGCTATGTGCAGCATTGTACAGGGGATGCCAGTGGAGCAGAATTGTCATATACTTTGTGTTCCCCTCTCTTTTTAATTTAGTTTAAATATTTGTATGCATATGCAAGGTAGATCCATCTACTTCTCTACTTGAACTCCATTGCCTCGAACATTTTCCACATATGTGGAAAATAAGACATTGAATCACTTGCACTTGTCACTGCACAGATATGAAGCAGTATCACACTGAATAATCATGTTCTGTGATATCTGGCCCCACTCTATGGCGTCTGTGGGCTCTGTTTTGCAGTTTCATAGCTGTAAAGTGGCATTTTAGGATGCTTTTGAAAGTGACCACTTTGTCTATTTTCTTTGTTGCAGCAGAGAAGTGCAGGGGAAAGAAAAGACTATTAAAAGGGTAAAGAGATAGATTATAATGAGTCAACTGCGTGGTAAGAAAGTCACAGCCAGGAATTGAGACAAGATGCTTAGAGTAGGGATGGGTTTTTACAGCAGTCTTCCACTGCAAATAAAGGAATAGGAAGTCTGGTTTTCAAGAGCAGTGGGATTACATGTTTGTCTGTGATAGTAAAATCTGCTCTGACTGACTGAAGTCTGTCCTGGTCCTGTTTTGTGATGGGGTGCTGATTTTCCTCTTTTTAAGTACTGCTTTATACTGAAAAATGATAGGTATAGCTCTGCAGGTGAAAGATATCAGAGCAGCAAGCCTGAATGTGAAAAACCTTTTCTATAACCAGGCAAATAAAACCACAATTGCTGCAACACTTGCTTTAGAATTGCTAAACCAATTAATTACAAATAATGGCAAAATATAACAAAATACGAAGGATTTTAAGGCAGCTTGCAGGTCCCAGTGCTGCATTTGCAGCACAGCACTAAATGGAAGAGCAAGTTTGAGGACCATTGAACAGAGTTTCTATCCCCAATGAATCACAATTAGAGTAACACCTGGATTAATAAATTTGTGCTGATCCACTAGGGAAATTCACCTTGTTTAATAGCCCACAAATTTCTAAATAAAGTTGTTTATCTGTGGCAGGATGAACTACTTTGTCCCAGGTTGGGCTGCTGAGCTTGTAGAAAGACTTCTTCAAGACCATTTGAAGGACTTTTCAGTAAAACTATGGAGTTCAGTGCTGCCCCTTCAAAGGCTGGTTATGTTTTCTTTTCATTAACTGCAAGTAACCTTGTTAGGCTTACAGCATGATTTAGACATAGAGAGTTTGAGATTTTGGACCAGATTTTACCTCAGAAAATATTTGGCATAAAGAAATTTAAGAGTTACAGCTGCTGAGGAATTTCCAAATATCTGATTTATACTCACTAAGGACAATGCCTGAAGCAGATGCTTGGGTTTTGCTGATAAAAATGTGTTGTTTCAAAATTTGTCCATCTTTCACTGTTCTTTCTGATGGGTCACCTTAGTATAGTTATATACTCCTTGTTGCCAGACAGGATAATTTCACACTCACATACAAAACTGGCTAAATTTACCTGATGTTTGCCACTTTCCCAAAGCTTCAAAATCCCTTCTTGCTGCTTTTCAATATTAAAACAGATACTGTTATATCTTACATCATTTCTTGAAATGCAGTTTAAATCCTTAGGAGACATGACGCCCTGATCTTTGAAAGTTTTTCTTAGCCTTCTGACGTTTACATTCTTGTAATGGAGTTTCTCATGCACTTTCATGTGTATAATGATTGTTTTACATTCCTTTCTGGAAGAAGAGAAAATTGATAGACTCTTGGTTTGACCAGTGTGGTTGGAGAGGTGGCAACTTCACTCTCCAATCCCTGGTCACCTTTCGAATTGTTTATATAGCAAGGTCACAAAATAAACTCTCTCTTTTTTTGCCCTTTCTTTGCCTGAATTTGCAGAGAGCACCTTTGCTCATTTTGTGTCCTGTTGTGACAGAGACAGAAGCCTGGAGCTAGATTTCCACTGTTTCTACTAGTTTGGAGACTGGAACCTAACTCCAGTAGGAGATTAAGGAACAACACATGGGGTTTTTAATATCCTGCATCTGCTGTGATCTGTGTTGCAGGGTGGAATGTGTGCAGACACAGAGATTGAGCACAGCCCTGTGCATCAGGCAGTGCCAGAGGTGGGCAGCAGTGTCACTGTCACCTTTGTCCCTATCCTGTCATCTGGTGCCTTTTTTACAGGCCTGCCACCATCTCAAAACTGTGCAAAGAATAAAACCATTTTTACACATACAGGCAAAGGTATGCAGGTGACCTTACAAAAAACCAAAAAAACCCCACAACAAAGCCTGAAAGTTGAGACTGGTTGTGTGAGAGATTTTCTTCTGAACAACATTTGAGACTGTCAACATGGGGATATCTGATGACCTACACAAGTGGTAGGAACCACCCTGAAGAGTTCATCAGCTCATTCCTGAAAGTTACAAATAAATTAAATATGTTTTTATGATTACTGCTGAAGTTCCATTTCCTCACCTTTTCTATCCCTTTCAGGCATAGAGGAAAGGTTCAAATCTCTTGTATTTTGGTTTAAATTATACCCACCTAACATTATTTATGCAGTAAATTCTCTGCTTATTCTTCACAAATAAGACATGTCAAGAATAAACAGGCTCTGTGTCAGTGATAAATGGCAACTCTACAGGATCTGGGAACATGTATCATTGGGGTTTGTTGATTATTCAAGTGGCATACGGTACTGAGAGTGATTAACACTGTACTGCTCAAATTCATCAGTGAATAAAAGCATTACATTACTGTGGCTCATGCTGAAACAAGCTACTAAATCAGACTCTTCTAAGACAGTGAACACTCACTTTTCTTAAGTACTAAATAAACCTTGCATCTTTAGGTTAGGAGAAATTGGACAGATAAAGAAATCAAGGTCAGTGTTATCTCTGCAATTTTGAAAGGTTTTTGAAGAAAGTCCTTAAAATTGAGTTTCATGGCTGACTGTTAGCATCAAAGAAGTGATGTTGTATGTACTTTTTGAGAAAACTTTGTGAGAATTGCATTTGTTGAGGACATTCTTTTATAACTTTTAAAAATCAGAAAGTTGATAGAGAGGGAGGGCAGATAGGTACAGGAAACTAATGCCTGCTGTTTTTCAGTGGAAACACAAATGAAATGGAGTCTTAACAAGTGTTAGAAAAGTTGTGCAGCATATAGCATGAAGGGAATAATTTACCTTAATTATTTTCTGCTTCTATATTGGTGAAAAATCAACAGGAGCTGAGCTGGCTGAGCTGGACTTGTTGAAGTGTATTCCAACAGCAACATCTGCAAGAAAGGTCAATAGTAATTAAGCAAATTCATTAATTTGAAGGTTCAGCTCTTTTCCTTAATACAGCCAAATATATATCTAAACATAAAAAATTTATTAATTTTTAGCTGGTCTTATGACTGGGACTTGAATACTTGGAGTTGGTAGCGGCAGGAGGTACATCTGTGTTGTGAAGGGGCACATGTGTGCTCATGCACTCATGAAAGCTTTCATGTGGATGAGAGTTGTGTGATACATGCAAGCTATACATCTCATTCACCATAAATTTACCCAAATTCTTGTTCCTTCAGCAGCTGGTCTTGAAAGGGTTGGCAGAAAAATGTTTTTCCATGCAGCTGGCTGTGTGCACTGAAAAACTGTACTGCAGCTCAGAGAGGGAAATAGTCACGAGATTTTGGATGGATTTAAGGCCTATCACCATCTGAACATCCAAAGTGAAAAAATGGTCTTGCTCTGGGTTTTAGAAAGGCAGGAAATCTGCTTTTCACGCATAAAAGATTTGTGCAAAGGTTGTTTTGGGAGAGCTCAGGAGAGTCACTGTCACTTTCCTGATGTTTAAAGAAGGCATATGAGACCATTACAGAAATTTCTGAAGTATGCATGTTTTTCTGTCCCCAGGAAATAGGAGAATCTGACATATTTTACAGACACACACATATATGCTGCTAATGAAAAGCTTCAGAATTAATAAAATCTTTCAAGACCAGCTTTTCTGTGGCACGTTGACATCTACTGAAAGCAAGACAATGACACCATGAAAGTTTCATTGACACACATTTGGGCTGACCTACATATAATCTTTGTGCTTTTCTTGCAGACAAACTAACATAGTAACAAATATGCCACATCAGCTAATAAGTTGCTAGAAAGTGTGAGTAATGACAGGAAATTTGTAAGTATATCTCACTAGAGACCTGGCTTGCAAAGGGTGAAGAAGAAATTCTTTAACAAAACTTAGCAGATATATGTTATCTTTTTTCTACCTTGAAACAACAAACTATTTTAAAAATGCATAACTTAGATTTACAAACTTACCTCGGCATTATATTTGCCAAGTAGTTGGGAAAATAAGGGATGTCTTCATCTTCACTTGAAAGTCTGGGGAAATACTGGAGTCTTCAAGCTGTTGCACAACTATAGCACATGCTGCAGAGTGAATAAATCTTTCTAACAAGAGAAATGGATAAGCACGGGATAGTTTACATGTGGGAATTGTGGTAGCTCAAATTCTGAAGGCTTTTAGGACACACAGCTGTTGGAAGTGGTTTTCCACAGTGCTGATTTTACTTTTATGCATGCAATGGGGTGTGGCACACAAATATCTGACTTTCAGCATCTCTGCTTGGGCCAAGCAGGCTTGAGATCCCGAAAACAGCCTGGAATTGCTGGCTGCAGCACAGCCCCTATGCAGGACTTAGGAATTCAGGTCCAACACCAGGAACACTTCCCAAATCCACATGACCATCCCCATGCACATGCTGACACACCACAGGGATATATAAGTGGTATTTTAAATGTAAGCATGGTTTATCAGGCACAGGGGAGGCCTGAACACAGGTTTCCCACTTCCCAGACGATTAGTCTAATCACCAGAATAGAAAAATAGCTGCCTTCTCATGATTTATATAGTTATTCACACAAAACAACTCAATTAAGGGTTACTACCCCATTGCAACCAAGCAGTTAGGACACTAACTCAGTGAAATGGATTTCCTAAGCATTCAGGATTTGTACTGAACAGAAATCCTACCCTGAACCCGAGTAACCACAATGACAAAGCTATTTTAATGCTAAAAATTGAGAACACTTGTGTCAACAACTTGAAAATTCTCACTATTTTATTTCTTTGAAAAAAGGTCTGTCTCCCTTCCGTACATCTAAATTCTATGTTTACTAGCCTCTACCCATTTGCTACTGTTACTTTTCCATCTCTCCAGAAGGCAGACTGACAAGGTTTTCCCCTTCTGGTAAATAATGATCACCTCCCAACCGTCATGACATAGAATGTAACTCCACATTTGGGATGGAAAGAGCCTTGCTTACCAAACTGATAGCCACTTGTTACAGGGAAACAGATTCTTAAATGAAATCTTTGCACTTATCTTTCGTATTTTGAGTGGAAGAAAAACCCCTATTAAGCAACCCCCAACAAAGAAAATAGGAATTACTGGGCCATTATCAGACTTTTTGGTATCTTTTCAGGTTTGAAATTTGTTTCACTTTGTCTTAAGGACAGTATAGTTCTGAATCTTGTCCCTATCAAGTACTGGCATCTCTCTGACTTGCAAAAAAAAAAGAAAAAAAGTCTCCTTCTGTTTCTCTTTCTTAGTGGGATATTATACAAATTTCATCAGGCTCCTAGTTTTGCCCAAATGATGTTTTTCTGGTTCTGCCACCAATAACCTGATCTAAACCATCAGGTAATTTTGTCTACCTAAGCCTGCTAAAGGAGCTTGGGATCAGGCTTTGGCTGTGTCCATAGAAAATTTTCATTCTATTCAATGGCAGCTGGATGAGCCCAATAATTTTCCAATCAAGAAAGGACTTTAAAGAGTGATATGTCTTCCTAAATTCCTTGGAGATGTTTAGAAAACAATGGTGAATATTATTTTTGTTCGAATAGCTGAGATGAGAGTTAGATTAGGAGCAGTTCTGTTAGCATTCAGACTAGACAAAAATTGTCCAAATGCAAAGATGCAGCTCTAATCTGCTATTAATTAATCTAGAAAAAAAGTTATGATGTAGGAAGTTGCTCCTAGAAACAGCCTGTACAAATGCATGTGGCACTGCAGGCTCTCTTAGCCACATAGGCACAGAGAGGTATTAAGCCCTAGGAAATAAGGAAATAGCTACTAAATGGTGACCTGTTGTCCCACTGTAGCCTCTCCCAGGAGACTGAGTGAGGCTGAGGCTGACAGGTAACCTGAGACCCACCATAAAGGGGGTTTACTCCTTTTCTCCTCCTTTAGCTGCTCTACGATGTACGGAGGAGTAAATTACTTTCTGTTGCTGAGCCTAAAAGTTTTCAAAGCACTTTTTCTTTCTTTTTTTCATTTTTTTTTCCCTTCATGACAGACTGAAGAACTCATTGGTGCTGTAATGAAAGGCAGACTGCGTTCCCTGTCATGTCAAGAACGCTGCATCGGGAAAGTCGACATGATTTCATGGCTAATGATTCACTCGCTAATATCAATGTGGGCTGCAGTGAGGATAACCAAGTTGAGCTGTCTTAGATCAAATGATTCAATTAGGCCAGCTGTCCCTATTTGTCATGGCTCAACTCGCTTTCAAATTACCTTTCCAAAGTGTGTACGTGCCTTAGCATAGAACTTAACAGCTCAACTGTTTTACAAAAAGGGGATATTTAGCCATGGTGATAAGGGGGAAGAAAGACGTCCCTTTTCATCTGCACTGAATGCTTTTATTTAGCAGTCAAAGTATGTTTTTAATGGGCTAAACTTTAAAAATCACTGTCAAGTGTGAATCACTCCACTGTCCTAATGACAGTGCTCTTTTTTAAATTTTAGGGTTATCTTCTGTCAGGTTTATGAAAATAAAAAAGAAAATTTAATGGTATGTGTGTGTGCACAGGGACGAGCAACACAGACAGAAATAAATGGTTCACGGAAACCAAAATTAAATGTGTGGTCCCTCAGATGTATCCTTTAGCCTTAAACTGAGCTGAAGTCAATAGCAGCTGGATTGTTCACACAAAGTCTACCAAAGACCTCTTCTGCAACGTGTTGGTTATCTTGGTTGAGCTCCTTACTGCTCGACACGTTCCTGGCAGGAGAACGACCTGGCTTCCCCTCGGCAGCAGCCCTGGGTACCGCAGAGGAGAGCACTCTGTGGAGCCAAACAGAGCTGGAGCCTGGCGGTGTCAGCACGCAGACCAGGGGCTGAATAGGCATGGAAATTCAATTACCCTTGGTGGTCGTCCCTGCAGTGCCACATGGGGAAGCTTCTCCTGCTGAGGCTGGAGCAGGAAGCAGTGGCTGTGCTTGCAGCGATTCCACCAGTGGGCATGACTTTTAACTGACTTTTTAGTATTGCAGAGGGTTAAACTGGGGGAAGAACAACCTGGATGTATACAAAACAGATCAAAGTTATCACAAACATACAACCGCTGCTGTTGATATAGTCTCATGTATTTCCTGTAGTTGCATTTGGCTGATAATTTGGGCCTTCTCATTTCAAATATTTTAATAAGATTTCAGTGGTGCCTGAAAAATACTCCCCTGCTGTCTGTATGGCTTATTTTAACTCTCTCTCTCTCTCTCTCTCTCTCTCTCTCTCTCTCTATCTATTTATTTGCTTAAGTTCTCTCTGGCAATCATGCCAAGTCGGAAAGTAGCAGTAGAATTTACTATAAAAATAAGACATTTTAGTCCTGGCCTGGATTGATTATCCTGTAATTTTGTGATCACGCTGTCAAGAAAACGATACTGTTGATCGTTTTGAGATTTTGAGAAATGTTGTATTAAGGAAGTATTTTCCATTTACCTAAGAAGAACAGTTAACACTGGAACAGGCTGAGCCTCAGTTCTGAAAATCTGTGGTTTGCTTTTATGTTCTTCACATCTTTCACACAAAATAGAGATATCAACTGAAAAAGTTTGATTGAAATACTAAAAATCGGAAAAGATCTAAAATGCCTAAATTGTCCTTCTGCTTCCTGCTCCTGTGAGACACATTCATGTGTGGGAGTAAAAGTAATAAGCACATATACATTGCCTCACTCACACATACCCAGCATTAAAGAGAGTGCAAGATGAAACCATGCCATATCAGATGTGATATATTAACTTTCAAGAAATAGAGTGCAGTTTGCTTTCTCCCTAAATTAATAAACATAGATAAACACGTTTGCCAGCCTCATTCCTGGTATTTATATTTGTTAATTAATTCAGTTAATCAAAACCACAATGCATTTTGCAGGTTGCAGTCTCCAGCTTTGACTGCAAAAGACAGAGCTATGGATGGCAATACCATGACACTGAAGAAAAATGAAAGATTTGTTGTGAGTTTTAATGTATAAGCTTTCCAAAGGTCAGAAAAACCTGAATGATTGGAGTCAAGAAATGTGGTCTGACTAAAATGAATCTTTAGGGTTTTCATTTATTTCTGTCTGCTCTGTTTTCTTTCTTATTCCTGATATACAAATCTTGGCGAGGAGGTAGAATCTAAGAAAAATGACATTTTCCTTCTAAAGATTTTAAAATGTAAAAAGACTGCTAAATAGATTTCTGACTATATTGAAAAATTCTCTTGAATTTTGCCTCGAAAAATACCTTTCAGTGCTCATATTTCAGCCTCCCTCCATTTTCTCTTCTATTTGGCCATATCTCAGAGGGGGATGTTTCCAGTCCACAGTCTCTGCTCACTTGGAATAATGTTTGTTTGCATGAGTAAACCAGCTAAAGTGGCTATCACTGAAGTCATAACTAGAAGATGAAACCAGTTGGGACTATTCCCATGTGAAGTGAGTCAGGTTGCTGAATCAGGCCCATGTGTGAATCTTTCTGTCTCCCAAAGGGTTTTTTCCATCTCATTAGGAAAAAAATCTTCTAGAGCACCAGACAACAAAAGCCTGGAAATGCAAAGTACAGGAGGGGAGAAAACATAATGTCCTTCCAGGTTTTCTCTCAATTTTCTTTCCTGCAATATGACTAAAAAAAGAAAACTTTCTGGTGAATTGTATAATCCTAAGCTTTTATCAGATTACTATTTTCATTCTGTTCTTGCTTGAATATATGGTACATTACTTTTTTGGTATTTTTAAAATTTAATCAACCCCCTTGTGTCTAGTTTTTGGAAGATCACAAAGAATTGGAAGGTGTTAATCATTGTGCAGTGTCTATTTTAGGTTCCCTTTCTGCAACAATGCAGAGCTGGAGAGTGTAAAAACAGAAGAAATATGAAAACTGTAAAGACATTTAATGTGTAAAAAGGACCAACTAATGTGTGTCAGCTCAGCCAAACGCCCAAGGCTAAATCTCTTGATGTGAGATGGTGATTCAGCTGTCAAGGTGCCTGAGTAGACTTGTGGTCATCATAATGATTGGCTGTGGATTTTATTTTTTGGTGGGTTTTTGTTTGCGTTCATGTTTTTCTTTTTTTTTTTTTCTTTCTTTTTTTTTTTTTTTTTCAAAGACAATAAGCAGAAAAAAGGTCGAAGTTATTCAAATGAACCAACAGCCCATTTTGGTGCAAATATAGCAGGGTTCGTTAACTCAATTCACATCTTTTGTGTCAGTTTTCTAACTTACCATACATCTGGAAAAATGTAGTTGTTTGAAAAAGACATGATGTGCCTATTGCCCCAAAGGTTTTGCTTACAGTATGAAATAAATTATGATACAGTTTTTCATGGAGATGGGATATGGTAATTTGTTTAGATATAATATGAAAGTATCAGTCTGTGAAATGAACAGCATAAAAAGTAAGCAAATGGTCAGGATATGTTAGCTAACAAAAAGGCAAGTTCAAGAGCACTTATTCAAGTGAAAATCAGAGGCTTCAGCAACAATATTTTTTCCCTTAAAATGGGTCCTTTCTGATAGTGTCTAATATTTTGATGTTGATTGCCATTAATGAAGCTGTGTTTTACTGTGACAGTGAGCTTCCTACACTAGGAAAAACTTAGCTCCACTCAGGTGAAAAGCCAGGTAATGAACAGAGAACTCAAATTTTCAGGTAACCCAAAGCATTAGCACTTCATAAGAAAATAAGAAGAGTCAGCCCAAACGTCCCCATCCACCTTGATGTGATGATGCTACTGCTGGCTAATACTTGAATGGAGGAAAGCATCTAAAGCTCACTTAATGTGGGCAAGTGGTTGTCATATTTGGCTCTTGATTTTAGCCTAATTAGACTTTCCTTTCTTTGCTGCACTTCATATTAGCAGCCCTGTAGCGTGTGGTGTTAGCCTTTAATTGTGGAAATACTTAGCATGCATGTCAGAAGTTTGTGATTCAACCCCCACTCTTCCCTTTTAGCTTGTGCAGGTGCTCTCAGTCCTTAAAAGCAACTGTTTGTTGGAGTGTGCTTTTGCAGACTGTCAGGAAGCAAATGACATTTGTGAAAAGCAGGTTTTCCTTTTCTGTTCACAAATTGAACGCAAATGTGTTTAAGAAGTGGTCAGAGCTATGATTTATGCCTTATCTGTGTCAAGACGTTACTTTTTGTATATATGCAAGGATACACCAAGAAAAACAATGATGATTTGGGTTAATCTGACTTTAAACCCAAGAAATGAATTGTTTTATTCTTTTTAAGTAATCCTTCTTGGAGCAAGTAGCTTCACCTTGTGTTGATCTTCTCTGCTTTACAGCCACTCTAGCATATTTCAAAGTCCTCTAAGTCTTCCCCCATATCAAACCACCTTTTCTGAGTGGAGCCATCCTTGTTAGATGGTATTAATTTAGCTCAGCTTTAGGTTCCTTGTACAACACAGAAATTAGGGGCTAGTTTCTCTGGTTTCTCTATATGTTCAGCAGAGAGAGAAAGGATCCTCAATAGAGTGATTCAGAGCAGAAGTAAATTACTTTAGGCTAATTCACATAGACAGGTCACTACTTACAGTGAGACAGTGTGAACACCTTTTCTCAATGCCCTCTGCAGCCCTAAGCCTTATTACTGGGTGCCAAAAAGTCCTGTGAAAAAGCAAAGACATCTCCCTCCCCTTGTCAGACTTGAGCGAATCCTGATTGTGACCAAAATAATTTTGAATGGAGTGTGACCAAGACAATTTTGAATGGAGCTTTTACAGTTTACCACCTGGATGGCTGGACAAGAGCTGAAAACTGGCATGAATAAAATGAATGAATCAGCTCTGGGGAAGAGGTAAGAAAGCCCATGAGATTTCTTTAGATGCAGAACTCCTTGCAAGCATTCCACTGCAAAAAAAGGCCAGCAAGCACCAAGAATCTGGTTTTTGCACCAGGGTGTATCTTCCCAGAATGGGAAAAACCTGATATTGATGTGGATGTAATGATTAACAAAGGTGTCTTGACCTGGCACTAGAAAGTGGACATTGCTCAGTTTTATATAATCAAATTCCTAAAACCTGTGTAAATGAGTCACATCAGAGTAAAGTTACTGGGAACCTGTGACTTGGCTTATGGCATTGAAAAACATCTAAAGAATCAGCAAGTGAATTGAGTATCAATTTATGATATCAATAAGCTTTTATATAACCAGAGTACACTGTTTCTGACTAAAAAGAAGGGTTGGGTGCAGTAGAAGGTAAAAAAGAGAAGATTTTCCTTATGAAAAGTGCAAGTAGGCTGTATGTTGAAGGCATGAACAGTTCCCTGACTGGTGACTGCATTTTAACTCTGTCTTTCAAATATTCAAGTGATCAAGGGAGCCCAAACAGCAAATGCTGTGACTACAAGGGGTTAACAGGCAATTTATGGAAAGTCTTAGTATTCTGCAAAATGAAATGTGCATGTGAAATGGAAAAAAAAAAAAAAAAGGAAAAGATTATATTTGTCAGCTGTGCTACCATATGTTGCTCTGGCGGAAGCACAGTAAAATGGTGACAATTTCTATTTTATTGAATGAGGATCTGTGTTGATTTCCATTATTTGAGAGCGTCTCTGGACAAACAGAGGTATCTTCATTATCACATAAAACTGTGCTCACCAGTAACCTAGAATATCCATGGCTACAGGGTGACCTGGGACTACAGTCTCCTTGAAAATAAAATATCAGAGAATCAGTTCAATCCATCTGCATATTTTAATGGATTTAGCCCTTGGAGGGCATGGGGGAATAGTCTTGTGAAAAGATAAGTGGCAGATACAGGAAATATAGACAAATTTGAAGCTCTTTAAAATCTGAGGAGAACTTATCTCATCAGCATGATTAAAACAAGTGTGTGTAAAGGCTTTGGTGGTTGCAGACTACTCTCAGCCATCTGGTCATACTGGGATGCAGAGCTTCATGGTTTGGGCACAGAGCTGCACAAATATGACTAAATTTCTCTTGGCCATAGGCTGATGCAATTGCTTAGCTCCACTGTGTGATACAGGCTTATTTGTCGGGGTTTTACGGGGTGAGGGTATCTGTGCCATTCTCTTTTCCACTGTATATAGGTGTCCTAGAAGATGCTGCTTTTGTTATTCTAGGATCACAGCTTTCTTTCAAGCTTTTTCTCAGCCTGCCAGGACCCCAACATGTGAACTAGAGTGAGCTGGGTGCTAAGTGTCACTGAGCATCCAGGGCTATCTTTCACTCCATGTGCAACGTGGGAGCACAGCGTCTCTCTGGGCCATATGTCCAATGCAAGGCATGAGAAAATATTTCCATGGGGCATCCAATACTATATACATTTGCTTTCATGGCATCAAAAGTTAAGCTCTTGTTTTCTATCCTGCCTAATATCACTCAGCATCCTAGAAGCGTCTCTCTTTCCAGTGACCACAAAGTTTTCCTCTCCATATCAACCTCATCTCTGAAGGGACACCATTATTTTTGGATAATGACACCAAAGGGCTTTATGATACATCTGTTTTGCCTCTGAAAACATATCAGGCTGATTTTAACTACCTGAAGGCCTGACCTGAGAAGATGCATCAATGGGAACAACTTGATTACATCTGTGCAGTCCTGTACCCAGCCCCTTAATCCCTGCCAAAGAGTCAAGTAGGCAATATCCTGTCAGAACAGATTCCAAAGGGCCAGTCTTGGTCTGCCAGAGCGAGCACCCAGCCCTAAGCATCCCATCCCCACACTGGTGTGCTTAATGTTATATGGTCCAGGCTCTAGTGACTCCTGCAGGAATGGGTGGGATGTGTCCTCTAGGTGGTGGGACACAGCACTCCTGTTTTACAAGGTGCTTTGTTTTGAAGGGGTGAGATTAGCACCACTTGGTTCTTGGTCAAGCAGAAACCCACTGTGGTGATGAGTACAGGTGAGGGCTTCTTTGCTTTGGTGTCACAGAGAAAAGGAAGTTGTTCAAATCATCTTGATTTTCCTACATGCCCAAAGAGGAAAGGAATTTGGTTGTACAAGCTGAGCATCCTCTTCCATAATAGATAGGCTGATAGGAAAATTATTTGCCAGATATTGACTGCTATTTGCTATAACAGATACGTTAATAAACCATTGGATATAGATGTGCTTCCCTTTCAAATTCAGCCTTTTATGATTCTTGAAGGGGAAAAAGGGGCATTGATTTGCTTCTGTCTCCCTTACCATTTTGCAGCAGACAAATTTTGGGTCATGGAATCACTCACAATTCCTGTGCTGTCTTTGTAGGCACCAGATCAGTACAGATACATGATACCAAGTCAAGGTCTGCAGCTGCTGAATAGCCACATTTTAGAAGAAGCTGAACTAAAATCTTGATTTTTTTACAGTCATGTTGCTTGTCTCCAAGGTCACTTTGCCATGGTATTTTTGTTAGTTGCTAAAATTTCTACTTTCAACAACTCCCTTAAGAAGCCTCATGAGACAGTAATTGTGATTTGCTTTTAGCATGCTTGGCCCAAGAGATAACACACTCAAGGTGCTTGCAATTGTAGTAAACAAAGGGCTCTTGCCTCACCTTTCTCAACCTTTGGCCATGGTTTTATGTGCTAAATCATCTGTACTGAATACTGGAATGTCTTGGATTGAGCAACCATGGAGCAAACCTCCAAAACTTATTTTTTTTTCCCTAAATCTGATTATTTCTGGAAACTCCATATAGCACTTCTATAATGTGATCAACTTGATTGTAAATAATAAATCATTTTTTCATTCCAATGGAAGCCACACCTTCCTACTTGTCCTTTAAATTGCCTTTTATAGGACACATTTGATTTCTGCTGTTTCTTCTTCATGTTGTGGGCTTGGAAAAGAATAAATGAGGACAAATCGCCTACTATTAAAATGAATTATATCCTTTCAGTGTTACTGCCCTAGTTTCTTTTTCAGTCTTTGTGTTTGATTTCAGAGTGCTTTTTTACATCAAAAATAAGGTTTTAAATAAGAAGTCCATATTACGCTCAAGTTTTGGAAAAGGTGACTACTTGTCCTGAAATGGAAGGATCATAAAATCATTACACTTAGGTATTAAAAGCATTAGTAACTATGTCTCAGAAAATAGTTTTGAGGACCACTTGGAAAACTGGTAAGATGGCTTTGTTTTTAGTCACACTCTTTGATCTTAACACAAAACCTGGCTAAACAGCTTATCTTTTACAGAACTGACTGAGCTGATATGTAAACTGGATATCCTCTTAAACTAAGTATATTAGCTAGAATATTTTTAGTGTCTAGATTTTCATTAGGGAAGCTGATATACAGCTGAGGCCATCCTACTAAATGTGTCTTGGTAGAGGTCTTTCCATACATCACTGTGCATGCACTACTGATTGCAAGTCTGTGTCATAACTGCTGGCTGTGGAGCAGAATAAATTAATCATTTATTTAAGATATGTGTTTTACTGCAATTTGACTGCCTTTGCATACATCTCTCCTTGCAAATATAAACATATTAAAACTTAAACTTGAAACTATGACAGCATATGTTTAGACATAACTTCCAATAATCTGTTTAAATAACTTATGATGAGTAGAACTTAAACAGCACATCTCTAAAGTAAATCAGATTACTAAACCAGAAGAAATCATTAGTTCTGTGTCTCACAAGAAAAAAATTGCCTGGTTTGGAGAGAAATACCCTTTTGGGAGATTGTACTAATTTGACTTCAATATAGTCAGATTTTTAAAAATTCTTGAATAGCTGAATGGAAACTAGAAAAGTTATTTAAAAGAAGAAAATATAATAAAAGTAATTTTGAGAAATGTTATATTTTACTCTTTTTTAATAGGATTTAAAAATTAGTTTAAAAGTCTAAGAACAGTAATTTCTCTTGTCTTGAAGGATTTCTAATGGCAGATCATCAACCCTTTTTATAAAAAATTGGTTATTTATTAATTCAAGTCAGTATTGATATTTTTATACTGCATATTTGAAATAATTTTAACTACCATAAACCTGCAAAGTTAATTTTCTGCATTGTTAATTGAATTTTGATATCCACCTAAAAAGCACAATTGTGAGTAAAGACACAATCTATGAAATAGGAAAGATGGTTTAACATAGTGTTTCATAAATAAAAAGAAAGACAAAACATGAACATTAGGCACTATAAATTATTTCCCCCTGAATACTATATTTCTCAGGAAATAATTTCCAAATATTTTGTAAAAGCTACTCTCAAACATTTTTTTGGCAGATAATTTGCCAAATGGTGAATCAACACATTAAAAAAAATAGAAATTGAAACAGGAATCTCCCATTACAGTTCCTGTACTGTGTTTGGAGTGAGGTTCCTGAGTGTCATCATATTTGTGTTGTAGGCAAGGATCTGTGGCACTAGTGAGGGTAGGATCTGGTCCCTGTTAGAGTGTCATTCCTGTGCTTGTGCATTTGAGGGAAGATTTTGTTGCTGTCATGTGCATCAGTCTCTGGTGAGCTGCAGGTCTGTACACCAGACTGCAGCCCTTCCTAGGATCCATTTCTGAAAGCACATTGTGGCATTTGCTTCAGATATTTTGGGGGAGTTGGTTGGATGTGTTCCAGAAAAATCCCCCTGGCTTAAAAGAATGTTATTAGCACAGCAAAGTAGAATTTTTGAATGTCAGAACTAAAGCTGTCTGGCAAGCTGTGGCACCTCCAAGGGCAGGAATTAATATGCAGTCTTTTATTATAGGGATCACTTTTTTCCTTGGGCTTCATCCTATGCCTAGGTCAGATCTAATCTGAGTTCTGTGGCAAGATTTGGAGATAAGTAGGATGATGATATTTAGATAACCAAATACAGAAAACAAATCAAGTATAGATGAATCTGAGAAGAATTATAAACAAATACCAGTTTTAAGCTGTGTTGGTAAAGGTGAAGTTACATACACTGCAAAGAGTGACAAGAATTTTAAATTGCATAGCCACGCTCAAATTGTGAAAGATGAATGAAAACTTCTCTTTAATGCATTATATTGATATATTATTATAGCAAAGGAAAATGTTGGCACATAAAAGTAATTGTAAGAGAAAAAAAAGGGAAACATTCTAGACTCATATAAATAACTTGATGCACCCTACCACAGAGGTAGTGGATAAATCTTGTTATAAAAAAGAACTAAGAGATAAATGCTAGGTCTTGGAATAAATGAAGAAAATTATTAGTTGTATGTCAAGCTTCTATCTGACAAGGGAATTGATGCCTGGATTTGTCCTGAGAAGATGAATGGAAGCAAAAAGGTCTTTAAGTCATGAATGGTAAAGAGAAGGTGAACCAGACATTCACATTTGCTATTTCTTCATAGTAGCAAAAGAGGTATTTAACAGGTATGAAAAGAGATGTATCTGAATCTGGCATAAGAGGCTTCTTTGCATCACTCACATCAGAGTGTAGGATATTAGTATGCATATGAATTTGGGATTTTAGATGATTCATGTTTATAGATACAAACAGTGCATGTAAGCACTTTTATTGAGAGATAAAATTCTCATATTTTAAGACAAATTAGCTCAAGCACCAAATCTGATGGAGCTTGAAAACAATTTTTCCTTAAACCTGTATCTTTGTAACTTGCTTTGCTCCATTTTCTGAAAGTCTTCTGAAGTCTGTTTTCCAAAAACTTTGTCAGGTAAGGTATCAAATGTGTCTAATTTGTCCTATTTCAATAACCTATAGAATCACATCTGGAAAGAGAATTTGACTGTGGGAAATGAGTCCACATATGTCATTGCAAAGGCTGTGTCACTACTCGATTCCTAGTCAAGAAATTTTCTATCATTTCATTTTGTGCCTTAGCAAAGGCATTTTCCAAGCTTAATAATTCATGTCAAATTAATCAGTGGGTTTTCTGGATAGTTCTTGAGTGCTGCACCTTTGTACTGCTAGTTTTTGACTACTTTTTAAAAGTATTTTTTACTGTAGTCAAACCTCTGTGAAGATCTTCCACTCCTAAACAAAAGAAAGAAAAGATTAAATGATCTTAGTGACTTTGCTTTGTTTGTGTAGACAAGGCACGGATTTAATAGAGTTTCCTTTCTGCAATGTGAATGCTGCTCTAGCTGGGGACCAACAGACCTTAGGAGGCATCCGTATGGCATCTCTATGGAAACTGAGGATGGCAGATTCAATGCATCATTGTATCTGATAGTTCAAACCTTGTAACATTTATTTTGTACCAGGAATCCAGCCTAAGAGGTTGGTTGATTGCTGTGAGTCACTGAGTTGAAATGACAATCTTCTGCAAGGGGCAACAGAATAATTGAAATATGGGCCTGGAAGGTGCCTGAAGAGACCAGCTGGTACAACAGGTTGCTCTGAGGAAGGATCCAGCACAGCTTGGTAAACTCATCTATACTGCCTGCATATCTAGAGATGAGGCAGCCTTACCTGGGTACAGATGCCCGGGTACTGCAGAGATGTCAAAAGGGCTGAGAGGGTAGATTAGAAGAAAAGCTTGCAGAAAACACTCTAGAGACTGGGAAGCCACCAAAAGTCTACCTTCAGGAAGGTGTTAGTCTCCAGAGAAAGTTACTGCTTTCTCTGGCCTCTTAGATCACTAGTTTAGTTAAGGATAAGTAGGCATTTTCGCTGAAGTTATTTTAGGAAGATTTTCCTTGCATGTATGAAATGTCTTTCCTTCTGTTATAACATGTGTATATAGTTCAACACTTGTTTGTGTAATTCCCTGTACATATTTAGCCTGTAGTGTTTTATGTTAGACTTCAGAATAAACTTGTTTTGTCATTTTCCGCTCACCTTCTGTCTGCTATTTATAACTATATGCAACAGTAATTAAGGAGGGAACAAAACAGCCTAATGCAATTGTCCTTGAAACAGTACTCTGTAATGTAAGGAGGAATGCGAGAACTTCAGTTTTTGGGCAAAAAGAAAAATTTGCTAACAGATTTTTTTCATCATATTTTCTTCCATAAGTTACATTGATTTTTTTTTTCATTGCTCTTTAAAAATGTAGGGTATAAAAGGATAAAACCTGGTGTTCTGAGTAGGAGTTGCTTTCAAATGAGTTGCTGTTCCTTTCTTGAGCCAAGTACCATTTGACAGCTTTTAAATAAAATGTACAAATAATTTATGGGAAATTTCAATTGTTCCTCATACCAAGAAAATTCTTGCATGTTTCAGACAATGCCATAGTGACAGGAGAAAATGCTACCTGGGAATTTCAGGCATCTGACCTCCTCCTAATGGACTGCATAAAAATCCAAGAGGGAGTGCAAGAAGTACATATACATATGGCATATGGTATACGGCAGCAAAGCGATCAGATCCCACTGTGTAATGTTCATTTTTTCAGTTTTCTTTTGGCAATGCCTGCATTTACAAGGTAAATAAGATATGCTGGACCTACTGCTGCAGAAAAATCTATAGTTATGTATAATGTTACAAGTAATTCAGATGTCTTTCAAAGCTGCTGTAGTCTGTTCAGGTTCTTTACCACATACTGCACCACAGTACCGAAGCTTTCCCCTGGAGCATTAAATAATATGAGTAGAACCTGTCACATGCAGTTTGTTCTCCTAGTATAAATGCAAGGTTAGGTCAAAATCTTCTTCAAGTTTCATAGTTAGGCATGCTCCATAAATATGAGCTAATATAAATATGAAATTTTTTTTGATTGTTCTTGGACTTTTTGTTTTGCATTGGTCTCCTTTCTTGGACTTTGTTTTTCTCAGTTTAGTACATATTACAGTGCTGAATGGCAAAAGCCCAGCATTCAAAAACTTGGTTTGAATCACAACATTGAATCAAATATGTGACTGCTTTGGACTATCAAAACATCAAAAGAATGTTTGAATGTGAAATTACTTTCTTTTCTGTATTAAAGCATTTCAAGCAACTTCTTATTTAAATGTTAAAAAAATAAGCTTTTACATTTTTGGAGTAAGGGATGTTTTTTTGTAGAAATTATTTCTATGAAGTATTCTGGGTTACAACACAGATGAAAATCAAGAAATTAAGACTTCAGACAACAGATGTTTGGACTTAATCTTCCTCTGTAAGAATGTGACTTTCAGGACTGGTACAAGTCTGAAAAAGAGTCTTCAGTGTAAGCAGATACCAGGAGGACATGGGAAGTTGCTCAGTTTGATGACTTTTCCTCAGTGTGAACTACTTATGGCTTGGATTTGGAAATCACAATATTTTTGAGTGTCAGGGTCTACTCCGTATCAGCTGTCATTATTGGCTAATGACAATATTTGATAATCATGTTGGAATCTTATAGATTTTGACAATCTTTAACTGTTAGGTTTGTTATGGCAACATAACTGCTACTCTAGCCAATTGATGTGTGAATGTGCCCAGTAACTTCTCACTTTATCATTCACTCAAGTTCAGACTCTATCTCCTAGTACTAACAGAGCAAGCGTTTTCATGGCACACTGAAATCTCTGCAACTGTGATATATTATATTCTTAGAGCCTCGCAGATTGCTAACTGCCTCATCAGATTCTTTAAGAATAGCTTTTGAACACTGATTTGTAGACAGTTATACCACTTCTCTTCATCTTATATCTTTCAACAGATATCTTGTGCCAGTATGAGTTTGTACTTTCTATGCCCTGTCTACTTTTTGTGATTGCTTTAAGAGGAAAACTGAGGTTTTACTTGCAGTACTGGGAGGTCAATCTTAATTTTGCATGTGCTTAGAATGATGATAATGTATTTAGCTCCAGTATCTATTTTGAAATTTACTTTGACTGGTTATTTCCATTTTCACAAAGCCAATCTGTTATAGAATTTTGCTTTGATCAACAGACCCAACAAAGACCTCTGTTTTGGTATCAACATCATCCGAGCTTTGCCTTGTTGTGGTGCACTCATGAATATGTTTCCTTTTTATGTGTCTTTGCAACTTGTGCTGAGATTGACACACTTTGGCAAAATTTTATTGGAGATATGAGACAGCCCCCCCTTACTCTGCATGCTTTTGTGTCTTGTTATGATTGCCTCCATATGGTGAACAAAGAACTTGAAACTCAGCCCAGTAATGTATAGTACTGGCTACCTAAATGTGTTCAGCCTAGTTAGATCAAAACTTATGGAGACTCAGTGATACTGTAGCATTGAAGGTTATTTTAGTCAAGCTTGGAGGTAGCATGGAAGAGAGAGCTGCTGAGATCTCAGGCAATGGTTTGACGGCTCAGTTATCAGGTTTTTTTTGCATTTTCTGCCATTAAATAATATCTCTTCAGTACCCTCAGAGAACATGGTTGGTCCTGGAGGGTTAAATAAGTGGGAGAATGCCAGAAATCCAAGGAGTTAACTGGACAGATTAGGGGATGTTTTGGTAAAGCAGTAAGAGACCTTTGATTGGGTGTTCTTGCTTAGTTTTGATTTCTTTTGCACAGAAGTTTTTATTTCATTTTCACAATTGGTTGTTATTTATGCTTCTGACTGGTGTGCATTGAGTGGTAAGCATAAGACAGAGTTTATGGCATCTGCTTCTCTAATATTTTGTGAATGTTGAGCTTTTTTTTATTGATACAACGGAATTTTTATGCTGAAACAAACTCACTGCAGTTCCAAAACAAGAATTAAATATTCTGTCCAAACCCCAGTTTTGGTGAAACTTCAAAAAACTATATGACTAATTATTTTTGATGAAAAAGATGAAAAGAAATCACAGTGGTTTTGGATTACAAATGTTGCAGCAGTTTGCTTGGGCCAGAGGACACAGTCACAAAATTAACAGGAAAATAGCTATAAAAGAAAGTGAAGTTGCTTAATTAGATTTTATTATACAACATAAGTTATAAGCTATAACATAAGTTAAAGGATATGTCTGACCTATTGTGTGGGATGGGATACCAAGACAAATGAAAAACTTCTGACATTTTCTGAAAAGGTAAAAGCTGTAGGAGTGAATAATCCTGTTTTAAGCAGACTCTGTAAATATGAACAACAAGTTCCAATTGTTGACAAGGGAAAGTGAATTTATTTATTTAAATTTTTGATAATGTGAATTGCCCCATCTTCTTACTGAGTTAAATTAAATGGTAATTAGAAAACTTTTTCTTTAAATCAACAGATGCTGGTAGCTTACGCATTAGTCAATGTGTTAATACATGGCAAAACTGAGCTGCTCTGGTTTTTGTGTTGCTGTTGTCTGACCTTTTTCTTCCGATGCTGCCTATTTTGTTGAGTTAATAAATTCTTCAGGGCAGGGTCCTTAGTTTTGTACTGGCCTGTGAAACATTTTGCATGAGTTCTCTGCAGAAGTAATGTATGACAGGTATAAAAATAGGTAGAGACTTTTGTGCCTTTCTTTTTACCCACTGTAGAGTCCTCCAAATCCTCAAAGCAAGCTTATACTTTGAGCCCAGTAAAATTCCTACACCAAAAGTGAAGCTGCATCCTCTTCAACAAAACTCAGCTGAATATTTTCGGTAGACTATATCTCACTAAAGTCCATCTGTTCATCTTTGTTCAACATGCAAAGAAAAAACCCAGACCTAATATAATGGCCTTGTTCTTCCTATAGACTGATAAATTTAAAAGAAACAAGAGAAACATTGAGTTGTCATGTTTTTGTCAGTGTTAGTGTTCTGGAAAAATTATTTCTTGCATGAGAGCTCTTTTTTCTCTGAGTAGATTCCTCTTCAAATTTAACTTTTGGTAACATCTTATGATAGGACAGAATGTTTTGTTATCTTATCAAATGTTAGAAAATCCAGATTAACTGGTAATGTTGGGGTTTTTTCCCCAATATTTTTGTATGTTAATAGGCTGCAGGAATCATTGGATACCTAGACATTCATCTCAACCCTTTACACTGTGGATTTTTGTGTTTCAGGTTTCTTAATTCCAAATGTTTGTTGTTTGTTTTATTGTCCTAAGTTTAAGTGTCAAAATCATCATTTTATAGTAGTTGAAAAGATGCTGATGCGCTTCACTTGGGAATGTACAAGGATTGCAGAAGTCTCCAGGGTTTGCAGATGGTTTTGATGCTTTTTCCTACTGTCATGCTCTAAACCAAGAAGATCTATTTAAAGATTTCACTTAAATATGATACAAGTGGTAGTTATTGTCAAGCTATTAGTACATGCTCTCTAAATGCTTTATATTTTATAAATAGCATAATTATGCCAGACTCTCTGTCTCAGAAATGGATACTAGTATTCATGAAATGTATGATATATTTATTCAGTTAAATAAGTGCTAATAACATATCATATCATCTTAAAATAACCAAGGCAGTGGTTTTGTTAGAAAGAAACAGCAGATTGTCCCTTATATCCCCATGTGTGCAGCATTAAATCTGCCTTGTGCATTTTGTGTTTCTCACATGCATAAGTGAAATGGATTTCTTTGCATCTGACCAATGCATAAACCGCAGGGCGGTGTTTTTAATAGGATTCATTGTGATTAGGAGCTGTGGAATAGCCCCATAGTCATAGCAATGCTAGAATGCCACAACTATTTGGTAGGAGACATTTCAATCTGTCATCATCTTGTGTGCCCTGACCCTGATAATACACCCCATTCAACCTGAGGCACAAACAGAAATGGTGAGGTAGGGTTGCATTTTTTTTTTCTGTTAGCACAGCACCAGTCACAGCTTTTATTGATTCCTGAGAGAAGAAAAAACGTTTTTATTTCCTATTCTTTTCATCACTTATCTAACCATTTGAAAATTTTTTTTTTTTCCTGAAACACAATAAACAAGTGGAAGGGTAAGAAAAAATCCTTCCTTAGGTAACCTCAGAACAGAAGAACTTTGTGCATTATGCAGCTCAGGCCATGCCAAAATGCAATTTGGAGGGTGTCCAGCACTTCATTGGAAAGTAATGGTTTTCACTGAACTGAGTTATGACCAGCTGTTTACAGACAGTCTGTGACATACTGATAGAGCAGAACACCGTATGTTGCTTTCCAAATCAAATGATACAAGAAGTGTGACAGAGTGGAGAAACATCTGTCATTAGCAATTTTCAGCACGCTTCACTAATTCTGGACAAAATACGAGTAATGAACTTACCGCAGGAAACTTCAAATACTACCACTGCTGAAACAAGGATATAAACAGCTAGTGCTCCTAATGGCATCTAATTTAATTCATTTGCAGTAAGAAACAAACAAAGTGGGTTATTTGTTTTTGATCATGGGGCAGTAAATAGTAATGCTGATAACAAACATTCATTTTAATCAAAGAAAAAGAGATTGTGGAACTCAACTTTCCTGAAGTTCAGACAGAAGGTAATTATCAAGTGGGGTTTTTTCCTTAGTATTTTTGAATGTCAGTGATAAGGTGTGTTTTGGTTTTTTGTTTTTTTGGGGTTTTTTTTGTTTGTTTTCTCAAGAAAGGTTTTTTCAGAACAGGCCAAAGAGAAGTTATTACAACATTATGGATATTGTCCTTCCTTGCCTTGGTCCTCTCCCTTGCATATCCCCCACCATGTCTTCCTGCTGAATTTTCAGAGAGCAAAACTGAAAGTTTTCTGCACTCACCATTGGGCATGAAGACAACAGTGAAAGGAGCCCAGTGCTGGCTTTTACTCCATTTTTCTGCATTATGGCACTGCTGTTGGTGTTTGAAATCTCATGGTTCCAAATGTACTTTTTAAAAAGCTTTGCACTTCTGTGCATATGTGCCCCCTATATATTACATACCTGAGTGATTTCTGGTTGATTTCTCTGTTTCCATCATATTTGGAGCCCAGCCACTGTAATTTTGAGATGATTTTCACTTTATGTCTTTGAAATCAAGAGAGTTGTTCTGCCATTCACATTCAGGGGCTTTGGTTTCCCCTTAGTCCTGATAACACATCAAATTCCTGAAACTGTTAGGAATAAGTGGCAGTCCTCAGGGGATAAGGGGGGAAAATGAAAGGACAGGTTGTTACTCTTTATATGAACTTTCAACTAATGTTCACACAAAGCTATAATATGAAATGCAGAGGATAGATTTAGTCCAATCCATTGGTGTCCCACCTATGGGACTTCCCTTGGAATGAATCCCAGACCAAGAGAGTGAAAGCCATTCTGAACTGATGACTGTAAAATGAGTGTAGGAGGTCTTTGAGTAGCTGCGTAATTGCAAAATTATTCATGATAAAAAAGCACTAAACTAGAATTCACAGTATCTTGAAGAATTTCCTGAGGTGCTGCAGAATAAAATGTGTAACTTTGTAACACCTTGGATAAACCAAACTGGTCCAAGTACAATATGGTGAAGAGGAAGAGAAAATGTATGGAAATGTTTTTTGTATGGTGGGAGTTTATGATAGAAATATTTCTCCTGCACTTTAAAGCAGAAAAGGAAAAGTGCTTAACAGAAAACATTTCTAGAACTGCAAATATGAAGTTCCTCTAATTCTTATAGAAATCTACATAGGAGAGCAAAGCAAAGAGGAAATATAGGTACTATTGACACCCATCATCATGTTTGTGATCTAGATAATAAAGGAAGCAGACCCAAGAATTCAGTAACACTAACGCTATTCTTTACATAAACAGTAAATGTTTAGATTTTCCTGTTCACTGACTAACAGCACACATATCATAAACACTAAGCTGTTATAGTACGTTTCGTGTGTTGATTCACTTTAACAGTTGTTAGTGTGAAGACAGGAAAAGAAAAGTGGGTGTAATGAGACCATGTGCAGTATGCTGTGAAAACAGAGGCCCTTATTTGGCATAATGGGTTGCACCATAAGGGCCATAAAATTGTGCATGTGTTAGTATCATTTTAATTATTACGGGTGCCACATGTTAAGCAGAATAGCGGAACTACTAAAACAGCTTCAAAATCCTTACTGCTGATCGCTGCATTTAATTACAAATAGGAACATTTGGAGATAGGTCACCATAAAACCCTTCTGTTGTCAAATGAGCTCAAATCTGATTTTTGTAATTATGTTTTTATACCACAGATCCTGTTGAATAACTATAGGGAATAAAATTTTAATAAGTACTGATTAAATGCAGGTACATCTTGCTTCCTAAGAATATTTATGTATGTTCTTTGCCACTTACATCAAGGTACCATCATTGCTTCTGTTTTGGTCAGTGGTGATCATTCAACCTTAATGCAAATAAGCTGAATAACTTTATGTGCCATGAAATATTGTTTTTTTTCAGTGAAGCATAAAAGCACTGGATTTCAATTATTCATTCTGCTTGCTGGAGCTGTGTACAGTACTCTAATCCTCTAGTACCAAGACACTCTCATTATAACACTACGTGTCACATTCAGTAGAATATGATAATTAACTTCCTAAGGTAGAGTTTTGGCATAAGGAATAACAACTTTTATTGTCTGTGACCTTTTCCATTGTAATAACATTTATAGGTTCATATTAATTATGTTCTTTGGTGGTATCAAAATTAAAATCATTAATATAGAATATTTTCAGTTTAACAGGAAAAATATAACTTGGATATTAAAAGGTGATAAAAAGCATGATTTTAGATTTAGGTAAGCAAACTTGCATTTCATGTCAAGATTGCCTATAAAGTTCTCTAAACAGGAATTTACATTGGGGGGAATGGAAAAATTAAAGGGGAACTCAGTGCTATAAAGAGGAAGTAGTAATTAAATAAATATATAAAATCTAACACAAGTTCTAGGCTGGATTTTGAGTTATACTAAGGACAGAAGCATTGTATTTGGCTATATTTTTCAAAAAAGATTGAAGTCAGGATCTATGTGCCCCATATACCTCTCTGAGCATTTATTTGTTCATATTCCTTGTTTGCTTTCTACCCGTAAAACCTTAATCAGGCCTCACCTTGTGGTTTTTCAATCTGAAATACTGTCATCAAATAGAAGATTAAAAACTTATGCAGATTTGTCATGAACATTGTGATATCTAAGGAAGGAAATACCTTTGGTAAGATATTGCTGTTGGAATCATGGGATAACACCCAGATCAGAACACGCTCCACAGCTGCTGCAGATGCAATGGCTTCACAAGACTGTCAACTGGAAATAAGTAAATATACAGAGCCTCCTGGAAAGAGACTCATGTAATTTGTAAAATGATCAGTAAAAGAGAATTACTTTGCTAGTTCTGATGCAGACTGACTGCTCTGCATCATTTATAGCTGCACGGTAAAAACTCTCAACTCACATAGCAGTCCAAGAATCTGTGTTCTGGCTGGAAAGAAAAAAAGAAAAACTCTTGTTGATTTTTATAACATATTCAGTAGGGTGATTTTTATAACCTATTCAGTAGGGTGATTGAATGAGCACTAAATAAAGACTTCAAGTTGTACTGAGCGACAAGAAAGCAATACAGAAGTTTTCAGGAGCCAAGCAACACTAGAAAATAATAATCTCCTCTGTACTAGAACATTTTCAGGTTACTTGCTAATGTGAACCAGTAGAAACATTTGCACCCAACAGGGGAAAACCATAGTTCTTGATGAAAGTCTGGGTCCATTCTGACCCCAGAATAGTTTGTGCACTAGCAGAACTCCCTTGTAGCTTTTATTAATTGTACTCCTCCCTGTGAGGGCAGAACGGACTCCTTGTTGCACTCTGGCTCAGTGCTGGAATAATGCACTGTTTGTATGTCTAATGAAATTGTCTCTCACTAATGTGAAATCTTCATCTGACAATGTCAACCTCCACCTAAAATATAAGTGGCAAAACCCAAATGCTTGGCTTCATTCCTCCCATTGGATCTCTTAATCCCTTGTAGCTCCAGTTGTGATCCTATTTCACGCTGTAAGGTGTGCCTAGTGTTGGACAGAATTATGCTATTGAAGAGGAAAAATAATAGGAAAGAAGTATGAAGAATACTTTGCTTATTAACTGTCTTGTAGAGAAGGAAAAAATAAAGTGAGTGTTTTATCTGTGGGGTTTATTCCAGTCTAATTCCATTAGTTGGTCCTGCTTTGTGACTGTAATAAAATACAAATCTCCTAGTACAAAGAGAATGAAAAAGGCAGTATTGGTATTCTGCTCCCTATGGGTGATTTACTTTGGAAATTTGATTCTATACTGGTTATCTCTGCTTTTTCTGTTCTGTTTGGCCCAATCTCCCCATCTACAAGGGGGAAATAATCTAGAAATTAGATTAGAAGACACAGTGAAAAAATTCAATGCAGCTCTTCACTTTTTAACAATTTTATATTAAATGGAGAGGCTCATAACATTCAGACTTAAGATTATTATCTGTATTGTTAGTGCATCTCAGAAGCACCATGACCATTTCCTGTTGGTAAAAAAGATCATGTCACTCCTCTCAGTCACTACACTGTTGAGACTTTTTCAAGGGTTGTGCATCTTGGGAATTAGGGCAAAATTAATGGCAATGCCAACTCATACAGGTGGACTTGAACTCACATCTTTGGTTTTGGGCTAAGCCAGGTCCACCTGTGACTTTGACCCATTTTTCTACACAGTGTGGTTTCATGTATCTTGAGTCTTTTTTACTCCTAGGAATACTTCCTACTACATTTCTAAACAATCCTTTTTTATAGAAACCTTTCGCCACTTTTAGAGGATGTTACTTTCATGCATTCTGCAGTCAGAGCCTGCTGAATCTCTCATTAATGTGCTGTGGTGATTATTAGGTCTTGGGGATTCAGCAGAAGGGATTTGGGGATTGTTTGCTAGCTCTGCTACACTTTCCAAGATTTCCAAGAATGCTCCCTTTCTTCTTGATGGTTGGACAATTAACTCTAGGCAGTAGCAGATCTTGCTTGTTGAAGTTGAAGTTCATTGATATGAGGGAAAAATTTAGAAATAGAAAAATAAACATTGTCAAAATTTATTTGTTTTCTGGGAAACAGACAGTATGTTACATAATTTTTCATTTAACTTTAGTGTTTGTCTTTTTCATCCACCAAACCAATCTCATCCTCTCTTATATGACTTAAATCACTTCTTGGGGAGTAAAGACCACCATTCATCTGGTCATTGGTTACAATTAAAATCTGACAGTATTCCTGAACTTTTAGTATAAAAGTAGAAAAAAAATATCCTAAACAATTGGTTGCTTTAAATTAAAAAATCTCATCACAGGGACTTAAAATTTCAGTGAGTGCATTGGATATGCTTTCTGGTTTTATTTCTCCGTAATGCCTGGTAGCCTGTTGAATTTTTTTGCTGCAGAATTAATTACATTTGCATGAATTTACAGATACTAAAGCAGAAATGTTTGTTGTAACTTAATTTTCACTTCCAGGTCTGTGATGACTATGAGAGTGAAGTGTATGTAAATGGAAGTAGTTTTGCTACATAGATTTTATTTCATTGTAAAGAGATCTGCAAAATAATAGACTAATATTGGTTCTCATTGGATTTGCTTTGCAAAGCATCTCCTGAACTCTTAATTCAGCCATGCACGCTTCATGGCCAAAAAATAATTGTGGTATTCTAGCTCCTGCAGTGCTGCTTAAAGGATAATAAGAAAGAAGACAAACTACCTCCTGAAAAGCACAAAAGAGAATTTTCCAGCTCTCACTGTTTTCAAAACTTTAGTGCCCCTGAATAAGAAAACTGAGTGAAGAATGACAGTAACTAATCAGTCATCTGTTTGAGTGTCATTAAAAGTGAAGAGAATTGTTTTGCTGCATAGGAAGCACTCTTGGTAAGACATTCTGGCTGGGTCATTTGCCTGGCAGGGTTATTAATGAGGATTGTTGCTTGCAATTGTACATATGGAACATTTTCCCCTTGGAAAATTTAAGGTATGCTAAAATGGAAACCCGCCAATCCACTACCTTTCTTTATTATTTAACTTCAAATTCAGAAATATTTGTAAAAATGGTAGAGGACCTTTTAGATACTGGTCAACATTTTTTTTAATAGCTCTGCTTGTTATGTCATCCAGTTGCTAGAGGTAACTTCACATGTCAGTGCCTTTTGTGAGGCGTGTTGTGTTGTGCTGAAAAGATAAGATTTTAATTTTGGACATTGTTAGCTTTAGCTTCCAGAACTGATCTTTCAGTTGTCCACTGAGTTAAGTAGCTCTGCAGAATTCACTTAACTGTGAATCAATAATCTTCGTTAATTTTTAAATAAAGGAGAAACTGTTACTACTTTTTATATTGTACATCTATATGGATAAAAATTTAAAGGAATCTCTAAACTTAGTATGCATAACTTCTGACTGTGTAATTCGGTCCAAAATCTTCCTGTTTACCCTGAAGTCTTCTCTTTTCCAGGGTGAACAATCTCATTTTTCTCAGTCTTTTCTCATACGAGACTTACTCCATGCCTCTGGTCATCTTGGCTCACCTCTGGACTTGCTCCAAAAGGTCAATGTCCTTCCCAGGCTGAGGACCCCAGAGCTGGATGCAGCACACCAGGTGGGGTATCTCCAGTGTGGAGAAGAGGGACAGAACCACAGCCTGCTGGCCATGCTGCCTTTGGTACAGCCCAGGATTGCTTTGCTTTCTGGGCTGCAAAAGCACATTGCACTGGACTTCTGGAGGATGGACTTTGACTATTCAGGACACCTATCGGGACTGTGCCTTGGGGTCAAACCTTAAAAACAAAAGGGCCCAGGATGGCTGGATATACTTTAAGGAAGAAATCTTAAAGACATTGGAGCAGGTCATCCCACTGTGCTGAAAGATTAGCTGGTGAGCAAGGAGATCATCCTGACTCTGAGCAGGGAGTTTTGCAGGAACTGAGGGAAAAAAAAAAAAGAAGATATCACATTTGGAAAAAGGGGCAGGTGACTCAGGAAGTGTTTAAGGATGTCATTAGGCCATGAGGAAAGACAGATAGAAAGGCAAATCTCAATTAGAACCTAATCTGGCCACTTCTGTAAAGGATAGTAAGTGGTTTATAAATACATTAATAACAAAAGGAGTGGCAAGGAAAATCTCCATTATTTATTGGATGTAAGGGGGGAATATTGTCACCAAAGATGAAGAAAACACTAAGGTACTTGACACCTTTGCCTCTTCAGTAGTAAGACTGGTTATCTTCAGGCCTTCTGAGCTGGTAGATAAGGACAGGCAACAGAATGGAACTCCCAAAATCCAGAAGGAAGCAGTTAGTGACCTGCTGAGCCACTTAGATGTTCACAAGTCTATGGGACGGGACAAGATTAATCCTAATGTGGTGAGGGAGCTGGTGGAAGACCTCACTAAGCTGCTGTCCATCATTTATCATCAGTCCTGGCTAACTGGGGAGCTCCCAGATGACTAGAGGCTGGCCAGTGTGATGCCCATCAACAAGCAGGGCTGGAAGGCAGACCTGGGGAACTACAGGCCTGTCAGCATGACCTTGGTGCCCAGCAAGGTAATGGAATTGATCATCTTGGAGCATCTTAAGCTCAACAAGATGTTCTCATCCAAGAAAACATAGGTTGTATATTAGGAAAATGTTTTTTACAGAAAGAGTAATAAAATACTGGAATAGTCTGCCTGGGGAGGTGGTGGAGTCACCATCCCTGGATGTGTTAAAAAAAAGATTGGATGTGGCACTCCATGCCATGATTTAGTTGAGGTGTTAGGGCACGGGTTGGACTCGATGATGAGGACTTGATCCTCAAAAAGTCCTTTGAAGGACTTTTCCTACCTTATGATTCTGTGGTTCTGTGATTCTGTGATCTTGAGTGTGATCAAATGGCACATACAGGACTACCAAAGGGTCAGGCCCAGCCAGCATGAGTTTTTAAGAAAGGCAACTCCTGCTTGATCAACCTGATCTCCTTTTATGACCAGGTAGCCTGCCTGGTAGGTGAGGCAGAGGCTGTGGATGTTGTGTACTGGGCTTCAGTAAAGCTTTTGACACCATTTTCCATGGCATACTCCTGGAAATACTGGCAGTCCATGGCTTGGACAGGTGCTCTTTTCTCTAGGTTAAGAACTGGCTGGATAGCTGGGCCCAGAGAGTGGTGGTGAATGGTGCTGCATCCAGTTGGCATCCAATCACTAGTGGGTCCCCTGGAAACCAGTTTTGGGCATAGTTCACTTTATTACCTTTATTGGTAATTTGCATGAGGGGATTGAGACTACCATGAGCAAATGTGGAGATGACACCAAGCTGGGTAGGAGTGTTGATCTGCTGGAGGATAGGAGATCTCTGCAGAAGGACCTGGACAGGCTGGATAGATGGGCTGAGACAATGGCATGAGGTTTAACAAGACCATGCGCCAGGTCCTGCACTTTGGCCACAACAAGCCCCTGCAGCGCTACAGACTGGAAAGTGTCTGGGCAGAAAAGGACCTGAGGGTGCAGGTCAACAGCTGACTGAACATGAGCAGGATGTGAGCAGCTGGCCAAGAAGGCCAACAGCATCCTGGCCTGTATCAGGAACATTGTGACCAGCAGGACCAGGGAAGTGATTCTTTCCCTGTACTCGGCACTGGTGAGGCCACACCTCAAATCCTGCATTCAGTACTGGGCCCCTCCTTACAAGAAGGGCATTGAGGTCCTGGAATGGGTCCAGAGAATGTCCACGAAGCTGGTGAAGGGTCTGGAGCACAAGTCCAATGAGGAATGGCTGAAGCAGCTGGAAGTGTTTAGCTTGAAGAAAAGGAGGCTTGAGGAGGACCTTATCGCTTTCTACAACTACCTGAAAGGGGGTTGTAGCCAGGGATTGACCTCTTGTCAAAGTCAGCTAATGATAGGACAAGAGTACACAGTCTTAAGCTGTGCCTGGAGAGGTTTAGGTTGGATCTCAAGAGGAACTTCTTCACAGAAAGTATGGTTAGACTTTGGAATGAACTGCCCAGGCAGATGGTGGAGTCACCTTGTTTAAGGAAAAACTGGATGTGGCACTCTGTGCCAAGGTCTAGCTGACATGGTGGTATTTGGTCATAGGCTGGACTACATGATCTCAGAGGTCTTATCCAACCTAATTGATTCAGTGATTGCCAGCTCATGTCCAGGCTTTCACCTGCCAGCATCCCCAAGTCCTCCTCAGGATGGCTGCTCTTGGTTAGTTTATCCCCCACCCTGGATTGATACTGGGGGTTGTCCTGACACAGGTGCAGCACCTTGACTTGGTGTTTTTAAACTGTACAAGATTCTCATGAGCCCACTTCTCAAGCTTATCCATCTTGCTCTTCAGACGTCTCAACTGCACTACTCAGGCTGTTGTCATCTGCAAATCTATCAAGGGTGATTCCTTCGTCTGTGTCGTTAATGAAGGTAAATTACAATGGCCTTAAAAGAACCTAAAAGTCAATATGAGATTGAAATTTCATTCCCTGAAACTGTTCAAGGGGATAGAGAGATACTGTCCTTGATCAGAATCCTTACTATTTAATTAAGAAAGGTAACAAAAGGAGGACAGAGGTTTTCATTACTAGTGCAATGTTAATAAACAGAATAATCTCTCTGCTTCACATATTTACAGGCTATTAGCACTGACTACTTAAAACATTTTATTAATGACATATACAGAACTTTTAAGAATTCCATGTCAACCCATAGCCCTCTGTGCTCAAATTTTATATAGCTGTCCAGAAAATCCCAGAAAATGCCAGGGATATGTCTCTGGGTACTCTTTCTATACTATTTACTCCTTTATGCATACAGTTAAAAAGATGGACAAATTCTTGGAATAGGTAAGTTGTGAGATGGCACCAGTGCTGAAGCAGCTGAAAATGGGATAACCCAAGAGTATAATTCATGTACTGAAACAGGAGCAGATGTCAAAAGAGACAGCTTGTCTAGTTTGTTTGGATGATGATTCCCTCGCATGTATTGACGGAGCAAGATTGTCAGACAGCCTGTTTGTGAAGTTCAGTGTTGCCTGTCTTAATCATTCTTTACAGGGAGGTGACATTTTGTTGCAAGCAATTGTAGAGTAGAATTTCTGTAAATTGTTTAAAGTAAAACAAAACTGTCCTACCAAGCAGCATTCTTTGCAAATATCTAAAGTCCGGTGGAAACAGCTGCCATTTTGACTCTTTAAATTGGATGGGCTGTCCCATCTGTGCACTGTGTGCAGAGAGATGTTCTGCTCTCTCCCTCTGGTATCCAGACCAGGATGATTCAAGTGGTAATGGTGGCAAGGAAGAGACGAACTATTTTAGACAGAATGTTGGGTTAACTGAGTAATTTAGAAAGTATTATACATCTGCTGCATCTAGGGACACAGGCTTGTTCATGATGCAGCTTGTGTTATGATGCAGTTTGAGAGGAAAAGGAAATGAGAAATCTGAGGAATCTGGGGCATTTAGTAGTGTGTGCAAAACACAGTTCTACCTGGCTGCTCTTGGTTGGTAATCATATTTTCAACTTTCTGCTGTCTTGTGTAAGTAAACTAAAGAAAAAAAGGAAGAACACTTTCAGCTACCAAACTGATGCTAATGTGTTAAAGGGATTGAAGCTACCCCTCTGGTGTGAATCCCAATGATACTAAGCATCAAGGGCCTTAGGATCAAGGATAAGCTCTCTTGCAGCAAACTAAGGAACAGAGAACATTCCCTCACAGAAGAATAAGATAATAAGTTCTGTAAAACTCTGTCTTCACAGTCAGAAGTTTAGTTTTAGATTTTAGTCTAACCTTACAAGTATATGACTACTCACTTCCCATAAATAATTTTCTTGAAATATAGCTACCCAACTCTTCAATCAAATTTTTCAGTAATTTTCTCACTAAAATACATTGCCTCATATTTTTTCACCTCTCGATGCTATGGTCACTCCTGTTTCATCTACAGAGTATTCTGCTCTCCATTTCCCTATCCCTTTATCCCAGTTTTCTGAAGGCTATAAACCATTGACAATGACTTTAATTTTCTTCCTTTTCATTTTACAAGACTAAGATTCTTCAAGCTCAAATTGTTGGATTGTCGTCTCCTTGTCTTTCTGGTTTCCTATTACTAGTGTACTTTCTATTTAATTTCTCCTTCTATGCACTCCTCCCAATATCCTTCGTGTGGGCTTTTTCCGTGTCCTTGAAACAACCTTCTGCCTCCACTGTGCCAGCCATCAAGATCCTCCCCTTTCAAATCCATCCTCAACTCACATTATTGCTTTTCACCTGCCAGTGGCCATTTCTCTATGTCATGGACAAGTAGACCTCTCACCAAGGAAATAACAAAACCAGAAAAAGATAAATTAAAACACAAGATTTGCAAATGTTATCATTTGTTATCATTATATACTAACTCCCCTGCTCAGCATCATATGCCCTTCATTTTTGCATTTTCTTTCTTTAGAATGATGCAGGTAAGTAGGCATTTCCTTGTATTTCTGCTTTTGTTTTTGTCTCTAAAAATGATCAATCGATGTTGATATCAAGTTTATACTAGCACCATATCAAGGCCTTGAGCTGAAAAACCCTGAGGTCAAGAACTTTGTTGTGCTATGTCCTTACTAAGTGAGATATATATTTCATTCAATATACAGATAATAGTAGCAGACTGAATGAAAAGACCTTCAGAGGTTAAACTTAGCGTTGGTAGGAAATCTGTGAAAACACAGGTGTTTTAACTACTGGTGTTTTTGTGCCAGCCATGACATATGGAGCAGACACCAAGGAGATGGAACTGAAGACTATTGTTAGAATACATCAGTATCATCTTGCATTTTGAGCACTGCAATCTAATTTACTAATCAAATTTATATCAGTATACGCATGCTTATGCGTAAATATATGTTGAAACAGCCACGTATTTTTAAAAGATGACATATTTTTATTTGCACTTAATTTTGCACTTCCCAGAATTTTTCTGTCTTTTCATATTGCCTTATGGTGTGTTGCTTGACTCCTGTTCTCTGTAAGTGTGAAAAGTCAGGAGGAGAGTTCACAGCAGGTTGATGGCCTGGAGATTAAAAGTCTGTCTAAGGACATTTCAAAGTTGTAAAGGTATTATTCTCACATGTACTTATTTCTTGGTGGGTGTGAACAACAGCTACTCACCAAGCTGGTGTAGTGTGAAATAGTTTCCTGTGAAATGATGTGCAGACATATGCAGAAAGCCACATGTACAGCACATGCACAGACTCATCCCTGACTTATGATTAGTGAGATTCTTGCTGATAACTGAGTTAGGAATGACCAGTGGGGCATCCAATGTTTTAATTACCCAGACAACTCTGTGGATTTTCCATATTTACCAAACTAAAAGCATGATCTTGTCCTGATGCTTTGAGATTAACACACTGGAAATGACCTTGACTTCTCAGCAGTGGTTCTCTTATTAGGCCAATTGCAGACTGAGATTTTGCCTTGTGCATTGATATCCTCTGTACATTTCTTTGTTTGTCAATGCCTGGGATAAATGCTTCCCATGGTCTGCAAAAATAAGGTTTTTTTCTACTAAATATTAAAAAATCATTCTTCATTAAATACATAAACTAAACTAAACAAAAGGAGGTTAAGTCTTTCGAGCAATTTTCAAAACCTGAGCAAAAATTTGGTTGTAATAATTTATATCTTGCTATTATGAGGATGAATATATAATATAGTGGAACTGCTACTGCTAATAATCTACTTTTATTTTTTTATGACAGTGAATAGGACACCAGAGCAAGTGGATCCAAGGCTTCTGACAAAGCCTGCTCAATCACAGATGCTCAGGGTAACTCTGATCAGAATGAGGGACCTTTTCAACATGAATAAAAGTAAGCTCTTCTTGTCCTAATACTGTACACCAGCACAGCCACACCTTTCTGGTGGGCCAAAAATTAGTGTGACACATGCCAAAAATGACAATAAGAAATGAAAAGGCCATATGGAGCCATTGCTGCCTGCCAGTCATTGCAGTAGGTGGCAACTGGGACAGGAGACGTATTGGAAAGGGCTCCATGCATTAGAGTACTGAAAGAGTAATGCAAAATCTGGATGTGATTCCTGGCAAAATTTAAATTATTTCTCTCTTAATGTTACTTTGCTCATTTGTATCATATTTATTATGCTAATAGGCTTATATTAAGGATATCATGAGCTTTGCTCTGGAAACAGAACTCGGCTTTACCACAACTGACAAATTGTGGGATTTTCTTGGAAAAACATTTGGTGGGTATTTACTAACCCACTAAATATGCATATACTTCAGTCACCTGAAAGTCAGACACTGAAGCACAGATAATTGTGGAGACTTTCTCTGGAGGCATTAAAGAGAACTGGATGACTACAGGAGAGTAATCATTCTGTCCTAACAGAAGCAGATTGGGTAAGTCATACTTTAGTGGGGTTCATCTCATTCTAAAGTTCTTGTCCTAGAGACAGATGAAACATGCATTGGTAAAGCTGGATGCTCACCAATGACTGGAGAGACTGATTAGGCGTGGCTAATGCTCAGATGAGATTAATCTAACTCCTAGTAAATACTTTCTAATCAGGATCTTAGGGGGACATCTCAGTATTGTGAGGTTTTTTGAGATAATTCTTGGTTATTATGCATAAAGAATAAAATCAGAAATGCAGTATAGGAACCAATGAGATTTAAATTTAAGAAGGTAATGCATATAAATTTATATACTGAACTCAAAATACAGACAGATTGAATGATTTTGTTTCTTCCATAAGAATGCCTTATCTTACACTGAACAATCGTAAGCATCATTGTTTGATTTTGATTCCTAGTATACATCTCTTATACTACTTTGCAGTGCAACTGCCAGATTTCTTTATTCTTTTGGGCTAGCAAAATCTTTTCTTATTTAAGAAATATTTTTGTTGGAGATTTTCTGTATATTCCTGTCCCCTTCTCTCTCCCCCTACTCATACCTGATCATTCCCTTTCATAAGCAGAAAGTTAAAATGAAAGTTTGATACTGTTGTCTTGAATACTAAAGAGTTTAGCCATAATTTCTGCATCAGTTAGCATGCTAAATACATATGCTTCTCAATACTTACACATATGTGACAAAAATAAAAACTCAGTCTTTTAGTTGCTTCCTCAAGTACCTGTTGAGGCCTTTCTTGAAGATTTTATGCAGGAAGACTTCTGTGCATGAAGCAAATCACAAATAATTTCACTCTACACAATTTTACTCTACGTGAGTACTGTACTGTTCCACACTTTCTTGCCAGATGTCCCACCTCAAGCTCTAACCTCACACCTTGTCCTGTGCAGATCAACCTCTGCTAAACAGGCTGAGTTCCACATTTTAGGAGATCACACCGAGAGCAAGGAACTGTTCAATTTGAATGAGGCTGTCAGCCTGTGAGATAAGAGAAACTATCCTTAGTTGTTCAGCTGTAGCCTAGATTAAGCCAAGGAAAATACAAAGCTAAGAGAGAAGACTGAAGTTCTTACATGACGTTCAACAACCTCCAGGTGAATAGCCCCATCTGTGATGCTCATTAGCACTTTATCAGACATAAGAGCCTGACTGCAAAGAAGTCAAGAGTGTCTCAGAATAAGGTTTATGCTGGAAACATTGCCAGGAAGAACAATTATTTATCATGTGGCCCAGGTAAAATAACTGCCTATAACTTCAATGGTTATTTTTAATTTTAAAGTTATATTAAGGTATTGGTACCCATGCAGTCTTTTATTCATCCATCTATTTTTCATGTTTGTTTGCTCATGAGACTTTTGCTAAAAAAGAGTAGAAAGACAAAAATAAAAGGCTAAAATGCCTATTTTAGTCAAATTATCATTAAAAGTGATTGCCATTATCTGGGATTGGGAACCATTCTCACAAAAAAATGAATCTCAGAGATATTCATCATGACTCACGTGTTCTCACCATGGTCTCACTATAGAGCTACATGCCCAGAGACCTTCCTTCCTGGAAAATAGGGAGGTTTGTATTTTTTCTTCTTTCCTATTCAGTCTTCATTTTATTTCAAGCAGTGAGTAATTTGACTTCATCTGTCTCCTAACTACAACAAAATTTGTGGACCTCACCATAGGTTATAGGCAGATTGCTCCATTATAAACTTCATTTCCATTTGTCTCACAGTGACTCACGAAAGGCTGATATTACCGATCTTTTAAAGAAATTTTATGGAAAATGTGGGGGCAGGGCATTCCCTTTTCCAGCAATCTTGCAAGGTCACTCTACAGGGTCATAAAGTCATAGAGCAATTTAGGAAGAAAATTAATGCAAAATGCCAGCTATCTGATCCAAGGCTCTTCTCAATACAAGACTGTTTTCATCAGGCACTGTGTCTGGGCAAGTCTGAATATCTCCACGAATGGAGTTTTCACAACTTCTCTGATAACTTGTTCTAGTGTTTGACCTCCTACACAGTGAACTGTTGTTTCCTGGTATCACATTTCAGCTTTCCTTGCTACAACTTGTGCCTGTTGCCCAAATGCTGCCTCTTGCACTGCTATGATCTGTTCTCCAGACTGATGTGTGTGGCTGAACCTCTCTGTAGGATGGGTGCAGTGCTGACTGTTTGTGCACTTATCTCACAAAACGTGTGACAAATTTCCCCATTTTGGAGAGGGAGGTGGACATAATTTCCCTTCTACTATCTGGCATTTTCATAGCTTGCTACAAGTAAAGACCAAATCAGAGGAAACACAAAAACCTTATAGATTTCATTATTCGTACTACAGAACATTCAGTAAATCGGTTGATTGAATTCTTCTTTGTTGAAAACTTTCATTCCAATTAACCTTTAGTTTTCCTCTACAATATGAGTGGGAATTTAAGACAAGGTTTTAGATTAATTCAGTAAAATGTTGTATTTCTATGTGTGAAAAGTATGCAATTACCAGACAGTTACAGCCTGACATGCTTAGTTTGGACTGGTTAGAATTAAGAGTAAGAAGTGTGTTTCCTTTGTAAATCAATGCTAGGCTTTGAAAAAATGATTAAGAGAGAAGGAATAAGACAGGGAGAACTGTCTTGGTACCTCTTTCTGATGCTATTCTACATTGTGAGTAAAAGCTATTTGCAGAACTAGTCTTCTGAACTGGAAGGTTCTGTGAAATATATCAGGCTGTGAGCACATCTGCAGAAACCTTTTCTGTACCTGGTTCCTGAAAAATGAAAGGAGAAAAGAGAAGGTGAAGCAAAGAGGAGAGAGAATGAAATGTGGCAGTAATTATCTGCCTTCTGAAAAATCACATTTAAATAATGGATGCAAGCTTCTACTCAAACAAAAACAGCATTGTTTTAATTATAATTATTTTACAATGTATAGTTCTTTAATAATTTTCTAATCAATCAATTTCTATATACATGTTTGTGTCTCATTGTATGTAAACAGTTGCAGTAACAAAAAAAATTTGTTCTACTATCTGTAAAGAACAGAAAATTAGGCCTTAAAGAGAGTCAGCTCATTGTTATTGAATTAAATTAAGTCTATTGATTAAATGTTCATTTTGTGGTTGGGTTTTTTTGCAGGCATGAAATAGTCTCATTTAGTTACACTACAGCAGTAAGGGGGAAGAATATGCACGGGAAAGGGAACTGCCTGTTCTATTTAAAACAATTGTTATATACATGCTTTACTGGAGAATAATAATTGAAAAACAGTCACAGAATTATAAACTAGGAAGAATATTTTTCTTGGGTGTTTTGGTGATAAGAATTTCAAAAGTAACATTTGATTGAGTTCTCAGGTTTCTGCTGAAGGTCTTGTGTCAATTCTAGCAGTCTCTCCATTGCTGACACCATGGCCATTTGAAGGACATGAAGATCTGGTGTTCGTAGGTCTTTCATAGTTCACATGCAAATGCATGTGGTTCACACAGCATGCTGCAAACAGACTCCTCTTAGCATCTCCTTTTCTTTTCTCTCACACCTCTTCCTCACTCTCTAATACTGTTGTTGGATCTCCTCCCCTCCTCTTCTCTATTTTCGCAGAGAAAACTGAGGAATTAAAATGTGTATCAAATATTTATTGATCAACTGAGAACTGCAAGAGAAGCATGTACTGAATAACCTGAACATCTTTTTCTAACAATAGCTCTAGTTCTTAAAGTCAGAAATGGTTCCTTTTGTGAATTGTTTAGGTCTATGTGTATTCCTAGTAAAATGAGCAGTTCTGTGTCATCTGCTGGCTAAACCATGCAGTGCAGAAAGACATTTTCCTTAATGCTGCTGTGGCTGACTTATGAATAACTTCGTTATTGTAGATGTGGAATGGAGAATGCTAGCTGACCTAGCCTGCTCCATAAGGCTAAACTTTGACCAATAATTAGGACAGAAAAAGATATTCTCTGACCCATTTGTGAACAATGGAAAATTTAATCACAGATCCTTCAGAAGCGCAAAGATACTTTTCACCAACAACAGTGATTAGCACCTTTCTTACATCATTTTATTGCTTAGCCATGTGTTGGTCTGCATCAACACAGATTGACAAAGTCATAGAATTTTATGGGACAATGTGAAAACTCATTTGCAAATTTTATTTCAGTCCATCATTGCCTGCATTCACAGTCCAGAGGTCTTCCATTGTTGTGAATAACAATTGGGAGCAATTTCTGGCTATGGTCAATGTAGGGGTTGCAGTCTTCCACCGACAGGTGTTCATTCCTAATTGCTTCCATTAGTTTCCCTTTATTGCAGGGCTTCATCACCCAGTGAATGTAGTATTTCGACAAATACCAGACCAGATCTATAAACTCCAGTGTGTGGCATGATAATCAATGTCCACTCCTCGAGCTCAACCTTAATAAAATGATCTACCCAGACTTGCAAAACTTATTTCCCAATAAAATAGTTATTATTCCAAGTGCAGTATTATAAATAAAAAAAAAAAAAAAAAAAAATTGAATTTTAGGAATATACAAGTACTTGCCAACATTTGTGTCAGCAACAGCATGGCCAGCAGGACAGGGCAGTGCTTGTTCCCATGCACTGGTCACTGGAGAGGCTGCACTTTGACTCCTGTATGTCCAGAGAAGGGCAACAGAGCTGGGGAATAGTCTAAAGAACAAGCACTGTAAGAAGTGGCTGAGAGAACTGGGACTGTTCAGCCTGAAGAAAAGAAGGCTCAAAGGAAACCTTATCACTCCCTAGAACTACCTCAAAGGAGGTTGTAGCCAGGTGGGGGTTGGTCCCTTTTCTCAACTAACAAGAGATTGGACACGAGGAAATAGCCTCAAGTTGCACATGGGGAGGATTAGATTGATTATTAGTAAAAATTGCTCACTGAAAGTATGCTCAGCATCAGAATAGGTTGCCCAGGGAAGAGGCAGAGTCACCATCCCTGTGAGTATTTAAAAGATGTGTAGATGTGGCATTTAGGGACACAGTTTAATGGTGGACTTGTTTTTTTATGGTAATGGTTGGACTCAATGATCTTAAAGGTCTTTTCTGACTAAAACGATTCTATAATTTGAAAATATGCTGACAAGAGAAGACATGATTCCCACTGGGTAACTTCTGACCTGGTAATCTCCCAGCACCATCTTGAATCCATTCTAGATCAAGACCCTTTTTTCGCATCACACCTTTGCCTGCTTTGAATCAGAAATATACATATTTTATCAAAAAGAAGGGTCCATTTTGATTTCTCTTTCTTTTCATACTCAAGAATTAACACAGATAGCAGTGCAAAATGGATTTTTGCTTTCATTTCGCATTCTAAATTATCTGAATTATCTGAATGCACTGCATTGAGGTAAACTAGGAACAGAGTATGCCTTTCAGGCCTTTTGCCATTTGAAGTGATACTCAATCCAGAAAGAATATAACTTTTTCTTATCAGCTCTGAGATTACACTTGCAGAAATTGTATTTATAAATGGCAAAAAATGCCCGGTGCCTTCTTCCATAGGAACTAAATAAATAAATTCAGTTGACAATTCTTAACAAAGAAAAGCCCAGAAAATTTTTGTGTATCTTTTTAGCATATTTCCCCAGATCAGAAGTGTAGTTTAACAAAAACGACAATTACATAGCTACATAGTTGCAAGGAATTTCTTCAGAGGAACCTTTCTGCTGTGGTATTACTTTAATCATACTCTTCAGCGACAATTTTCCACTAAAACTTAAGAGCTGGTTTTGATTGATTTGACTGCATCTTCAAGGACAAATATCTCTAAAAACACAGATTTAATTTTTTAAAATTTTTTGATAAGTTGTTCTTCATCATTGTCTTTTTACATCCATTCTCTCCCTGTCTTTCTCTTTCTCCACAGTAACACAGAAATTAACCATAAGGTATGGTACTTACCAGCAGAAGGATTCAGATGAGAGAAGCATAAAGTACAAGAAATGTAGAAACCTGTGCCCAGAGCTGCACATCAGCTTTCTGGTTTCTGCATTTAGCCTTTTTTCTGCTTTGTTCACATCTGCCTCGTTCTCCAAACCATGGATCTCATTGGTTTTATCTGTCATTTACCTTACCCTTCCTCTCCTTCCTTTAGTTCCTCCTTAAAGTGCAAAACAATTCCTCAGGCTTTCCTGTTGAATGTTCCCATGCAAGCTGTGAGAGAAGAGAATCATGGAACTTGATCTCAGAGGCAAACATCAGTCCAGCCGATAGCAATGAAGAGCTTGCAAGTGGAAATGGATCAAATCTGCAGCAAACCCATGAAAGCAGCAACCAATCTCTGTTTTGCCTGTATTTTTTCTAAGACATAACAAAATTTCTCTGGATCAAGTTCCTGTGGGCCCTTTATTGGTTTTCTGGCAAACTCCCAGACAACCTTCCATTGGCATGCTTGTGCTTCTTGCACCTGGACCAGACTCTGTTGGTGGGAAAATTATTTGCAGGAAGAACAACAAGAAATTAGCTTTTTCAATCAATGTAATTTTCTCTCTTTGCTTTAGACACCAAATAACAGAATGAAAACATTTCAGACTCCTCATTTGATTCAGTGGGTGTATCTAGAAGTCATCTAAAATCCTTATTGGCTGATGCCCTTCTTGATGTAAACAGGATGTCTCATTCATTGTGTAATTACTGTGCTTGTACATTTCTGACCAGGTTCCTTGCTCCTCAGCATCTCACAACTGTGTTGGCCAAATATTTAGCCAGATGAAAGGCCGAATTGGTCTGGAGGATTCATAAAGCACAGATCATGGCTGTAATCTCACTAGAACTGCAGTGAATTCAAATAGATCCTACTTTCTAATGGTATCCCAGAAACAGTCCAAATATCAGGATGATGATATGAGTTTGCAATATTTTTTACACACGCATTTACATGCATTCATATACTCTCTCCTCTGTTTTTGGGAATTCAGCAGAACAATATGTGTCACTGAAGTTTAGAGCCATTCCCTTTATCCTACATTCTGGCAGTCTCACCCATGAATCACAGACACAGTCACTGATGGAACAGATAGATCCTCCAGAGTGCAAAACCCTGCTTCAAACTTGCTCTCCTTTAAATTAACTGGCAGAGACAAGGAATTTTTGGCAAAAAAAAAGTTAGGTGTTGAAATATTTAGAACTGGAAATAGAGTGTTTGTATGCATTTTGAGAATGACTTTGTTAAAAGGTTGCATTGCAATGATTTTCTGTCCAGTGTACTTTTATTTTTGTTACCCAAACCAGTTTTTCAAAAATGAATCTTCATTTCAGCTAGTGAAATCAATTATTCATGGATTTTTATTGCATAGTGAAGTTTTCTGGTTGTTTGGGCCCAGTGCTTGTAAGCTCATCTGTCTGTGCTCTCACATTTCAATTTTTGCTCATTTGCTTCTGTAGATCTGTGTTGCTTAGAAGGAGCACATTTTGAAAATGAAGAGTTATTTATTGCAAAGAGTTAAAAAAGCAAACAAAGCCAGCCTAGGAGGTTGCAGACCACAGTGCCCTTCCTACATTAAAAGGAAGGGGGATTTGCTAAGTGAAGGAACCCTCTGGGGGAGCTGCTGGCTTGCATGGGTGCTGACTGGGTGAATACAAAGCGCTTTGGGGCAGCATACAGAGGAGGAATTGATGCTGATTTGAAGTCAACGGACTACCTTTTGGGACAGGGTAGGTGACACCTCCTCCCACCACTGGCAGTCTTACTGGCGTGGCAACGAACTCGTCCTTTTTATGCCAGAAGCCATGATCTCATATTTGTTAGGTATTGGAGGCACTCAAAGTCAAAAACACTCCTACAGTTTTGAGGACGCAAGAATATTATTCTACTGCTACACTTCAGCCAGTTATGCTGTGCTGCTCTCACTTACTACCTCCTGTGCCGCCACCTGCCAGACCCAGCCCGCCTCATCCAAGCGCCGTCTGGCATTGCTGGAGCGTGAGGGGCATGGCCTCCCCGTGAAGGTGGAGTATGTTGGCACCGCAGGCCAACAACCCTTCACTCTTCAATATGGCTGGCGCCCAGGGTCAGCGCAGGAGAAGTTGTTTTTGGGTTTTTTTTTTCTGGTCCAAGTAGCTCAAACAAAAGCCAATTATTGCACATATGACAAATCTAACAGTGCTCCCTGAAAGCAATGCTGTGATTGCATGGCAGATATGTCCCTAACACAGCATTGGATTGGGGAATGTCATATTCACCAGGCAGGTTTAAGAATTTAGATGCTGAGCCTCTCTTAAGACACCGTATAAATTGGATGTCTTTTTAAAATCATTACTGTGGAACTGCTCCACAGTGTTTGCATTTGCTTCCTAACTTTCATTTTTTTACAGCTGGTAACAAAAGGTCCAACAGGTCTGAGGGGGTTTTTGTCCTTTTCTAGGACAAAGCCCCCGCTCTCCCTCCATAGTGAGGGTAGAACCGCAGAGCGGAGGCATGGCAGGGCTCGGCACGAACTGCCGGGGAAGAGCATTGAGGGCAGCAGCCTGGCAGCTTGTGGAGTCATGGTATGTAGCCCATACAACTGCGGAGAGGCAGATTGGCTGGCCCGAGCCTCGCCTCTTCTGCTGAGGTGTGCTACCACCAGCTCACTGGAGTGGGGACCTGGAGGCTGGACCCACTCCTACGCTAGCCCCCTTCACTCGCTGCCATGGCCACTGTCCAGATGGACACTGCGTTACGCAGGCTGGAGATGAGGCTTTGTTCCCGCTGTCAGTACTGTGGAGCCCATTTTTCTGAGGAAGCAGCTTTCAGCTATTTGGGGTTGTGCCAGGTTCTGATAATCCAGAAAATCCTGAATTTAAGCATATTCCTTTAAAATTAGTGTTCCCTTTACCTTTCTGTGCAAGGCTCCAAATTCTGCCCTAGGAGTAGGGGCACCTTATTTGGCAGATGGTTTTTTTAGGTTCATGTGTGGCTTTGGTTTTAAAATATATTAATTTATTATAATGTAAAATCATCTGCCTGGGGGATGTGGGATGTTGTTGGACTACAACCAAGTATTGGCTTGTAGCCTTCTAAACCAGGGTGCTAAGAAATAAATCCTAAATAGAAATGGATGAACAGTTTATGTTGAAAATGCATTCAACAGACTTCACCCTTCTTTTCTAAGGGCTTTCCTCATAACAGTTCCTCAAAATGTTTTCTAGATTTTTTCAGCACATGAAATGCTCTCTCCTGATACTGCAAACAGCAAAAGTTATTTACTTAATTGCAAATTATTCGAAATGTCTTTTCCCTCTTTGGGGGCTTCATGATCTTGAATTATTCCTTCTCTCTGAACAGATGAGTAAAAATTTGGTACACAAAAAAGGCATTATTTATCAATAGCTTCTTAATAGTGGTACTCATATACACATATAGCTGAATACTATTACTTTTATGTATAAATAAATGACCAAAGGACATACGTAGGGAAAACATGCTAAAAAGCTGTTGTAAAATGATTAATTTAAGTTCTATGCAAGCGGTACATTCTTTTCCTTCCAAATAATTTTGAAGTGTACTTTCTACACCTTGTAGTCATTCCTAAACATTTTAGTTTTCATTCTACTGACCCATGAACACCCAGGATTTCCTGAGGTCCTTAAAAAATTAGTTAAAAAGATCCCCAGTAGGTGAGGATTTAAAAACATATAGATTTTTTTTCCTTCCATTGGTGGAACAATGGACAATGTACTGTTCTGAAGTAAGATTATGATATTGGCTGTGATTGGTATGACCTCTCAAATGTTCATTTACAGAATCTGTCTGACTACTTTAGCATGTTTGGTTCTAATGACTTTTTTAGGATCAGTTGCTGCTAAGCGAAATGCAGCTTTGTGTAGCATCGTTACATTACTGATGATCAATTTGCATGTTTGTAACTTCTGCAGATCAGTAAAGTACCATTGTACCACCCCATTTGTAAACACCAGAGCTAGATGAGCACTTGATTTTTAACATCACAAACTTTGCAGGCCAAGAGCACTCCTGCAACTGGAGGTATTTAAAGCATCTTGCTACATCCACAGGCAGCTCATTGACCTTAAAGGGTCCTCTCATGGGAAAGCCAGTCTTCTTCATATTCTGCCAATCATAAAGTTGGGAGAAAAAGACTGAGGAAGAGACATAATATAGAAGCAAAATTGATGGACACAAACTAACCTAAGTTAGTATTTGATGTATTTCACATCGATTGTTCCCTTTGCAAATTGGAACTGAACTAGAATGGTGTGAAGGAGTAATCAAAAGCATTAACCTTGACCTTAGCAGAATTGCAGAATGTGCATATTTATGATTACAGGGGAATCTTCTTTTTAATTGGAAATTACCAGAAGGAATATATACTTTGGAATTTGGAAAGATAATCACAGACTACTATATTGAAAGTGCTGATATTGACTCCAAAACCCAATGATTTCAACAATGAGCATCATTGCTCTTTTCTTAACAACATTTTTATTCTTGAGGAAAAGTTACTGTCTAAATTCAGAATTCTGCCATGTTATGCTCCTGTAATTACATCTTTATAATTAGTTTTTAACACAGTGTCAGCAGCAGAATTCCCATTGACAATGACTAAGCAGAGAGAGGGGAGTTCTATTTTTACACAGCAAAATGTTTTCATTTTTTTCATTTCCTCACTTACCCACACTGTTTGTCTCTTTCCATCATCTCTCATATTGTCTCTTCGGAAAGACAGGCAGTGAGCTGTCTGTGGAAGGCACACATTTTTCATTTTCTGCGGGGGTAGGTAGTCTAATATAAATAAATAATAAAAGGTCTTTGACACTCAAACAACAAAACTTTTAATGTAAGTGGTGAGACTTCTGCTTGCATGTGAACAGGATGCATTAAGATTCTGTCTATAGATCATTTACAGATCATTGTATATCTTTTGATACCCATGAAAAAAGTACCACAGACTATTCATGCTGAGTTGAAAGTTTACCTTACCAAGCCTGCCTGTTGTGGATTGTCTGGAAAAAAAAACCTCAAAAAATGCAAAAAAGGAAAAGGACTATCATCTTCTGATAACACTAATGGTAGCAGCAGTTACCTGCTTGTTTGTCTGCCACAGATGGAATTTATAACTTTATGCTTGACTATCTCAGAAATATTGAGATTAATAATCAAAAATATTTTGATTGTCAACTTTATTTCTTGAGAAATTACAAGGACACATTAAGTTCATATAAATAACTAAGTAAATAAGCAAACCAAACAATTATATAGGAAACCTTAGCTAAAAAAGACTACAGAAGGATTTGACACATTACAGGCTTCTAACACTGTCATAATCATTATTAAAATCTGTAATATCATTAACATCAAAGAACTGGAACCAAATGAAACAAAACTGAAAAATCATTCAAAAAAGATTTTTTTTTTTTTTTTTGGATTATAGCCTCCAGTACTATTGTAAAATATAAGGGGAATAAAGGAGAACAAGAACCTTTCAGAAGAGGTTGATGAAATGAAAGCTGCGGTGAATTATCTTCTGCCTTCCATTCCAGCACTTACAATTGAAGATCTCACATATACTCCAAACTAGTATTTGTCGAGAGTTCTCTGTCATGGAGTACAGAAGATGTATCCAAATGATGCATACCAGTAGTACTAAAATCTGAGAGGACTGAATAGCAGATAATTTTCTACATTTTAAAAAATTCTTCATATCTATTCAATGATTTTTTATATATGAAATTATTGTTTTAGTACATTCTTGTTGTTTATGTCAAAATTGCCTAATAGGTTAGAAGCACAAAATCAGCATTTTTGTTCTTTAACTTTTGACTAGGGAAGAAGGAGCTGGCGAGTTTAACTAGATTTTATGCTTCAGTTATTGTTGGTTTTGCAGACAGAATTGTGAGATTTTCAATGAAGATAACATCTTTGGGTGGTTTTAGGATTTTTTTCCACCCATGATATTTCTACAATACTTAAAATTTTGCAATGTTTACAATATTCCATATGTGTGTTTTAAAGAAAGGCAGGAGCTTTCTAATTGGTGCAAGCAGTTAGTATCCTTCAGTAAATATATATTTCTTAGAAGGAAAGAAACCCCAACAACTGACCTGTTCGCAGCAGCTAACTGATTTTTGAAGAATCTACCTGCTTCTTAGATTACAACTCTAATTATATAAAATTTTATTTCAAAAATTTGAAAAATCAAAATATTATGTAAATTGTTACAGAAGATAACAGAGTCCAGGCCTGTGATCCTCCAAGATTTGCTGAAGCTGGCATCTGGTCATGGAAAAGAATATGAGAATTCTATCAGGAGGAAAAAAACCTTCATTTCAGATAAATGACATGCTTCAGATTAACACTGAGGCAGTGTCAGAGGCATCATTGATGAGACATACACATTTTTTTATTCAAAGCAGAAATACAACAGAGAGGTGATTACAAACAAGACAGGAACATATTCATACAGTTAATTATGATTCCTATTGCAGAGAAGTTGGCTTTCTGGTCCCTCATCTGTTTAGGCTTTTCAAAATCAAGCTCATGTGAAGGTTAAGCAGAGAGAGGGATAACAAGGCATCACAGAACAATCCAACCAGGACATTTGATCAATCATTCCTGAGGATCTTCTGAATCTAGAGTATAAATGATAGAAAAGCTGAAGCGATGCTACAATCAGTTTGAAGGTTAACAAGTTTAGTAAAACCTGCTTTCAGATTTTAAAAAAACAAGGACAGACACCTGACTGTATTGTAGAGAAAATGAGTAAGCAACCCAGTAAATGCAATCTCCTGTTTTAAGAACAGACTGAATATTGTCCTAAGTTTTTATCAGAGTTAGTATCAGAATTGCAGGTGCTACTAAAGCTGTCTTTTTTGCCTTTTTTTCAATAACCTTCTGTTTACAGCTCTCTGCAGAATACATGGCTGTGTGTACACAGATGTAAATTAGGGCAATGAAAATGGAGCTCTTGGCCTCTTCTTGGATACACAGACTTAATAGGTGCAAAAAGGAAAAAACAGATTCCAAACATCAGGAAGACTGGTGCAGTGAACAAATGGTGGTAAGCTCCTCCAACCTCAACATCATATGATGATAACTGAGAATTGGTGTGATTTTCCTTCAAATCAAGGAGGTGATAATAACTGCTCCCACTCACACCACCCTGGTCACTGTATAGGCTCTGTGTATTGTGACCCACAGGAAGACCAATGTTTTCCTTTCTTCCCTGAGTCTCTCTGGACCATGTATCCATGCTTATATTATGATTCACCTACAGCATCTGAAGTTATAGGCACTGTCTTTTCTCTCAGGCAATGGAAGGTGTATGTTCATTAACCCAGCACTGCTGTGGAGGTATTTCTATATTGCAACTGTATGCTCCTGTAGCACAGGTGGGAAATATCAAGAATCAAGTATGATTTTTTGAAAACAATTAAGAAACATTTTGGAGCAGAAGTTGATGTCCTCACCATCATGGTAAAGTCTATCTTGGTACAGTCCCTATTAGTCTGATTTAAAGAGAGAGGGAGAAATAAAGAGAGAAAAAGAGAGAAAGAGAAAGCAAAAGAAAGAAAGCAAGAAGAAAGGAAAGAGAGAAAGGGAAAAAAACCCCAGGGAAGCAAGGAAGGCGGGGTGTCAGAGTCTGGAATTATGAGAAATATATCTTTGCATGTTTAAGAGATTTTAAGATCTATTACAAGCAGTGTTTTTAACCTTTGTTCATGGAAAAGGTCTTTTAGGCTCTGGAATGAAGCGGAGTTTTCAAGAATGTGTATTAGTAGAATAGTGTGTAGTTCTATCACAGGGTGAGAATTTTAGATATATGGGGGTTTTAGGATGGGAGACAGGTGAAGGCAAGATGGAGGAACCACATGGCTTTTGGTCTTCCTCCTTCTTCCTCACCTGCTCCATGTTCTGCAGTGAGGTGGCACGTTATAGTTGCCTGAGAATAGAGTCTAACCTTCTAACAAAGATAATAATTATTGGAGAAGTATTATAAATACTGATTACGTGGATTGTAGTATAAATATCCACGCCACTCTGAGGGTGGGAGTATTTGGAATTTGGTATTTGGTAGTTGGGATTTGGGGTTTTGTGCCTTGAACTGAGCTGCAACGAAGAGCTCTGCTGGTCAGGAACAGAATGTAAATATAAGAAATAATAAACTATGAAGAAAACATAAGAGAAGATGACTCATGACCCCTTCCTTTTCAAGATCTCTGGCTGGGGAAAACAAAACTTTATATTCTTGGGAATCAGGGACACACAAAAATATTTCTTATAAACCTGAGAGCATGGAAGGAAGGCACAGAAGGAAGGTGTGGAAGGAAGTTAAAGAGAATGAAAGAAAGAAAGTAATGAACAAAATGAGTCCCATATTTGAATGTGTTAAAAACAAAGCATGCATTTTTTGAAAAATGGAACCGGGCACTCTTCAGGCAGGGCACTGCCATTTTGACATGCCATGTGGACTCTGGTGTAAAAAAAAAGGAAAAAGAAAATAGTAATGCATATGTGTGGTAATAATCTGCACATGACTGGTTGCTGTAATGTGCACTGCTGTACTGCCAGCAGGGAAGTGAGTGATTGCCTCTTGCCTACACAATGGGCACTGGCTTTGCCTTGCATAGTTTTTCAGCAGATCAGATAAAGGGGGGTGAGCAAGAAATGAGAACTGCTGCCTGACTCCTCCAGCTCGCAACACTTGAGCACAGTTTAAGAAGTCAATAAGAAGTTTTTTTGTTTTTTAAAACATTTTAAGTGGTTTACTGTGCCCAGGGAACTTGCTGAGCATGAGGTTAACAGCAACTACTTGCCTTTTGCTTTGACCTCGGTGTTTTTAGCCTAGGTGGTGGGACATGCCACAGAAGCTGTGCTCATCAGGAAAGTTCCTATTTGTTTTGCTAGTCTGGTGGCTCATTGAGAGCAGTTTGATATTCAAATGAATCTGTCAGAAACAAGAGTGTGGTGCTTCAGTTCTTCTCAGGCCTGATGACATTGATTTGTGAGCATACTGCTTGACTACGGGATGTGTGACAGATAAATTTTATCAAAATTAAGGCACAATTAAACATTTCATCTTCCTAATTACTGGCTGTAGATTCAGCCTGATGACCATGTGCTGTAAGAAATCAGCGACCATTACACATTTTAATGGAGCACAGCTGTCTTACAGCTTGGTAATATTTGCACAGTGCCACAGAACTGTAATTTATGATAAAAAGAAAAAATGTGTATTGGCTCTTTTTTGCCAAAATAGATTAAGGATTCATATACTTTAATGAGATTTGGACCCAGCCTTGGATTATCGTTATAAATGATTTATGTGCATGTTGGTGGACTCCTGTAGTTTTGAGTTGATTTGTGTTTTGGTCGACCAATATGTAATTCAGTATTTCCTTGTGTGCCAGTATTTGCATTCTTTCCTGTCTCCATTTCAGTTCTATTTTCCACCATAACTGAGCAAGAAGGGCAAGTGGCAAGGTTAAGAAAGTACCAAGGCATATTTTCCAGGAGACTCACTCACAGCAAAACTTGCTCCTGAAACCCCTCCCCTGCTCTCCAGCTCCACATCCCAAACATATAGAGAAGAGAGGGATGGAGCAGAGGGGAGGTGGGTGACACCAGTCTGGATCAGGGTCACTCCTGCAGTCTGGAAAGCAGGGCACAGCAGATGAGATCCTACCTGAACCCCTGCTTAGCCAGAGTCCCGCCTGAACGTTGCTGTATCTCAAGGCAGAACATCAAAAACCTTTCTGCTGCTTGTTTAGAGCATGACCTACAAAAGGGTGTTTGCTCACCCACTAGATATTTCTCCTGTTTCAGTAATTTTTTTTCCCCAGAAAACATTCTGCTTCTCTAAAGGGAAAAGGAACCTAACAACATATCTACCCAGGTTAGAATTTTTGGAACCTCCTTTCCTCTTCATTCTTTTCTTAATTAGGTTTCTTCCACAGATTATTTAGAGAGTGTAAGGAGCAGGGAGAATGATGAAAATTAATTTTGGTGTTTTATACATGCACATATATACAAATTTACACACACACACACACACGTACACTGTGGCTGTGTTTGTATTTGTGCACGTTTTATTTTTATGTTAAACTTAATGAACCAAATTCATACTAAGCTAAACTACCTAGATTTCCAAGGTGTCAAGCTGAAGTCCAGAGTTTGGCCCCATATGTTGCAAAAGCCTGAGATCCATATGCGTAGATGAATAGAGAAACTAAATTCTAATTTTCATCATAAAAAAAAAAAAAAAAAAAAATCCTGTCCAAGCTTGATTTACTTCAGTGTTCATATGCTGGAATGTTTCATACTGTACCAGGTTGCATATGCTTGCACACTAATTCTCAATTGCCGTATGCAGTTTGTGACAACCATCTGCTAAGACCTCCCTTAGAGTTCTTTCTCCCACTCAGCCCAGCTGAAATAAAAATATGGACAGAAACAACTTCTGCAGGGAGATGAAAAAGTTAATAGGGGACTTAGAGTTAGACTGTGCATCTGATTTGAATTCAACTGCTCTTACAACTTATGCCCTACTTATAAAATATTCCTGAGGTGTAAAACATTAAATAAAATGGAAAACTGTAAAATTAAGCCATACTTCCTTTGACAGACTTGACTGTGCTGGAAAGGTAATGCTAAAATGTGTACACACAGTGCATGTGTTAGCTAGCCCTCACTAACAATTCTAAACCAGCATCTTAGACTAACTGCGCATCGCACCTTATCACATTAAAGTACCCTAAAGCAGGAGGAGGATGAGTGGTGAGAAAAAGAAGGTGCAAGAGAGAAGAAGCTGAAAAATGTTCTTTCAGTTTCATTGGCAGAGAAGTAATTCCTTTTAAGCCGGTCTCATCAGAAACTCTGAGTGCTGGGTGTTGTCTGTTCCCGTTCAAGCCCAAGGGGAAAGTGAGAGATCAGAGCATTTGAAAATCAGGTGAAGGAAATGACTAGATGAACAAGGGATGAGCAGTGATAGTGAAGGGGGTTGTGGGCTAAGAAAGTGAAGGCAGACTATTGCATTCCACTATTTGGTCATCTCCAGTTTTACATTTCTCTTTACCATGTAGTAATGGGTTAAATTCCTCAACACAAATATTTTTCAATACAAATGAAAACAGGAGAGAGTTCAAAAGTCCAAGTGGCCTGTCCCCAAACAGGACTGGTTATGCCACAGCTGAGGAGTGCAGGTGGCAGTGACAGCGATTGAGTGTTTTGCTAGTATGTTCTTTATTGATACAATAAAGCTTATCCAACCAGATTTTCCCATTTCTACCACGTAAAGCCTTATGCTTCTTCCTGCAGTACTAGCTGTCATGGAAAAAGGTGGTGACAGGTTTTCCTGGTGCTGCTCCTCTTCACATTTTCTGAGATCCTGATAGTGTAGAGCAGAGTCAAAGATGAGTCCAGCTGTTTTCTGGCAATAAATCTCCATGTACCGGTATGGTGCTCATCTGATTTATCACAGCATGGTGGTTTTGCCCCATATTAGTTTCATGAGAACAAACTAGTGCCCTGAGAGAAGAATGAAGAATTTTGAGGTAGGCAAACATGGGTCCTGGTCTGTGTATCTGTGCTGACTTCAGCAGTTTTTCTGTATAATCTTGAGTGAAAAAACAGTCCCAGTGATGAAGACTAACTATTCAAAATTAAAAGGGGTGGAAAGGAAAAGGGAAAGGAAGAATAAATTTTGATACAATGAAAAAAACCTTACCTGGAACGCATGTTTTGCTAGATTTTTAAAGGCAGAACATGAGGGTAATTGGAAAACACAGCATTCCTAGGCTGGATTATTTTAGGTGATAACCTTGGGCTTTAAGGTCTCAGTAAGGCATATGGGATTTTTGCCCTAGAAATTGTAGGGCAGCACATGTGTAAACCTTGAAGCTGAAATGAGTTTGAACTACTTTAAGAGCTTCTAAAAGGCTGGCATATTAAGTTATATATCAATCTGTTCCCCATTGGTTATTATTTTAACAGCTACTCTAAGTGTAGCCTATCGGTTTTAAATACAGGAACAGCAGTAAATAGCGCATTATGATATTCCAGATGGAACACTTAAAATAAATTGAAATATCTGTAGATTTGAGAGTTTTCTACAGCACCACTATTATGTCATCATTTTCTGTAGGTAGTGTAAAAACCTCTTATCCCTACAGCATTAAAAAGTTTGAAGGCACGGATGAGTGAAAAACTGATGACAACCAAACACTCAGCCAGACCTTTTGGCTGCAGGAAAGGTTTCAGGATTTGATGCAGGAGTGGAAGTGAGATAGGAGTGTACCAGGGTCTAGGATCTTGTTTTTCTTTTTCTGGGTTCTTCTATTCATGCCAACTGCTGGAAATATCTATATCTCTCTCATCTTGAACCACCTATTGCTGACTCAGTCGTGTGATGCCTTGAGGGATGTCTGCCCGAAAAGGAGAATAACTGTATTAAATGGAATCAGGGAATAAGGAAGCAGGGAATAATCTGCACCCAGGATTCCTGATGGGGAAAAGATGCTGAATTTAACTGGAGGTTGTGTGGCCTTCCCATCACACAGCATAATTGATATGCTTTGTTTGCAAGCTAAAGGGAAGTGAAAGCCCATTGAAATTTTTTCCTCTGTTGCAAAATTATCTGCACTTGCTTTTGAGGGACTGGTGTTTGAAGCAGGGAGATATAATTCACAGCTGAGCTGAGAGATCAAACTGCCAAGCCCTGTGTATGATACCTGTATTAATTAGTACATGGGTTAGTATTGCACAAAAACCCACACAGAAGACTTGTCAAATATACTTTTTTCCCTTACTTGCATTGCTAAAGATGTCAATGCTCATCCCACTGCACAGACAGGGAGTTCAGCTGCTGTCCTCACTGTAGGTGCTCCTGAGGCCCAGTACCTCAGCAACTTGAGAAACACAGAAGTCAAATTATCACGTCTCTTTGCACATGTGTGCTTGCTTCCTGGTTCACTGAATAGGTCAACTTAACTTTCCATAAAAATATATCCCAACATACACCCCAGAGCAAAGTGAGGAACATAGGACAAATGCCAGAAGATAAACCATGATGACGCTAAGTTGTGCAAGGAGCCCTGTCTGTCATCAGTAGTCTTGACTGCAGTTGAGTTGGCTTTAGAGCAATAGGTTTCTTGGAAGATGGTTGGGAAAGATACTCAGCAGGCCCAGGAATTATTGCTTTTATTGCATGCAAATGCACATTACTTGCTATCTACTTTAGTTTTCCTTATCTCTTGAAATCCACTTCCTACACTGGGATGTTGTGGTCATTTCAAGTAAGATACAGTATGTAACACATAAGTTGCAGCACTATGCTACTTGTTACTTGTTATTCTTATCTCTGTTGCCTCTAAACTCCAGAGTCCCGAGCTCCAGGAGGCCCTGTGGGTGGAGAATGACAATAGACTGGTATTCCTTTTGATTAATCCATTTGGTGTTATCCTGCTGCCCAGCAGCTGTTTCAGATGTTGTCAAACATACAGTGGCTAAAGGTGCAGGTCTCCCCTTCTGAGCTGGTGAGGCTAATCTGCTACAGTCTGTATACTGTAGTTTTTCTGACTTCAGAGTTTACTCCATGTTTAAACTTTTGAAATTGCAAAATAGTCATTAGACTATTCTAATTATTTCAGAAGTTTAAACATGGAGACAACATAAAGCATTCTGATGCTGTGACCAGGAGAGTCCCTATCTCTTGTTAGTCTTGTGTTCTTCTCAGTTAATTCCACAGCACAGTTAATTCTCCAGCACAGTGGAGATATCCAAATGTGACTCTTGTGCTCCTCAGGTGCAACATAAGGGAAATGAGTAAGCTCACATCTCTGCTGAAAATGAGATGCCATGGAGCTGGCTTATGCAGAATCACAGGGTAACTTCCTTGTTCTTTCCTAGAGTTTCTGATTAGCACCAGGTACTTCCTCTGTTACTGCATCTCAACCAGGGCCAGGAATCTTCAGCTGGTGAAATTCTTTTTAACCAGGAGTACATGTGCCCAGCTGGTCATGCCAAGAGACTTGTGTAATGTCGTTCTTAAGAAACAATTAATCCACTGGCAACTTTTCTGGGTGAAGTCAAGCACAAAAGGGGTTTCCTTTGGTAAGTGGGAAAGAGAAATCAAAGCTCTCCACATCTCCAAGGACAGCTGGTGAATCCTGACCAATACAGGTCACAGGAGTGAGCTCTCAAGTTGTCAGTCCAGTTTTTCTAGGTATTGTACTATTCTACACTCCAGGTTTGTTCTAGAAATGATGATATTTATTTACAGGTTGTATGTAAACTATCAAGACAAAAGCAGTGCTGGAATGAATTATAAAGTCTCTGCTTCATGGAGCCTCGATCCCTAAGTTTGGATATGATGACAGCAACCCCGTAGTTTTCAGTAGAATTTCCACTTATTGACACTAGTGTGAACTGCTGAAAGCAATTACCTGTACATTGCTCTGTATGTGCTGTGAAGAAGCACGTTACAGGATGCCAATGTCCACGTGACTTGGTGTCTGTGGCAAGAGTCACTACAGGAGCAACTCGATAACTGAGTGCAGAAAACCCTCTGACAGATTAGTCCCTCTTACTGATAGGTGCTGTTGTGACAGTATATCAATCTTTTTAAAGTAATGCATTACCATTCACAGGTCCATGGGATGCTTTTATACCTCCATCATCATGTCCATGGCCTTCAAAGTTACAGTTGATGGACCCTCTGTCAGGACCCAGATATTTAATCAATGTGACAGCATCCTATATTTTTTGAACCCCAGAGGCCCTGGAAAACTTTAATGCAGCTTCCAGGTAAAGTTCAATCCACATGGCTGAGTCCCCTGAAGTATTTTCTGCCGACAACTCCCCTCCCCCATATTTTAATATACCCAATGTCCTTTACATTTGAAGAAAGTGAAGAGCTCAGCTTGAAGGCAAGATACTATTGCAATAGAAATATGTGCTTTACAGAGCTCTGCTATCTGCTAAGAAGTTGGATGCAAAACTTATGGTTAAACCCCTCCATTTGGAAGAAACAGTTAGAACTTTTGACAACAATGAGTTTCTTACCACACACCTGTTTGCAAGCATTTGTAGTCTAGAAGAGGAAAAGGAACGTATTTCTGAGGAAAGGAAAACATGTATTAGCATTTGATAGGTACAGAAACAGTTTTATTGATAAGAAAACATCCTGCTGCTGAGCTCAATTACAATGTCCGTGCACTGACACAATTCCATCACAGATCTAAAGTTATTCAACATTGTTGTAATTACAATTAACAAATTATGCTAAGGCAGTAAGATCACTTGAGAAAGCCACCATGGGCTTGGAAACCCCTCTGCTTTCCCCACTATAGAGCCTGACCTCCCAAAAGACAATCCCTCTTTCTTCTTATCTTGCTCCACCAGGATAAAATTATTCCCTCTCTCTCTTTATATGTGCACATACGGATGCACACAAGTTCAGAATCTGGCCCATAATTCTTTTGTTCACAGCACTTGCCAATGAGTACCAATTATATGCAACATAAATAAATACTAGCCACATTACAATGTGAATTTCCTTTAGAAGGGAATGTCTCAGAATCCTAATGGCTGCATTTTCTTTGTCTCTCTCAGTTTTACCTTTTACATGCAACATTATTAGCTATACTCATTGCCTGATTTAAACAAGTAATAATGTCGGTAATTATAGCAGAAATCAGTTTGCTTATAGTTAAGTAAAATGCTGTATGTCGGATATATCAATGTGATCTGTATAATACCAAAAATTTAAACAATGAAAAATAACGTCAAACATGAAAATCTAGTCATGCTAGTCATTAGATTTTAACTATGCTTTAGGGTTGTTAATGTGAAGAAGGGGAAGACACTTCAGCTGACCATGCCTAATGCAGCAAGCATGCAGCAGAATGAAATTCTTTATTTTCTCAGTACTCAATAAAGGAAACAGGAGCATTGCCTATTAAAATACAACACCTTTGATGAAAAGGTTCTTTAGCTCCTAGTCCCTTACTATTGCTCTATCCAGAAAATTTTACTGCAGGTACTACATTGCATAAATAAGCTGACCTGTCAGGTTTTTGGCAATTTATGGGGCTGGTCAGCCTGTACATTCGTGCAGTTTTTTGTTGCAATGAGATGTAATGGCTTTTCAGCGCACCATAAGCACAGTTGTGACCACAGGCTCACTAGTGTCATTTTGTGTGCAGTAATGAAGCCTGACGAGTGGTCTCCTGCTTGCAGATAGCCGGCTGTTGTCCTAAAAATGCAAACCATTGCCTCAGGCCATGGAATCAGGAACAGGCAAAGGACAGTGGCACAGGCACGGCTCCCCACTGCTCACCCTCCCTTTAGCACACTGTACTTGGATGCAGTAGAATAGTCTTTACCCTTGTACATAAGGACACAATGAGAGAAAGTGATAAAAGCAATTGTATGAAGGCCATGTCGGAAATCGGATTTTTTGAAGTTGAACTGAGGTTCAGGGGAAAAGAAATCCATTGCTAATACATTTGCCCCCATGCAGAGTGGGTCCTTTGAACAAAAATTCTGATCTTCATCACTGTTTCCCTTCCTTTTTTTTTTTTATAATCTGTAAAAATATTTGTGCAGATATGTGCACACAGGCTTATTTATATTTATTTATATTTTGAGAATATGTGCTTACACCCACACTAGCACACACGTAAACATGCATACGTATGTACAGAGAGACACAGCTAGCAGGCACAGCAAACCCCAGGAACAAACCTCACTGCTTTTTTTCACAGCTTATCAATATTCCACAGCCCAGGAAGGCCAGGCGTGCATGGGGGTTTACACTTCCCATGGCACAGCCAGCCCCATCACAGACCCCCTCCTTGTTTCACCACCTGAGGGTCACTGAGAGAACCACTCTGAGCTGGGGAGTGCAGTGCTGAGAGATGGTTTGTTTTCTGGAGGAAAATGAAAAATAAGCCTATCCTGAGTCAAAGAGCAGTTAGGCCTCATCCTGGAATTGTGTGATTTGTGGTTTAATTAAGCCTCTTTCTGTACACCAGCCATCATGGAGCAGCCTGGGTGCTCACGACAGGGGACTATCTCAATTCTGAAACCTGGAGGGTGGTTTGTTCTTCAGGAGGGCAGGAGCTGCTTTTGTGGTTTCTAGATGCACACCCAGTGTTTTGTAAACAACTACAGGCAAAGGAGATGGGAGCAGAAGCTACAAATCTGTTTCAGTTATAACCTCGTTGCCATATCCCTTCTCACTGTTTCATAGCTCTTTGGAGTCATCCTTCCCTGCAAAACTTGTCAAGTGGTAGGAGGAGTCTTTGTAAAATGCCGTATTAGAGGAGAACATGGAGCCCAAGGCTCCCACCTCTTTCTTGGCTAAGACCTTTCCAATCTTTTTCTTCAAGATATTTGTCCCCTCAGGTCACAGGGTGCAGAAAGCTGCAGTTTACATGGTTTTTATGTGCAGGGGTGGAGCTGGGTGGTGCATGAGGCTGAGAAGGGGAGAGGGAAGATAGGGGATTGCTTGCAGGTACAGCTCATCAGCTGCATTTTTGTCTCAAAAGTGAGACTCTGGGCCTCAAATATAAAACTTAGAGTGCTTCTTTTCACATTTCTGCACTTCTGAAATAAGAGGAAATATTTGGTGAAGTATTAGGTCTACTGCAAACTAGCAGTTCATCACATTATGTGTCACAAAAATGGCAAAAGCAAAAGCAGCAGTTTCCATTGTCACAGTCAGCAACGTCTCTTATAAGCATCACATTACATTTTAAATTCATAGCTTGATATTGATATTTTTGAAATGTTAAATATAAATCAGAAAACACACAGAATGTACAACGTTGCCTTGGGAACCTTTGCTACCTTTCTTTTTTTTCTTTTCTGAAATTTAATGATAGAAACTCTGCAAAGTTAAGGTAGCATTAACTCAATCTTTGGGTATATATAATACAAAATGCTTGAACTTCTGGGACAGCAGCTATTTCTATGGATACAGTATGTTGAACAGACATGGAACAAAGAAAACCAAAACAGTTGGTTCTCTGCTGTCAAGGAAACAAGCTGCTCTTTCTGCTTAAATATCTCTTACCAGAACTAGGAGGGAAAAATCCTCCAAAACCCAAGTTTGTACTTAAAAAGAAGGAATCCGACTTTCAGGCCCTGTAATAAATGTATTTTTAGCTGTTTCAGTAAGTGATGTTGTTATGTTTGCTATAGTCAAATCAATATATCTCCCTGAAAGCCCCTAAGGTTAAGGTTACTCTTAAAGGTAAGTACTAAACCATTTTTTGAGAACAGTAGGAGTCCAGAAGGAAAGTGCAAAAACATTCTGCAGTGTTCTGGGCTCTGTGCTTCATGCAGATCACTTAGATTGAATTCTGTGATTTACAGTCTTGTAATTCAAACTCTATTTAAAAAAAAAAAAAAAAAGATTTTCAATTATTAGAAGCTCTGTGGTTTAAAATAGTGAAAACTAAACCTGAAATTCATTCACAACCCAAAAATTTTAATAGGTTTATTCCTTTCAGATGTATTTAAAGGTGTACTGGATAGAATTACTTCATCTGATAAACAGGCTAAACAAAGTTGCACATATGTGTTCTTTATGGTACTTCCAATGTACAAATGGCATGGGAGAATGCAGATACCTGGAAACATGGCTAAGGTTACATGGAAGAAAGTGACTACAGGAAAAAAATTACTCCAAGCATTTTTAATATCTTGGAGTTACCTCCTGGTGAGTGACATTCTGGTTCTGGTTGGAATAAGCTCCATCTTGAGCTCCTGCACTTCAGTGAAGGACATTGCAAAATACTCAGAGAAGCACACACGAGAAAATAGGTCTCTTCTAAGACAGAAGAGTATCCTAGGAAAAGGACTGTGATCTGACACATACCAGTGAAGCTCACAGCCTTTCTGGACCAAGTAGATCCAAAATGTCCAGCTAGCTTTGAGACACATTTATGGACACAAATCTTTGTCTATTCACAGCACCATTTCTAATTTGAACCAGGAAGCAGAAATGAGGTTGAAGACAAAGGATGTATTTAGCTAAAGTTGTCTTTGTTTATGGGCTATGTAGGCTTTCTCTGGCAGGTCTTGCAATGCCACAGGTGAGCTTAGACATTCGATGTCTAAATATTGAGTATCCTCCCAGCAATGGGTTCTCTCATGCACATCCTTAGCTCCCAGTAATGGGAAAGGTACATGCATTCAAACTTTACCCTTCGGTGAACAGCAATGTTCCTGAGGGCTGGGAGCTGTAAAGGAGCCTGAGTATGTAAAACAATCTTGTGTCTGGAGGTAACATTTACCTTGGTAGTTAGAATTTGCCCCGTTGCATGCAAAAGGTTGATTTTGAAGAAAATTCCAATTAAATCCCTGCTCCTTATAAAAAGTGACCAGAAGTAAGCCCCTTGCCTATCTATTCTTGCTTTCCATATTAGCTTTGTTGTTCTTGCAGACTAGAAATAGTTTTTAGAATTTATTTTTTTGAGAAGAGGTTGTGAAGCATTTTAAAAACACAGCCCTTTAAGGAATTGATAGATTCAAATGGCATACTCTGAAATGTCATTGGAGATGCTACACACAGCCCCAGTAAAGTAAGAATTACTAATGAAGACCTAGTATTCACCCATAATTAACTTTGTAGTGCCTTCTTTTAATAAAATTCTTATAAACTCTGTGTCTTCTTGTCTTTGAATTTCCTGGGTTTTCTTATTTTGTTTAGACACTATTGCAGCAGAATAGAGGAGTGAGCTTGGGGGGGGAGGGAAAGGTTTGTACACTTCTGAATATTTGAGCTGTGTTTAATCATTCTCATGTGTGAAATCCTTTATTAAAAAAAAAAATCAGTTTATCTGATACTTACTGCTCTTTAGTACAGCACAGCTTGGTAGCACTAGGTACGTCTTGTTGAAAGTATGTCCATAAATATGTCCCTTGCAGCACAGAACAGCTTGTTAACTTGGCAATCCTCAGCAATTTGCTTTGAAAAGTTTGCCTCAGTTTTGATAGTCCAAATGTAGGGCAAAAACTCAAAGTAACTTTTTTAGCTAATTTTACCAATTGACACTTTCCTCCTAGTTTTAACTGCCTGTTTACTAGAACAAAAACTACAACACTTCTTCCTCCATATTCAATTAGCCTTTTTAAAATGTTTTATTTATTTTTAATGGACTTGGACTATTTATTTTCTGTTTCTCTAATGTACAATGTAAAAAAAAAAATAGGATCCATTATCTCAAAGAGAAACTAGCCTATTAATTTAACTTGTATGTAAACCTGGTGCCAGTATTACATAAGGAATGGTGCTACTATGACTTTGCGATTCTTTCAATCTAAAGAGAATTGTAAAAGTGGACAAATGCCACACATCCCTACATCGTAGAAAAAATAAAGGGGACACAAAGAGGACAAGTAAATTTTCCAGTGCCAAAAGGCTGGAAAGAATCAGTAGTATTGAGAAAAATCCAAGATTTTTGCATGCCTGGTGCTGTCAAACATTTTTACACACCTTTTTTGGGGGTGGGAGGGGGAGTGCTGCTTTTTGGTTTGGGGAATGGCTTTTGTTTTTTTGGTGAGGGGATTGGTTTGCGTTTTTCTGTTGCTATTTTATTAACACTTTCAGCTGACTTTTTTGGGTATCCTTTTTAATGGAAGAATGGAAAGAAGATGCCTACATTATTCCTCTACCAAATATATTAGGCTATCTTATTGGAGAAACCCTGAAGTGAAAACTGTTGAGTGTATGTTCTGTTTTACTCACATGAGGACTGTGATTGGAGATACTTCAAAGTGGGTTACGATGGTTAACTAAGTGAAAGATAATATCTCTTTGCCATTACTGTCTAGTAGGTCTCATTATTCCTCTGGGCACACTCCTTAGAATAAATTAAAGGGATCCACTGAGAACCATTTTGCTTTGGGTTTTTTATTTTCTAATGATTGCCAAAAGCCATTTGCTAGAATAGTACAGAATGTTTACAGATGCCTTAGGAAGAAAACAGCAGAATGTGGAACTAATTGTGTTTATTCAAGATAATTATGAAACACAAATGACCATTATTTACAACAAATCCCTTGACAGCTAGAGTTTGACTCATGGGGCCAGGATCAAACTCAGTAGAGAAAGGCCTTACCATAAAGTTGTACTGTCCATATGGACACCATGCATCAGCACTGGCTATTGGAGTTACTGCTCACCCTGCAGTGCTCTTATATCCTGCTAGGGCTCAGAACAGAACAGCCATAGCTGCTAGGAAAGAGGAAAGGCACATAGAGATGATGGGTACTTCAGAAGGAAATCCTACTGGGGATCAGAAATTCTGAGAAAAGCAACCACAGACCTTTTTCTGTGGTTTCTGACAATTAAAGCAGAACTTCATAGGAAAATGAACCCTCATAGAGATGATGGGTACTTCAGAAGGAAATCCTACTGGGGGTCAGAAATTCTGAGAAAAGCAACCACAGACCTTTTTCTGTGGTTTCTGACAATTAAAGCAGAACTTCATAGGAAAATGAACCATCTTTGCTGCACCAGTGATGAGCATCTAATCTCATCAGAGAATGAGATGCACAAAGCAAATCTAAAGACCTTACTATTAATTCCACCATAAAGAACATGCTATACACAATGCATCTGTGTTCATCCCAAAACAGTTTGTCAAGCCATCCCTATGCATCCATGCAAAACTGGTATCAACACTTCATTCTTGAGTAACAAGACAAGAGCAATTCAGTGCAGTACAATGTTGGAGTTCTATAAAAGTAGATGAAGAAAAATGTCATGAAAAAATTCATAGTGAAAAAAAATTAAGTAAATTGTTAGATTAAGGTAACTAGGCATAATCTGATTTCATATGGCTTTTTTTGTTTCTTTGGTTTTGATTTTTGATTTGGTTTTGGTTTTGGTTTTTTTTAACGGGGCACCAAATTGTGGTTTTTTATTTGATCTAGGGGGTTTTCTCTAATAATATCCAAATGGGTCAATACTGTGATTGCAGTTTCATTTGACTCTATTCTTCCTTTGCTGTGGTTGAATTGTTTTTGCTTTGGACAAAAAACAAGTAGCTATTTAGACTACCAAAAATTTATTTACATGTTGTTCTCATACAGAGAAGCCATTTATGTCCTTAACAGTGTGAAAACACAATGCAGGCTGCTTTTGTTCATCTCATTTTCTGGTGACATACACAAAATCCAAAGCTTAGTAATGTCCAAATGAAAAACCAGCAAGTTCTTTATTGACTTTGGATCTTGCTTGCCCATATGGATGAGGGCACACCTTGGTGAAATCCTGGACCTTAAATTACTGTGAATTTTGGTTCAATGGTCACTTAACATACCATGCATGTAGCTTATGTTCAATGTTGTAAATCAGCATTCAGTGTCAGTTCCAAAATTCCATGAAAAAGGTTGAGTGTTAGAACTTGTACACTAACACAGAATTGTTGATGAGGGTCAAAACCTACCAGCAAATACATTGTGGCTGAAAAATGCCAGCAGCTCAATGGGACTAGAAACTGCCTCAGCAAACAAGCTGGATCTTAGCATTCTGGGTCCCTGTTAACTAAGCTCCAGTGTTTCAGTCTTGGTGATTTTTTTCCTGGGAAAGAAAATCTCTACTTATCTCAGTGTTAATATGGCCAGAAGAAATTGGACTGAGATCTCAAATTAATTGTCAAAAATTTTACAGATGGTTTATCACACCTCCTGTGGTTTTTCAGTTTCAGAAAACTTTTACTGTAACATTTCTGCTGTGATTTTATTTTTCATATAATGTGTAATTTAGCTGTAAGAAGGGAAAATGATTTTAAAAGAACTAATAACCCTCAGAATGAAATCAAACATATAACTGTATCACACAGAAGGCTTCAGCAGGGTTTGAAAAATATTCCATGGGTTTCTATTCAATAGCTTTAAACTATGTTTTATTTAGGCTCAGACCTGCTTTCTCTCATTGACTTCAGTACAGACAGGTCAGACTGGGGGGTCAGTCCCTCACAGTGACAGGAATTTTCTCCATCTGTTACAAGGACCAGCCCATGCTGAGCTCACCAGTTTCCCAAACCACATTCTTAGCCAGAAGGAAGCCTTACCTTTGCTCTATGGGCACACTGATTTCTTCTACCACTGCTGTTAATGGTACAGGCTGAAGGGATATGCAAGAGAAAGAAAGGATAAAAGAGAATGCAAACAGCACCTTAGGGTGGGCAGTTTTTACCAGTCAGAGCTCCTCAAATATCTTGTCCAGTGCATGTGGGCAAGGAAAAGAAGGAGAATTAATTTTATGGGAGCTGCAAAATCATAAGAGCAACAGAAATTAATAGTCAACTTATTTTTCAAATAGGCTTGTAAAAGTCTTCCAAGAAATATATGGGACCTCTTAGCAAAGAAAAAGCACAGCCTGGTGAGCTTGACCTCCAATCCCACATTTGAGTGACTGGTTTCTCAGAGGAGGCTGCAAATGGCTTCTAGTGATGCCAGTCATCTGGGCAGAAAAAGGACTGGAGAGAAAAGGACTTCTGCTTGCTTTCTCTTCTTTGGCAGTTGTGCCACATAAGGGTTGAGGAGCTACCCACCAGCTCCCAGCCCCTGAGAGCATCCTGCTCTCCTCTCAGCCACCAAGGTGAGAGTTCACTAACAGAAGTGGGTGAGGTTAAAGATAATAGGAATCTAAGTGTCCATAGGGAGTTCAGCTCATGTACGAACTTATAATTGCATAAACCATTACCATGGTACGGCTGAAAAGAAATTGCTGGGAGCAGGGTTAGAAAACATTTACAAAGACAGGCTTAAGAATCAAGGATGGAAAATATCAGACTTTCTCCAGTGGATGCACCATGGCTTTAACTAGGCTATAAAATGAGGATTGTTTGGTAATTCAAGTAGAAACCTGTTAAATGGATAATCTTGTTTCAACAAATTATAATTTTTTTAACAGGTCTGTTCTTTCAACAGGTATTGATTCACGCAGCCTCAGCTATTTTTATCAAATGCATTTTAGAGGCACAGGAAATGCCACTGAGGATTTAAACCCCTGGTAAGCTACACAGAGGCAGTGTTTGTAATACACTGCTTGCTGCTTTCATAAGCTGGACAAACCTCGTACATTATGGGCCAAATTATGCCCTTGGATGAGTATGCCTGATTCCCACTGCTGTCAATGTGTCTGTCATAGAAATCTGTGGGAGACCAGCTTGTGCATCCAAAGAGGAATCTGGCCTAAAACCTATTGTGCTCATATTCCTTGTTACTTAGATATTTCCCGTGTCTGCTTGACTTACTCTCTTTTTAATTTAGGTTAAATGATGGCATATAAAGATAATCTTCCAAAAAGAAGAAGGGAAAAAAAAATATAAAAGGCCTCTAATTCTAAAGTGTTTTGATTTATGTGTGACTATAATTAATGGATGTTCTTTATCCAAGGTTTCCTTGAAAATCACTATATAAATGGGTTTATAGAAATCTAGTGTTTCTGCAGCCTTTTGAGTTTTTGACAGGCCTGGCTGATCTCCCCTAAGAGCAAACAAACATGGCCATTTCTCCACAAGTTTCATTCTGCCAATCCTCAGCTGCCCATCAGTTGCTGCCCTCCTGAAAGAATGCCTGAAAAGACACATTTGGTAAACACCCTGCTTCCTCTGTGAATCAGGTGCATGCCCCCTCTTCACTCAGGTAAAGGAGTCTGGGAATAAAAAGAAGACATTTGCAAAAATATATATATATACACTAGGGATATATATATATATATATATATATATATACACACACACACACACACACACACACACACACACATGGGGAAAGCAAATTTAGCAGTATAGCTCCCCCATGAAAACCAAATTGAACATATCTTGAGCATTCCTGATGGGTACTACTGGGGGGAATGTGGACCTGAGGCTGCAGGAGTGACAAAAGGAAGCATAGCACAAAGGGCCAGCCTATCTGGGAAGTATTCCCACTGGCCCCTCTGATTATCTCCTGGTGCCCTGCTCACCTCTCTAGCTGGATACCAGGTTCAAGATTTACTCCTCTCTGCATGGCTGCTTTGAATTCATTTTATTTCTAGGCAGCTAGTTGGAGTGGGAAATTTATACATGCATTCAGCATTGTCATAGTCATATCTTGCCTGAGGGCATATTGATCCTTGTTACCATATTGACTTGATGCTCCTACATCTGCCAGCAATAGGTCTACACATTTTTTTTTTATATAAAGATTGCACATTTTCCTTCTCCTGCCCCAAACCTCCTTCCACACAGTCTCCTTTTATTAAGGTAGAACAGTTGGGAGGCTTTTTCAGTGCAGCTTTTAAAATGTGTCAGTGTTTGCTCAGGTAAAGGTTTAGCAATTGTGGTTTAGCTGGCAGCTAAGCCCCGTGCAGCTGCTCACTCACTCCCCCCACAGTGGGATGGGGGAGAGAATCAGAAAGATTTAAAATGAGAAAACTTGTGGGTTGATATAATCACAGTTTAATAGATAACGCAAGAGCTGCATGTACACAAGCAAAGCAAAACAAGGAATTCATTCACCACTTCCCTTGGGCAGGCAGATGTCCAACCATTCCCAGGAAAACAGGGCTTCGTCACACGTAATGGTGACTTGGGAAGGCAAACACTATCAGCCCGAATGTCCCCCACCTCCTTCTTCTTCCCCCATGTCAACAAGCAGAGTGTGACACCATATGTTATGGAATATCCCTGTGGTCAGCTGGGGACAGCTGTCCTGGCTGTGTCCCTTCCCAACTCCTTGTGCACTCCCAGCCCCGTTGCTGGTGGGTGGGGTAAGAAGCTGAAAAGGCCTTGACCCTGTGTAAGCACTGATCAATAATAGTGGAAGCATCCCTGAATTATCAGCACTGTTTCAGCACAAACGAAAACGTAGCCCCATAGTAGCTACTATGAAGAAAATTAACTCAATGCTGTCCAAAACTAGCACAGCAGTGTTGACTTAAATAAAAGGAATAAAGCAAATGGTTGGAAATTAATTGTCAAGAGAATTTCCTTTCCAAATTATAAATACCCAGAAATCATTCTATGTGTTTTCTTTCCAGAGTGAATGAAACAAACCAATAATAATCAACTGAAGACTGAGAGAGCCGTAGCAAGATGGTAAACACCCTGGTAACATACCTGATGGTAAACATACCTTATGACTGGTATGCTTGGAGCAGTAGATTTCAACCACAAGCAATTTCTTCTTTACACTCATGTTCTCCATACGGTTTCAACTATAGAAGGTCTCTAACCAAAAGCAGCTGTTAAAGAGGGTCCAAAGTAGTTTTTGCTTAACTTTTAGCATTTACTTAACTGATTACTAGTTACAAATCTGACACACAGCAGACATAACAGTGCTCTCAAGGAGATTAAAGGATTAGTCACTCACTAGCTTAATCAGATTAATAGAGATTTTGAACACAATATATAATTCTATCCACAGAGGGGATACATGATAGCCACATGCTAGCCTAATTTGGGAAGGGATACCAGGGATGGAGAGACCCAGACAAAAGAGTGTAGAAAAAATTGCTAGTTATCACAGGGATTTTCCTATGTACTGCACTTGTAATACCACATAGAGACTGTATATTTTCTAGTGGAATTACAAATTCACAAAATACAGCATTATCATCAGCTAGTAGCCTATGCAATACTGCAAGAAAAATAACATTATGCTCTAAGTTTGAGATATTGGTATACAGTAAACATATACATGTGTTTCTACTTAAGTTATTTTATATTTGAAACCTTGTTTGTAATTTGTGTGGAGCTCTTTGTTTTATTTTCCTTTTTTTTTTTGTTTCTATCTTTTGATGCTGTAGCATCCAGGATCTGAAACACAAAGTATGGGGAACAGCTCTGTAAAATATTAAATACTTTGTAGCAAAATTTGAAGTTTGATACAGTAAATTAATCAGAAGCAGAAGGAAAAAAAAGGATTTGCTGTCATCTGTGAGAGCTGCCAAAGCTAGTATTTAAACTTGGCTTGACCTGTGGAGAAATCTAAAATCTACTGCTTTTTAAGCAAACATGCATTTCTCTTCTACATGGTTTGAATAAAGGGGAAAGTAGGGTGGAATCTGTGCATGTTGAAACTGAGGTTTTCCTGTAGTAGAAGTTACTTGACAACTGTAGTATTTCTATGAACAATTTATAGTCAGAAACCATAGAAAACGTTTATATGATCCCTGTTTTTACATATAAAGAGAAAAAGAAAAGAATAATCAGTGCAAGAGATGCTGTCTTCATCTGTCACCCTCTTCTTTTTAAGCCATTATTTTTATTTTTCCTGATTATTTTCCCCATTTCTGGGCTAGTGACCTTAACAAGTTCCTGAAGCATTTCGGAAGGTGTCAGTCTCGTGTCTGAATCTTATCTCCCTGACATCCAGTCTTCAGAAAAGAAGCACTTTTAAGAAAGAAACAAACAAATTAATCTCCATGTGCTTCAGGAAAGACACTGTAGCTGGAAGTAGGCCAGGTTTTCACTCTGAAGGATGCTCTGTGCCTGGCAAAGCCCAGAAATGTGTGTCTGCAATGGTTCTTCTGCTAAGACTTTGAAATTTAATAATTACAGTTCGTTAAAGGAGGAACTGCAGCTTAGTGGGAACAGAGCAGCTAGCAAGGAAAAAAACCACGTTAGCAGCAATTAAGTGTTTGTTGTGTGCAGGAGCTGCAAAAACAAAACGGAACTCTCGGAGAGAAGCGCTCAAACTGTGCAATCTGGCAGCCGGTAGCCGAGGTCATGCGTGCGGTACATGCACTAAACGAGTCGAGGGGAGCGTCTGTGCGGCTGCCGGCTGCTCCCCTCTCCCTCGGCAAGGAGGGACTGTAGGATAGTTCTTTGCCGAGAGGAACCAACAAATCTGTTTACAGCGGTCCACTGATAGGCTCAGCGTTTGCCATCACCTCTCCGGTGGCTGCGCTGCTCCCTCGCCCAACGGGCCCCAGCCCCGGCACAGCTCCCTGCCTGCAGCCGGCTCCTCTTTCCCCAGCTCCGACAGTCGGATTTCAGCCACGCAACCCGTGGCAACCAGAATCCCATCACTGCTCTCCGACAGGAGAAACACAGACACAAACACAAAGCTGCCTTTGGAAAAACAGCAATCGCCTGCTCAGGCTTTGCTTTAGAGAGAGAACGCGCTGAATTAAAAATGTGCCAAGAACGACCAGGATGGCATCGCTTTATTTTCACAAAGAAATCTCTCCTAATTGCACATTAACTGTCTTTTCGCGAACAAACTTGTTTCCACCTAACGCTGACAGTCGCAGGAGCCCGAGTGTGTGTGTGTGCCGGGGGAAGGGGCGGGGGGGGAGCTGCTTTGTGGCACTGTCTGTACGTCTCGTGCCTGCGCTGATGGAATTATTGTTTATTTTTTTAATTTTCAGAGGTAGGCTGATGACAGCTGAAGAAGACTGTATTTGCTGAAGAGCAGCATGATGGTAGAGAGGAGCGGAGCTCCTGAGGGAGATCTAATGGTGCCTCTCCTTCCTGCACAGAGATAAAGACTTATAATAAGCGTGTATGTTCACCATCTGGCTCTGTGCATGTGGTCCTTATGGAGGCGAAAGCAGCACAATCTGTAAATGATCAGGAGCCATCGCACTCTCTCCAGAGAATCCACGATGCAATCAAGGTGACAGATGGCATGGCCGCTGCTGTGGCCTCATGGAGAAGATCAAAATCACCTTCAATAAACTCTGACTGAAATGGGCATGAGCACCTCAAAAAAGTCAGTTTGTCAGTCAAACTGCGACAGCAAGCTGCATTGGGGAAACATAGCAGCCAGCTCTCTGTTTTCAATCGTTTCCGTCTGACTGAGCCTGAACTATGATCTTTCTCAAATTGTCCTTTCTGTTTAGCTGAAGCAGGCCAGCAAATTGCCAGATTCATAGCTTTATTGAAGGAAATTGAAAACATGATGTCCTCAATTCAAGGGACAAACAGCTGGCAGGTGCTTGGACACCCAAGCACATAAAATGGACCCCTAGTCTTTTGGACAAGTTTGTCCAACTTTTGTCAGAGTAAATATAGATATGTAATAAAATCGATATAATAAAATCCCAATTTAGGCAGGGTTTATCAGGCATTAGCTGACAGCAATTATATGGCTGCAAATGGACCTTGTGCTATGTATTAAATGCTGGGTTTTCCCATTTATGCTAAAAATTCCATATCTACTGCTAATTACAGTGATCCTTGTTTCCCTGGTTTTTGGATGAATATCTGAGTATAACATTTTTGCCATGACTGCCATCAAGTATAGGCATTCAGGACCCAGTCCTGCAAGGTTCCCACCATGCTTGACAAACTGTCTCAGTACCTTACAGGATCAGCCTGTCCAGGTCAGACTCTTCATAACACTCTGTCCCTCCCTGGCCACCACCCACACCACCAGCAGCCCCAAATGCCATATTTCTCCTCTTGTGCAGGCAGGGTGGTACTTATCAGGTGTATTCTGTCATTTGTCCTATGCGTGAGTAGCCAAGGGTATAAGGTGAGCTTCCCTGAAACTGGTGGTGAAGAAACATATTCATGCCTTTATTTTTCCTAATTCTTTCAACTTTTTATACTTATTTTTGATGGTGTCCTTGGCTTGATCAACTCTTTTTTTTTTTTTTTTTTTTTTTTTTTTTTTTTTTTTTTTTTTTTTTTCTGAAAGGAAAGGAAAGAAGGCAGAGTAATAGAATAATGTGCTTGTTGCTATTTTCAAGCTTGCACACGGGGGTTTCCAGGCTGAAGCAAGAAGCACAAGCTGAGATGAGACGGAGGATGGACAGCCTTCCTCCTGCCTGCGGGATCCTGCCCCAAGATCTTCCTGGCCTGCTTTGGTACAAGGAGTGGATCAACGTCTGCATCCCCGCTCCGTGTGGCAGATGGTCACTGTCTTTCTCAGTTTGCTTGCTTGCATGTTTGGTTTTCTACCACCACATTTTAAGATGTCCCTATCGCCCTTAGCCTTTCCAGCTACTCATTTTTATCTTCATTACTAGTGAAATATTCTAGAAAGTCTTTTGGCCTGGTTCAAAGCCTTTCAACAGCAGTGAGTCTTTTCAACAACTTCACTGTGTTTGAGTAAGTCCTTGGCACACATTTCTCTGTAAAACAGAGCATTATCAAAGGCAATTTTTTTAAAATCTTGGTTTTTTTGTTTCGGTGTGAAACATGGGTCATGTTTTGAACTCCAGGTTTCTGTTCTATCTGACTAATTTTGCACATATAGCTGACCGTCCTGTCTTGCACATTTTATGCTTGCAAAACAAATAGATATGTTACCTTTGTACCTCTGCTCCTGTTTACCAATAGGACTTTGCATGCATGGGAGAGGAGCTGTACTCCATCTCACCAGTACACAGGTGCCAAGAGATTGTTTCAGAAATGGTCCAGTGTAAGGCTATAATTTTGACCAGGTAAAATCATATTTTGCTTCTCCAGCACTCTGGAAGTTGGTTAAAGAGGTAATGGCAAAATCTTGATCCGACCAAGATGTGCCGTTAGGAGAATGAGGAGGAAGTTTTAGAGACAAATTACTCTAGGCTTCTGCTCTCTCTGTTGAGAAGTTTGATTTGGGATTACAAAGTGTTGCTCTGCTTTTTCCTGCTGGAGGGTAATAGGCAGCACAGCAGAACAGGTATATTAAAAACCTCTCCCACAACTGGAGAAGTGTATAGACATTTCCTATGGTATGCTTCCCAAAACAGAGAACTATAACAGAGTAAAATAATAAATATAACATTCTAAGCATGAGGTTCTTGTGCAGACCTTGCCAAAACATCTTAATACCTGATATCTTTCTTATGGCAACCAACCACAGACATTTAGGCATTTGGACACTAAGATTTTGGAACTCAAATATTATGAAAAATTAATGCACTTGCCCCAAGAAATATCTATTTGGGACCTCTCTAAATTGTAGCTAAATCCTGGTAGCTTTCTGTCTTGGGCTTCCTTCTCTATCTGTTTTATTTTGTGCTTGTTTCTCATGCTGATTACAGAGAGTAGCATGGAAATCTGCTTTGCTCCTGTAAAAGTGAGGTAAAGAGAGCAAAGACCAGATCAGGCAGTTTAGTTGACAAGCCCCAGTCCACAGCTACACTTTGGAGGCACCCTGTTACAGAGTTTGTTTTCCCTTACCATGATCTCCAGCAGGTCTCTACAAGGACTCTTATCTCCTGCTGGGGAAGAGGCTTGAATTGCTCCCTCTGTGAGAAGATGAATGTGAAATCACCTTCAGAGGCTGATTTGAGTATAACAAATGGTTTTATTTCTTTTTTATTGGGTGAGAATGCATGACACATAGTGCAGGGTACATTTCAATACACATGTGCACTAGATCAATAGAAAAAAAGCCTGACCCAATTGAAATTTGCCATTGTCTGTCTGAGAAATTTGGAGGCCTTTCCCCAATAGAAGGAAGTTTCACTTAATGCATAGAAATTCGATGTCATATATTATGAGGAGGAAAAAAGGATAGGTTTCTAGATAATTGAATGAAGTGAAGGGAAATTTAGGGCCAGAAATGCTTTTGTCCTTGAATGTTCTTTCATCGTATTCCAAATAGAGACTCTGTGTCATGGACCTGTGAATACAAAGACTGCTTTTAAATCTCTGCTTCTTGCATGACTGACACTTGGAATTCAGTACCATCTTTCAAGGCATCCTTTGTGCACATTTATTTCAAAATAATGTATTGGACCTGTAAAACCTTATTAGAATATTTTTGCTACAATTGCACTTCCATATTCAGTGAGTAGCATCTAAGTTGATTCTACTTTGTTTTAACATGACCTTATACCACAACAGCATAAATACAGTGAAAATCACTCTCTGAAATGAAACAGCTTTTATACTGGGTGTTTTGTTACGTATTGATGGAGAGGATAGTTGACTGCTAAAGGGAAGTGTTTTGTTTTCTGGAAGTAAAATACAGAATTTGGAGCCTAGCAACGTTGCCTGGGGAACATTTAATAATATTGCCATGCCTGCCACATACTAGGGAAATGAACCTTCCAATGATGCTTAGAAACCTGGGATCACTCCTTACTCTTCTTTTTGTTTGCTGGCTTTATGTCTTTGACCCTCATTCTAGTTAGAAAACCATATTGTCTCAATCTTTTTTACAAATCATTTAAAATGGAATGAAATCAGGAGAAGGGGAATATCAGCATAGAACAACCCACTCTCAGGAGTGGAGTCTCTTCCTTTGCCAGTTCAGGGCAATTTACATTCCATTTCCCTGGACAGCTTTATGGGGAAATAGGATGTTCTACTTCCATAGTTATCATTGCAGCAAAGGCAATGAAACACCCCCTTAAGAGGAGGTCAACGGAGTCCAGTATCAAGAGCAGGAGATTTCAATGGAGAAGAGAGGATGAGAAAATTGAAATAAAGGATTGATTTTGAACAACAATGCCTGTGCTTCATAGATATGACTGTCTTTCATCTAATGAAGGTACCTCATAGAAGGGAAAAATTAAATCATAAACACAGCATATATCTTCGGCCTGTGAAATAACACAAATATCTTGCATTCCTCTGAACAGCTATGGCCAGGAAAGGGGAATGTTTATCATAATGTTCTGCTGTGTATTTTTCTTTTAAAATTTATGGGACATTTTACATAGTCTGTGTGGTTTTTACATACACTAGGATCAGCAGTTTGAACTGAAATATAGATGAAATAGTATGGAGTGTCCATTTGGAAGTGTTTGGGAATGTTTATTAAGAATGCAAAAGTTACTATGGACAAAAAGGGGATGCTTTTCAAGCAATTTTTTCTTTTTGCCGTGTGGCTAAAAGAGTTGTCATCACAAAAAGTAGACAGATACTTTTGTGGATGGCATTAAATAGCTGTAAAAACCATACCCCTATTAAAAAATGTCCATTTGCACAGTAATCCTTGATTTGTAATTGTTATTTAAGCAAAAAATGCTATACTTTCTCCTGTGATGGGAGAAAATTAGTGAACTGGAATGGTCTAGCTAAAATCAGAAACCAGGAGCTGAAAATATTCGGAATGATTGCAGTATATTTTATGTTGTGAATGTACCACAGAGCCCTCAGTACTTGCATTGCTATTTTAACAGCATCTGCTACGTCTGGATGCTATGTAGGGTCTGCTCCTACATACCTGCAGCTCCACCAGAGCCACAGAATGGAAGCCTGGTAAGAGGATATGCATTGCTTTGTATGATAAAAGGTACTTTCTTTGTCTGGCAAACCACTCCTTTTGTATGCACATCAACCAGATGGCCATTTCAGTTTGTCTCCGGCTGTGAATCAGACAATATGGCAGAATTAAGGGAAAAGCAAAACCTTCCCCTCTGCTCCTCCTCTCTGTATATAAAATTAGAAATCAGCAACCTTCGGGGAGATTTTATTGTAATATTTCAGTCCTTCAGTAATTTAGTGACTTTTGACTTTCTGAGTCACCACGCATCACTCTCAGTAAGATGTGACTAGATAAATGCTTAAGGACCATGAGATAAGGAAGAAGGTTCAAAACCTGAGTAACAAAAGAGGCGTGAAAAGCAGTGTCTAGTTAAAAAAACCCCTAGATGTATGAACAATTTTGGTGATTTGATACTAACTACATTTTGCACGGTGATATTTCTGATCGTGTTTCATGGACAGTGACTGCAGTTATCGTCTGTGTCATACCAAGAAGTCTGGGGTCTTATTGCAGGATTAAACACAGGAAGTTTTCCACTGGTGGTCTACACTGTGCCGGTGTTCTATCCTGCACTGGACATCCTTCTACAAATTTTGGACAGCCATGTCACTACCTTGCAGAACATGCAGAGACTTTGGAAAAGCAATTTGTTTCAGGATCAGGAGGTGTAAGGCTGCTCTCACGCTGCTAACACTGTCCACACAGGTGGGGAATGTTACATGCTCTTGAGAAAGAAATGCAATGGTTTCAGCTGAAAGGGAAGAAACAATGTGAGGAAAGAGGGCCACACAGAAATCTCAGTAAAACTAATTCTCAAAAAAAAGACTGAAATCTACAACAGGAGCCCTAAAAGTTTTGTTGTTGGACTTCGAGGGCAAAAAAGCCTTATGAGGTTTACAGAGACCTGCTGTACACGGCTTGTAGCTATTAACTTCATTTGATGCCTCCTGACACTTCATTTGACTAATTTGCACAAATGTGTAGGATCAAATTTGACAATAACTAAAAACAGTACAAAAGCCACTATGTCATAAAAAAAGCATTCTAGTCCCTGGTAGGAGATGTCAGCTCTGTATTAAATACTGCAATTTAACTGGCCTTAATTTTTGCAATTTTCCAGAAATATTCAAGAATGTACAAGCTGATTTTGGCATATCTCTCAACACATAATTATCTCCAAGTACCAGTAACTTTTGTTGCAATACTGTGACAGCCCTGTGCAGTTGTGAAAAGACATTCCTCATTGAAGCTTCTACTCATATTTTAGCAACTGCTGGAATTAAATCCATGGGTTGAGCCCTAGTTTGCCTGCTATTTTTACCTACTAGTAACCATGAAATGCAAAGGCATTGCTCTAATGTGCAAGTGACATAACATTCTCTTGGCTCACAGCAGATCTCCAAGAATGACCATGAAATCTTATGCAAAATTAGACCCTGTGAAATAAAGAAATGAGGCAGGACACTCTCAGGATCCTTTCTATAGATGGCAGGAATTCCTCCTGACTTCTATTAAAACAATTTCAAATCTTGGTCTAAACCTTTAGGTAGCAAACACTGAAACCACATTCAAATGACATTTAACTGTGAGAGCAGTGGAGAAGAACACTTTTCTCTGCATCCTTCTTGGCCAGTTTGAATTTATGTCAACAGTGATTAAAAAAAAAAAAAAAGTGTATTTCATTATTTCCTTCATGTTATTTATGCCTGGTTTAACTTTTACAAATATTATATGATATTCCATTTCCATGTACTAATTTTGCAAGAAATCATGAGAAGAAAACAGCAGTAAAAAACTTTTGAAAACATATAATAGTGTACCACATTACACAGGAAAAAGGGAATATATTATAAACAACTCAATTTCAAGAGAATTTGAGATGTTTTACACCTTCAAATGTTTATCCTAAAGCTCTGGAAATCAGATTTCCCTCAGGTGGCTGCTACTGTAGTGAAGGTAAACATAACAACAGACAAAAAAATGGAGATATTCTGGAGTTTTGAAATAATTCAATGAATTCTTATGCATTAACTTTTGTTAAGGAAATGTTGTGAGGGTTAGCAGACATATTACAAATATTTAGTGAGAAATAGCTTTTTCCTCAGAAGTTCAAGCATCAACCTGCTATGCAAAAGATAGGTGAGACTGAAGGAAAAATTAATAGTCGTGGTTTTAGATGAATGAAGATTTGATTTCATCTGGAGTTATTTGAATAAACTGCTGAAACTGGGTCTGAACTCTGAAAAATGAGATGTGAACTACCAAAAAAATACAAATATTTATCTGCTTTGGAAATCTCATGAGTTATAAAATTGTGACTAAAATATTCCATATTTTATGCTAATGAGACAAAATTACTGGGAAAAAAAAGGTTGCATGAGAGTTAGTTAAGTACTTTTAATATTTGTTTTATAGTTGAGGAAAGACAAAAAGTAGAAGAGATCGTTCAAGTACTTATGAGTTTTCTGTCCTTGTTTCAGAACTTGAATTCTGAAATTGAAGCACTTACACTAAAGGAGCTTTCTTTTCAACAGAACTTGATATCCATTTTCATTTTTACATTAGATATCTTTCACTTTTCAAACTTTATCTCTTCTTTACTGTGCCTAGGTCAAGTAGGACTTTCATTACAGTCCAGTTGCTGTGAGATCCTTTAAAAAATCTATAAAATTAAAATATCTCAGTGCAAATTCAAAATCTCTGGGGAATAGCCAATTCTGTTGAGAAGACTGGACATCAGTGTCCCTGTCTGTAGAAATGAGTCAGTAATATGTAACTTCTTTAAAAATATTTTGAGATCTGAAATCTTTGACATACTATAAAATAACTAGATTTAGTTAACAGTTAGTAGTGAATTGTTGGTAGCCATTATCTTGGAGTAAGGCAGAAGATAATGTGTGATGTACAATATGGAAGAAACTCCCCAAGACAAATTCCTTTTTTATTCATGACATCTTTTACCTAAATGGAGATGGAAAAAAAAAAAAAAAAGAAAAAACAAAAAAACAAAACAAAACAAAACAAAAACAAAAACAAAAACAAAAACAAAAAAAACCAAAACAAACAAACAAAAAAAGAGAACGGCATTCTGAAAAGCCTCTGATCAGATTGCTTTTTTATCCAAGCAGTGGTAAAATTAAAATGCTATCTGGTCATTGGTACTGTGTTTTGCTTGGAGAAAAAATATATTTGCCAGCATAATATCTGTATTTTGATAGTCCTGCCAGACAAGTTGGATGCACTAAGTCTCAAATGCAAGCACAAGAATCTACATACCCATCTTAAGTATTACAATAAAAAGGAGGAAATGTGTTGATTTGCTTGATAATTGTAAAAAAAAAACTTAATGGGCATTTTTAGGAAGGGAGCTTAAAGCTCAGAACAGTTCTCCTATCAGGTCACTCATAATTTTACTCTGAAGTCACTTCAAACCTATGGAAGAAAGTCCCAAAAGTCAACAAAAAAAGTAATTTTTCTTCTTTGAACTGACATGTAATTATTAAAATAAAAAAAATGTTTACCCTTATATAAACAGATTGCTCAAAATTAATGTCTTCCTATCTTTATCCAGTTATCTCCCCATGGTTTTAAATAGTCAGAAGTCATAACTTATGGTATATGAAGACTTGAGTGTTTTATGTTATTTTTACTCCTGAGCATGGCTTCCAAAGATGTATGCATAACCTGCAGCATGCATAGATATACATACATAAATAAATATACATAAATAAATATACATACATATATATATATATATATGTATGTGTGTGTGTGTGTGTGTGTGTGTGTGTGTGTGTGTGTGTGTGTGTGTGTGTGTGGCGTGTGCTCTCACTAACAACTAGTGAGCCTCTGGAGACAAAGCCACCTCTTGTGCAGTTCTTAAGTTCATGAATAACCTTAACCACATGACTCATTCTGTTAAGTGGGATATCTCATGCATTTAAAGTTTCATACATGCTGAAGTGATTTGATGGATCAGGGCCAAAGCAAGTAGGGTCTATGGCAATGTGGGACTAATAATGCTCTTATTGTAAAAGTCATTATCCCGGTTTTGCATGAATTTTAACAATGCAAAGATTTTGTGATTTGTGGGAATTCTTTAAGGTTAATTTTAATTTGTTTGATTTCATTCCATTGTGCATGGCCCATTTTTATGCCTGTGTTTCCAAGGAAACAGTTGTAAAATGGAATTTGATATGATGTGTTATCAGGTTCCTTGTCAGCAAGTTCTAAGTGATAGTTATGAACTTGATAAATTAAGTTAAAAAAAAATTATGATTCGAGTATTAAGATAGAGTTACATGTACAATGTTTGTAATCATCTGAATTATGTTCTAATGCTTTAATTTGTTTGGGGACAGAAATTGTTCTGATCACTGCAAGGAGGTCATAGTATTGACAGCATATATACAATATATGTCTGCAATGCTGAAATCAATGTTTGAGACCACTGCTGTCTTGATTCCATTAATATAATCTCAAGAGCAAATACCTTGAGTTAAATGAGACTAACTCCATTTAAGAAGTCCTTTATCTACATTGATGGCTAAAAAAAAGGAATGTGAAATCCAGTGGGGACTCATGTCTTATGTACCAAAATCCAAGCAGGGGCTGCATATACAATAAGTCTGAGTGGATGCTCTACTTTGGATGGTATTTACAATCTGTTAATTGCTGTGCAAGCACAAACACAAATGTTTATTCCAAAACATTTGTGCAAATGTATGTGTTTTACAGAGCAACAAACAAACTGGAGTTCTGCTCCCCAGCTTCTTTGTTACTCTTACTGCAAAGATAAGGGTCCCTTGAGCAAAAGCACTAGGAAATAAAAGCTTTATAAAAAAAACATGTAGATTCAAGTTTGTGATATTTTTCACAGTTATTGACCACAAGAAAAAATGAACAAGAAACTCCAAACTCATACTAAGAACTCCAGTTCACATAATACTGATTTTGATGACACTTGAAAGTCAAAATATTTCAGGAATTCTTCATTAGTCTATAGAGAATAGCTTATTTTTTAAACAATCTCTATCAGCCAGTTACCTTGACTGAAGACTGAGAAACTAGGTAAGACCCTGGAATAAAAGACCTTTGAAAGTGATAATAAACCCATGGGGTTTAAGGAAGGAAAATAGGGATTTGTCACTGGAGTGTATTCCAGCAATGCTCCCATACTTAACAGGGAAGTTATTTGGCTTAGTTTTAATTCAGTCCGTATTTCAGATACTTAATAGATGTCATGTGAGGACTTGCAGAACTGTTAAATCGCGAGCATCCATGTGAGGCATGCGAGGAGATGACACTCTGGTTGTGCATTTTGACCTCTGCCATGGCCTGCCTGGAGGTCATGGAGTCCCTGTTGGCAAGAGGTGGGACCACACCAAAGGCCAGATGTGCTCTCACTGGCAGCTGCACTCGCTTTCCCATGAAACTTAAGGTGCTGGAGACATCAATATGAGCATTTTTCCAGCACCAGGATGTAGAGAGGACATTCATTTGAACCCACAAGATCAGAGGCATTCCTGGTTCCCTGCATTTAGAGGTCAAATGCAACACTGTAACAGGCTTGGGGAAGGGGTTGTGGGGGCAGTATCTTAATTGAAGACTTAGGAACAGGATCGTGTAGGAAACTTTAGGCCAAGCAATGACTCAAACTTGGCTTTCCTCAAAGGTAGGCTACTGTCTGAGCTGACCTTTTTCCCTTGATTTACAAGTGATGTGTAAATGGAAGCAAAAAAACAAAAAAAAAATCTAAATGTGTGTTTTTAAAATGTGCATGTCTTCACAGCACAAAGAATTCTCTGTTATTTCTTGTTCCTGGTTTTATAAGTTTAGGGGCAAATAACACCAAATCCTGCCTTTTTCATACATAAAAAAGTTACTGCGTACTCCTGATTCAGTGTTGTTTTCTCAAACGTCTATAAAGTGTGATCCTACGAAGGTAAAACTTAATACCAGAAAAGAAAAAATTGCTGTCCTGTAGAGTCATCTCAAGTGTTTGAAGCTGCCAGAAATGTGGAGTTTTTTACTGTTCTTGAAGAGGGAGATTTCTGACCCAAGGAAAGTGAGGTGCCAGAGGTGAGTTAATTTCAAACTTGGTCCTGAATAGAGAAATCACCATGCCTTCCACAGTTGCATGTGTGGGTGCACACACCCACATACACATACACACATTGTGCATTTTTTTCTCCTCCATGTTTTAAGCCTAAGACCAGTTTATGGTTTTGCATTAAAAATTTGAAGTAAGTTCATTTAAAATCACAGTATCTGGATTTGGCGAAGCAAGGGTGAAGTGTATGCTCTAAGTCATAGGAGAAAGCCTTTTCATTAAAAATGACTGTAGTTATATTTGTCTCAGCCTTTTCCCTTTAGTAACAGTTTAAAAGAAAGGAAAGGAAAACAATTCCACTTGAAGACAATTGAACCTGACACAAAAGACTGTAAAAGCTTGAAAGATGGTCTGATGTGGAAATACATATTTCAACAATTTGTAAATTGTGCATTATATACTCAATGAATAATTGTGGTCTGTTTACCAAATGTAAATATAGACAATTGTTAATGCACTATCATGTCAGTCCATGCGACAGAGGCATTATATTGTTGATACAAAAATGCACATTGAAGAAACAGAACTGAAGAAAGGAATACTTGCCGCTATTCTAGCATTAATAAGAGCTGTTTTAATGTTGTTAGAGACTGGAAGAAGTCTTATTCTGAGACAACTAAAACTTTTCAGATTTCTTTCCCTAAATGTATATTATCAGAGTGCAAAATGCATCCACATATGATGTGTTGTTATCTTGTCTGTCTCTTTTTCTAATTCTGTCGTTTGATGTCATTTAAAAATGGCTAGGGGAGTGTTTTGAAGGCTTGCAAGGAAAAAAAAATACAAAAAACAAACCTGCTCTCATTTCCAAGACTAGCCTTGCTATGAAGTCTCAGGAATCAGCTTGGGTAAGTTATTGCAAATCCTTTAAGAAAATGGGAATACATGGGCTACAATAGCTCTATTTAAAACAGAAAATCTACTCCGTGTGTGTGTATGTGTGTGTGTGTGTGTGTGTGTGTGTGTGTGTGTGTGTGTGTGTGT
>CM031858.1:118222128-118312327 GCA_018697195.1 Certhia americana | reverse complement strand
TGTGTGTGTGTGTGTGTGTGTGTGTGTGTGTGTGTGTGTGTGTGTGTGTGCAGGCAAACATGGCATTCAGGAGAGTGAAATGAAATGAGCCAGAAACTTCTCACATTTTCCTGGCATCTGTGGCGTGTCGCCATATGAGAACCATATGACTGCTGGCAGATTGGCATGTCAGCTCAAGCATGTACAACTTGACCTCACGGAGCTCTGTGTTTATCAGTTTATAACAGGAATATTGATACAATTTTAGCTGCAGTCTTTCTGTGCAAGGACACTTCATCCTTTCACAGTCCTAATTCTCCTTTGCTAAAATGACAGCACCTTGTTTTTGAAGTTGCTTTTCCACTTGGGGAAAAAAAAAAGCAAAGGCGGCAGAAGACAGCAGAAAGCTGTTTTGTGTGCCAGAATGATGTTTCATTCATTGTTTTGTTAACTGTGAAGTCCTTAGTGGAGTTTGTCACAGGATTGCCTGGCTGATTTGTGCTGTCTTTGTGACTGAAAAGTACAGCAGTATTAAAAACAGAGGTGGAGGCAAAAATCTGCAATGTTGTTAAAGCTGCAAGTTATTGCTGAAGTATATCTGCACAGAGCAGTCCCAGTGTTTATTCACCCAGAAGGATAAAAGAATAGTACATAAAAATGTGTATGAGCAGTTTTTCACTGCAAGTTTGCTTTCCTGAACTCCAAATATGTGCAGAATGTAAGCATATATGTATTTGTTGCATTATACATATATGCAATAAAATATTAGAATTGTGAACGTGATATAAAATTTGAGACAAACAGCTCTCCATCCAGAATGAGAAACTGGATATTCGTGTAATCATAAATCTGAGTTTGTTGCAAAAATTCAGATGTCATACACACTTGTCTGGTCATTTATGGCAGGTGAGAGTTGGTAACAATGAAATGATGCAGGTATAGTCAAACCATGACCTGGATTGGAGACAGAAATAAGAAGTGCAGAGAGTACTCCTGACCATATGATTTTATTTAAACTGCCTTAGTCACCACCATTTTCTTCAAGAATAAGAGTATATCTTATATCCTCAAGGACTTACACATACACTTGCACTATGACTTGTTCCACTTAACAGTGTGGAAAGATGAGGTACTGAACATGCATCGCTTCACATTAGCGCCTGCAAATGCACTCACGCCATCCTTCAGAAATAACGTTATTCATATCTGCTCAAGCTTCCTTGAAGGTTAAGCTTTAAACTGCTGTGATTTTCTAATTTTCTCTATACTGGCAACTTAATTAGAATCTCATCAGAGTAGATTCCAGGACTGACATTAAAACTTCCTCACCCACTGTCTTGACAAGAAACATTTTAGAGACAAGTACTGTAATACTAGTTTATTGTAAGGACTGGCATGAAGGGTAGGTGGAAAAGCGTGAAAAACACCATTAGAAAATTAATTAGATAGCATGCTGAAGACAAAAAAGAAAATATAGACTAATTTTGTTTCTTCAATTAAAAAAAACAAACTAGGACCAGAAAGAAAGTGAGATCTAAAATTTCATTTTCCCTAGACACTGACTATGGGACTGTATGGCAGACAAAGAAACGTTCTGGCACATGCAACTATATATCCCTATAAGACTGTATAACTCAGATATACAATCTGTGGTGATCAAAATTGTCACTTAAAATGACCTTGAGAAAAATTTATCAGAAGGTCTAAAATGTTTGGATGTATTTTCCAGAATTACATTCAACAGTCTTTTCATGCTGATGGATTGGAAGAAAGACTAAAATAGAAATAAAAAAGGGAGGGAAAATGGCTCTGTTCTGCTGAAAATGGAGAGCTATTTATTTCTAGTTTGTTTTGGCAGGTGATGTTTGGCCAGCAAATCTAATATTGTGGTAAGGCCAAACATTTTTGAGTTTACCCATCTGTAACCTCCACATAAGCTACAAAATTTTAAAAATTCAAAGTTTCAGAATCTTTTATGCACGATGAACTGTGATTTAGTTTTCATTATCATCTGTAGTCTGAATCTCTGCTGATAGCTTGAGAAAACTTGCCATATCAAATTACCACAAAAAGATGTCCAGCCTATGGAAATGAACAATGAGCAACATCTATTTGACAATTGTCTCTTCCATTGGTTGAGAAATAATCTGTCAAAAGCACCAGCATAGATCAATGATAACATCTAAAGAGGCAAAGTGCATACTCAAAAAAGATTATTGAAAATAAAATATGATCACAAATTCTCATGGATGTACCAGTTCATGAATTTATGCAACATTTTCACTGTTGCTCACTTAGACTTGAATGCATTGATGTTCATGGATGGGGTAGGCACTCTACAAAATATATATGGATTTGGGATAATTTTCCTTTATTAGGACAAAATAAAAAGAGATTTGTAGTTTCAGCCAGACTTACCATGTTTATTTTATATATAATTTATCATTTTGAATGGTAGCAAAAGTACTTAGAGAAGTAGAAAGAATGAGAAGTGTGCTTGTCATTTATGATGGTGATATGCATGTTCAAGGAAAGGTAAATTCACTTCTGAGCATTGAGCTCATCTTAAGCCATAGGCAACAGCAATTAAACTGTCATCATCAGGAGAGAATAACATAAATCTGCACAAAACAATTTAATAGATCTTGCAGTCATTACAGTATAAACTTGAATAAATGGTAGATTTATACATGAACAAGCAAAACTTCTCATCATTAGGTAGTACTTAGTGTAAGTGGACCAGTCAAGCCGTTTGTGCCTTTTTGTTTCTTTTCAAAGAATTGTAGTAGGGGGTGCCTAAGCGTATGACTCAGAAGGGAGGGGAAATCATTTACTGCAGCATGTGGACAGGTTTGAGTGAGAGCAGATTTCCATGCAGGAATGAAATATGAGCCAGGGAAAACACCCCTTTTGAACACACTCACGAGCCCTGATTACATGGCCCACAGCTGGAGTTAATCCAGATTCCTGTTTAATTAAATAGTAGCAGGCATTCTGCTGCCTTACATCAAAATGCAAAAGGATGGAGGTGAAATGCAAAATGTGACACTCACCACTCCTCATTGCTCCTGAGAAAATGTAAGGTTTAGTTTAAATATTTTAATGAAAATCATTCATGGTGCAGGACAAATTTTAAATGCAGAGTGTGGATTCTAACTCCACAGAGAAATGTATGTGATAAAGTGATGGCTTGGAACTATCACAATAAATATTGTTATTGAATAAACTCCCTATGAAATAACCTGTGCTATAATTTGTTGTGAGACCATTCTATTCTGTGCCTGCATTATCAAACTCTTTCTGAAAGAGAATAATCCAAACTTTTTTCCTTTTATAGCAAAAAGAATAAAGCTGAAGGATGTCTGTTAGACAAGATAGATAGACTGTTAGATAAGAAACAGTCCCATTATACACTGTGCCATTTTAAAGGTGGGTGCTTAGTGTAATATCTATCCTTTAGCATCTGTATAGCTATATACAATTTTTTTCACAGGTGAGAGTTGAAATGTCATCGGTCTTTTGAGAGCAGGAACTCATTTATAGTACAAGTCAAGTAAGATGTAACAGGCACCATCCAAGGTTAAAGGGTGCAATGGAAGCAAATTGGTGACAACTTTCTTAAAATCTTAATATATTTGTTTTACTTCTCCCTAAACAGATTTTCTTTATTATTCTGTTAATCTAAGACACAAGTATACTGATTTCATTGCATGACAGAGGCTGTCTGATTTAAAAAACACAGATACACTCAGGGAAACACAGAACATGTATATTTGCTGTAGGTGAAGAATACATTTTTTCCAGTATCATCTCATGTAGGAAGCAATAAAGATACATGTTATGCAGTTCTGCATTTTTATAGCACCATATGGTAAACATGGATAGCATCCTCGATGAAATAACAACAACAACCACTACCCTCTTGGTTTTCTCCTGTCAAGAAATAAAAGTGTTCAGTTGGCTTTGTTATTTGACTGAAGTCAGCAGCAAAGAAAACTGTTGACCATGGACAGCAAAGAGGTTCTGGCTCCTTGAGGAGAAAGATGATGGTTGGGGTAGTAAGCAAAAAGTGGAGGTTAGAGAAGCAACATTTTCCCCACAAACACAGGTCCAGTCTTTAAAAAATATTTATTTCTATACTTTTCCTTAAAAGCATAAAATGGGAGCAATAAATGAACCTGAATTACAGATAGTTTAACAGTGATCAAAATTGTGTAACTCCTTATTAACTAATGTAACACCTTCTGTAGATATTACTAAGCCAAAAATTGGCAGGATTAAGCAAATATATAAAACATTTCTGTTCCTATTGTGACCATTCAGTTACATTATGTTAGAATAAATTATTTTCTAACCATATGAGCACTACTATCTTAAAGAAGGAAGTACCCTGACTGCCTGCTCATTTTGGCCAGTGCATTATTTCTAGTGTGGGAGATGGCTTAATATGTGTTTTTAAACCTTGCTGTGACATGTAAGAGGCCAACTAGATGGACTGTTAGTCTGATGAAGCATGTTAATTGTTATATACTCCTTATGATGGTTCTTAACTTTGTGTCTGTTTTAGCATTATCATTCTCATAATTTAGGCACATTCTTGAGCATATAAAAATATGTTCTTTATTTCACACCCCTTAACTGCCCCTATCCCATTGTCCTCTGTGCCTTCTGTCACTGTCTGAACACAGCTCCTCTCCCTAGAGTCCCTTTATATGTTTCCCCTTAACTCTTGACATCTTTCGATTCAGTGAAACAACATTTAAAGATCAAACTAAAGGCGAAATTATTAATTAATTTCCATCTTATTCTGCACCTTAATTTCATAGGCTCTCCACTGTAGTAGGCTTGGCAGGGATGGCAAGAATGGCAAAAAATGCATACAACAAGATCTGACATCTAGAAAACAGAGCAAGAATTCAGAGGGCAAAGATGGCTGCTCTAAATTCTGCTTAATATATCTGCAAAATCTTTCCAAGGTAGGTATCTGTCTGTTTTCAGGTCCAGCCTTGATTTGCCTCTTTTTCTCCTCTGTTTTTTGACACCAGGGTTATATTCCTCTTCACCTGGAAGACAGTCCTCAAACACAATGCTTTGCTTCAGGTTTCCTCTCCCAGGCCGCTCTTGGGGATTAGGTGCATCTGGCCTCAGCTTGCCTACCCCACTGCTCCTGGCTTCCATTCCACCCTCCCTGATGTTCCTGGCGATGGAGCTGTGTTGGAAACAGGCTTCTGGGCACTGTGCTCTGGGCAGTGTGTCCTAGGATACAAACCACAGGTAAATCATGTGCTCTGTAAAATGAAGCATTTCCATCCAAGAGTAGAGAGACATTATCTCCATTTTCTTGCCAGCCACATCACTGCCTGTGCAATACATTTACTTTATGACATTTAAAAAGGGCAAGGATCTGCCATCACAGCTGCTTCATCTATATCCATTTTGTGTGTGTTCCATACATGCATAGCCTGTCTGCAGGACGCCAAGGAAACCCTACAAGGTTCCCATTCTGGGATCATTTCCCCTGTGAGATGGTAGGGTTTTCCTGGCATGGGGATGGAGGTCACATCCCTTCTGCAGGAAGGCAGGAGAGGCCGGGGTGCCCCAGACTGATAAGGATGCTGTCCTATAGCTCAGTCCTATATCCTTGTGCTACTGGGGGAAGTCTGGAGCACCCTGTCTAGTTTGTGTTTTCTCATTGCATCATATATGTTTTATATTTAGGTTTTTCCCCTCTCTATGCTTATTTTTTTCCTTGCCTCTTCAGACTATATTTGACCATCTTTGCCTCTCTCCATGTATTACTCCTACTGGTTTCTTTTTCCTGCAATGGTCTTATTTTTTCGGATCTTTATAGCCACATTTCTGCCCAAAACAAAGAACTTAAATTTTTAAGGGAAACAAGCTCTAATTTGAAACCTAGTTTTTGTTGTTTTCAAAATGGACTTTCCACTTCTCATGGCAATTTTACTCCTTCCCTCAAATCCAGTATAGAAATTGTTGGAAACATTAGCCAGACCGGATTAAAAAGAAACATTTTAATAAAATGTCATTTGGGTTTTGAATGACAGAGCAAGGCTGTGTGTATGATATACTATAGAAAGCCTTAAACACCAGTACATTATGCAAAAAAGTAACAGCTATTCTTTCTGAAGGTGCTATTTATCAACATCTGAGGAGGTTATTTAAGTGAGTAGTTTTACAAACATGAACTAAAGTGTAAGGTTTATCAGGCGCCCTGTTTAAATAACATAGAAGAAGATGGCTCTTAAAAATGAAATGGACATTAATCAATACACATTGCCAGTTTCCATGAGAGGTTATATATAGCCCTATAGAAACAATGCATGTGAGATGTGCTGCTGGGGGTCACTTTACCAGGCAAAGAAGAGATGCTGAATCATACACCTTGGGCAAGCACAGAGAAGCACTCTGTCATTTTGATAATGCTCTCATTGCAGAAAGTTTCACCAGTTATGGCCATGATGCTTAATTGCCCTCATTTATCTCCCTAATAAGTGATGCCATTGAGTTAGAGCTGTTGAACATATACAACTGGCAAGTCAGTATGTAAACCTGCTTTCCACACCTACTGATGAGAGTGCGGGGATATATGGGAATAAGAAATGCTGCAAGGCCTTTAAACTATACATAGTGAAATTTAGAACAGCAAAACAGATATTTTATTTTCTTATTTCTCTGCTTGTTTGAGACCATCCACATTTATTAGAACTTAAAAGCTGAAAATACATACAAAGAAACCCCAGATTCTCTGAGTATAGAAGCAAACCCCTTTGTACTGGCAGCTTGAGAGTTTAAGGGGTGACAGCTGTCCTTCAGTCCTGCTGCACCTTCATATAGGTAGAAATAGCTGCAAGTCTGCACAGTGGATCTGTCACTCTGTGCATAGAAAAAAAAAAAAGTGCTTTCAGTTCTGTATTTTCATTCCTAGCCAGCCTTTAGTTTTGAATGATGATGATGAATGAAAGCAATAAAAAGAAAAAAGCAAAGAAAAAGATCCCCAAATGGCTCTAGTCAAGCAGAGTGAACAAATAGAGAAAAAACCCCAATCCATCCTTAGCACTGACTCTGCATTATCTCCATAGGGTACAAATCACTGCCATTTCCAAGTCTTTATCTCCCTTGCAGAGGTTACCACCTGCTGCATTTCCAGGAGGTCTGGATGGTGTTGCCATGGCCTGGCCAGGGGCCGTCAGTACTGCTGTGCTTAGGCAGGATGATCTGTGAGCATGCAGGAAATGTGTCCAAGGTGGCTGGAGTTTTGTGTTTACTTGCTTGTTCTTCTGTATTTCTAGGTGAGGAAGCTTTCTCTGAAAGGAATCTGTTCTGACGGACCTCAGCTTTTGAGGCCAGTCTGGAGTTTCTTCTCATCTCAGATCTGCCTCTTAGTGGGGGAAAATGTGAGAGGGCTGCAAATATCCTCCTTAGAAATCCTCTTTTCCCAGTCTCAGGAATTAAATGGCTGGAGTTTGACAATTAAGAAAAGTTGCTTAGTCTCTGTTAACCTCTGTGTCTACAAGGGCAGAGAGCAGCAGGACTTTACAAGTCTGAGCAGGCTAAAAGTGGTCATGCAAGGTGATGGGAGTCTTGGGGCGTCCTGTGCTGCTTCATGCAGGAAATTAGGTGATTATTGGAAATAACTTCCTGGGAATTACTAGGAAAGCATAAAGGGAGTGAGGGAGCCTGAGCATGAGTAGATAAAAGCCAAGGGGCTTCTGCAGGCCAGAATTAGATAAGTTCCTACATGAGAAAATGAGAGGTAGAGCAGTGGAGGACCAATGACGTGTAGCAAAGCTGGTCTCCTCAGGCTGCTCCTTTCTCAGAACTGTTTGTTTCTCTTTCTATTATTCCATCCTCTCCCAAACTGGGGAAAATGATTTTTTTTAAATGCTTCCTGTTTATGGCATGGCTTTAGATTTTTTTTTAAGGTCTTGCACCTCTATCTGGAGCACTTAAACTGCCTGTGGGCAGATAGCTTGCCACCGCAGTGCCGAGAGACTCCCTCAGCAGAGTTCACAACTGTGGCTAACAGTTTGGGTGGTTCTACTAAAAATACATTACACCTGGAGATACTTGATGACTCTTTTCCCAGAGCTGATGAAAATTACTGTTACTTTTTTGAAGGGAATTTTCAGGAAGTGTTAAATGTATCTATAATAAGAGGAGTTGGCTTTAAATGTAATATTCACCACAGCTTTGAACTGTTGGTAAATCCAGTTTGCTTCCTACAATATCCCCACACTTCTTTATGGAAATAACTTCACACAGTTGGAATCTGTGAGAAGGAAGGTGATATGGGTCATGAAATTATACCAGATTTTAATTTCTACTGTATGAAATTCATAGCGTGCAGGAGCTCAAACAGCAGCTACCAAGTTAGATTGTATTCTTAATATAGACTCTCAAACCCTTTTATGATTAAATGTTGACTTTTCCTACATGAAAGCACAAAAGGTTGATGCTGTGTGGGAAGTTCAAGGTACCCAGATTACAGGGTGTAAAAATAAGGATAAAAAGGATATTTTTTTCATTTTTGAGTCCTTTTAGAATGTTGGAAAAATGTTCCAGGCCATTTCAAAACCAATGTTTTTGAAATGCTGTTAGCATGATGAACTATTACAAAAATTATGTGATAAACCCTTTGTTTCCTCTGGTTTTAAAGAAAATTTCAAGCCAAGAAATAATTATTGCAAACCCATAAACTCAAATTTGTGTTTAAAAATGATGAAAAAATTCTTCAGTTCGCTCCAGTACACCTTTAAACCATTTTAATATTCCTAAATTAACAATTTGGTTAAAATAAAGCAACTTTACAAAATGATTTTTTAAAAATGCATTTAAAAATGCACTTTACTGGCACAAATTTGTAAGAATTTCACAGGGTTTTCTGCGGTAGGGACAGGCACTCGGTCTGTGAAGGGCTAGGGATTTACTAAGACCAGAAGACTGCAGTAAAAGTAGGAAATAGAGACATGAGAGAAAAGCCTCTACTGCACAAGTCAGAAAGTAGTGGAAAATGGAATGTCAAGAAGACAGACTTGAGGCATTGACCACCTCCTAAGGAAGCCTGTTCCAATGTCTGACCACCCTCTCAGTAAAGAAATACTTCCAGTGTCCAATCTGACCTTCCCCACGTGCAGCTTTGAATCATTCCCATGTGTTCCATCACTGGGTACAAAGAGAAGGGATCCACAACCCGCTCCTCACTTCCCCTCCTCAGGAACTGGATAGAGCCATGGGCTCACCCCTCAGCCTCCTTCGATCCTCCAAAGTAAACAAAAGACAGACTAAAGACAGACTAAAGACAGACAAAACTAAAACTGTGAGCTGCTCCTCACAGCCTTTCAAACCCTCACACCAGCTTGGCTGACTGACTCTGGACTCATTCAAGGACTTTCACATCCTTCTTAAATTATGGGGCCCAGAACTCCAGAGAGTATTCAAGGTTTCTCATGTCTCAAACTTTTGGGTTTTTTCCTACTCAACGAGTAGATAATATAAAGTAATAAAGGAGGAAATTTTTAATAAGCTGTGAACTAAGTATAGTCTTACAACAAACGAAACATTGAGGTATGTTTTGAACTAAAGGACCTTTTAGAAAGCAATAGGCTTTCTTTACTGAGTTTCAGTAAAGTCATTCTTCATGCCTAGAGTAAATATCACACAGCAATATTAGCGTAACCAAGGAGGCTATTATTTGAATCAAAATATAGATATATACCAAACGAAATGATTCAAAGAAAGCTGCTTTGGGTGATATCAGGGTAATGATGTTGTAAAACATTATTCCTGACTGGTAACCTTATCTTTCACACCCTTTGCAAGATATCTAAGATGCCATATTAAGAGAGTTTTAAAAATAAATAATTTCTTCTACTTCCTGAAGTGAAGGGCTTTTCATCAGATCATAAATTCAGTATACAAAATAAAAAAAAAAAAAAAAAAACCTTTGCAATTTTGCTGCAAAATTAAACACTGCTATCTGAACCATTGAGAGAAATATATTTACATATTTCAGGCTAAAGATCTTTTGTAAATGTTTAGTTACCACATTCAAACCTTTCAACACTTCCCCCGAAATCACATTATTCTTATGAAGATACAACAAGAAGTCAAAGAATAAAATGTAAAAAGCTCCACTTCAGTAATATGAAGGTTGTGAAAAGAGCTGACAGCACCCAGGAAGCTCAAAGTTACAGCTGACAGCCTGTCCTTAACTCATGCTGTGTGAAAAAAGCAAATGGCACTAATGCATATTAGCTGAGCCCAAAGTTTGAACCCCTCAGCCCATCCCTCCTTCTCTATTTGAGTTATGGGAGCTGTTGTTTAGAGGTCTGATTTTCAAACTTGGCTCCAGTGTTGCTGTTAGGAGGCGTGTGTGGCATTTACAACAGAAATCTTTGCCCAAAAGCTCTGTTTTGTCCAGGCACGCGCCGGTGCAGCAGCCAGGACTCAAGATTTACTTACAAACACCGATGTGTTTCTGCAGGCTTTGAAGACTTCACCAAAGGCACAACAGCTTGCTGTACACCTCTTCAGAAAACATTTGTTTGACACGCTTTCTACCTTCTACCCTTGCTATGGTTTGTTGACCTTGTAATGCATTTCTAACTTGTGACACTCAATAAGGATAAATTTAACAAGTGCACCATGTATGTTTACAACCTCTGCGGAACAAAGAGATGATCCATCTGTGAAATCTGTTCCTTTCTAGGAGGTGGTTGACACCTAGGATAGAGAACTCTTCCTACACTGGTTCCATCCCCAAAGTCAGCTCTGGTCACTCTGGTTGGGAGAAATAACTTCATTTCAACATGCTATGTAGCCAGTACAAAGGAAGCAGGACAGACTTCCACTCATGATTTAGGAATTTTAAGTGTAGAAACAGGTTCCTTGAAAACTGAGTAAAGCAGCTTTTACTAGCCCACAACTGAAGAAAGCACTCTTGCCCTTCCTAATATACCAACAAGAACAATTTCAGCTAAAAAGAAACACTTTCTCAAACTGTTTAAATCCTGCTATACCTTTTAAAAATAGAGCTTAAGGCTGGACAAGATGGACAGAAGTTTGGGTCTATCTTCTAGAATTTCGTTTTTTCAAGCCAGTGATCAAAAATTCAGTACCTGTAATCCATAAATCTGAAGGATTCCACATAATTCAGTATAAGTAAGGTGTCTGCAGGATTCTGATGATTACTTTCTCTGAATGCTCCTTTTCTTCAGTGTTGCTCCCAGTGTTGCTGTGCACTGGTGTTGCTGCACACTTGTATTGCAGATTAATCTGAGCAGTTTCCATAAGAGTGAGCTTTGACAGTGTTCACTGGTTCTTGTGGGATAAGACTTCAGTGACCCCTATTTGTGAAACCTTCCTGCCCATTCCTGACAATGTCTCCTTAATAAACCTGAGCTCAAACCACTAGTGGAAGGTGCTGATAGCAGAATAATAATAATAATAATAATAATAATAATAATAATAATAATAATAATAATAATAAAAAAATTTTTTAAAAAAACCCCACCAACCAGCTCCCAGACAAGAGAAGGTACTTAAAAAAATTAGAACATCTCAGATAAAAAGGTGTAGGGAACATGACAGTCTGTCAGTAGAAGTCTGAGCTGATAAAGCCAGCAGTTTGTTGAAATGTAACGGCCTTCTACTAAAATGCTAGGAGAGTAACAGGGCACCCATGCAAGGAAAAAAAAAAAAAAAGCTGAATGAACGTTTTAATTAACTCATGTGCAATTTTAATTAAAAACATAATGTGTCAGGAAAATGAATAATGCCTTGGGGCAATAAAATAGCTAGATTTTCTGTTCAGTCTTCTGCTTCTTCGTATCTTTTATGGAAGAAGGATATTATTGTTAAAATGAAAAAAAAAAAACAAACCAAAACATTCCTTCCAGCCTCTTGCCCCTTCTCCACACACATCTAACAAGAACACTTAATGTAACAAAATCCAAAGGTGTGGACAAAAGGAACAGGATTAAATCAGAGCATGGTACAAGATATTCTGTGCTACCATCATGTTGGTTGTGTTGCTCTTCTGGCTTTTAACAGAAGAACTTTGACCTTCAATTGCAAAGTCAGTGTTCTGGTCTTAATAAAATATGCTCAGAAAATGTGGATCCCCATTTTTTTTAATGTGAAAAATTGGAATATTTGAATATTATCAGGCCTTGATGACAAAGTGGTGGTCTCCATCCTTTACAGATGAAGCAATTTAAAGCCATTGGCATTCTATAACTTGAGATATCAGTAATCATATGACTTTTTAAATGTGAAAAATTAAGGTTTTCAAACATTCAAAAGGAAAAGAAATAAAATAAAGCATGGGGGAAAAAAAAGTTGAGGGAAGTTAACTTTCCCCAAACAGAAAATGTATAATGTCCAAACCTATTTATTTCTTTTCTTTGCCCAGATACCACTCACTGAAAGAGATTTGAAATTCTAGCAGCTATAGCATAGCCTGGGGCAAAGGCAGGGTCACAAGCACCATCATGTAACACATTTTAAAGGCTGTCAGAGATGTTTCTTCAGTCTCTGTGTCCTCAGCAGTCCCAGAGTCACTGGTTTGCTTCAGGGACTTGCTACCTGGTCATACCTTTTCTGTGGCTCACATCATTTTGACCGTAAATCACATCTAAACTGTGAGAAGGCTGTTTGCCTTAATGTGCTCTGAAAGCATGTGAAGCTTTGTGTGCAAAAAGTCCTGGGCCACATCGTCTGCAGAATGTTTTGCACAACTCTCGTCTCATAGGCTTCCATGGGAAGTCCTGACACCCAGGAACTCCTCTAGCCTCCCCCCTCCCACCTCCCCTGTGTGTATTCAAGACCCTCACAGGAAAGAACTTTTTCCTAATATCTAATATAAACTTACACTCTCCCAGTTTAAAGCCATTTCCCCTGTCCTACAATTTAACAATTTTACTCTACATGCTCTTGTAAAATGTCCCTCTCCAGTTGTGTCGTAGCCCCTTTAGGTACTGGAAGGTACTAAAAGATCTCCTCAGAGCCTCTTCTCCAGGCTGAACCACCCCAACTCTCCCAGCCTGTCCTCATAAGAGAGGTGTTCCATCCCTCTGATCATTCTCATAGCCCTTCTCTGAACTTGCTCCAACAGGTCCATACCCTTCTTTTGCTGATTGCCTCAGAACTGGACACAGTACTCCAAGTAGGGTCATGCAAAAGCACAACAGAAGAGGTCAAGCATCTCCCTCAATATGCTGGTCATATGTAGGTGTTTTCAAGGTGTGTATTCATTCTCATTTTCCTGCTTTGATTTTGATTCATAATGAGTTCCATTAATTTCCCCAAGTCTGTTTTGCCCATGACAGTAAACAGTGGGTGACCTCTCCCTGCCCTTACCTCAACTCATGGGCCTTTTTTAAAATTTTCTCTCACCTGTCCAGCTGAGGAGGGGACCAATAGAGCAACTTTGGTGGGTACCTGGCATCCAGCCAGAGTTAATCCACCTGATCATGCTTCTTTTGTTGCAGACCAGGAATATTCAAGGACAAACAGATGCAGTTTGTTTCCTCCCCAGGGCAGGGGGTGGTGGGAGGCTCATCTCATTCTAGTGCCCACCCAGCAGAAGCACCTCTGTCTCTGGGGCTGCAGTGGTGTCAGCTGCACCCTCAAGCATCAGCACATCACAGCTCACAGGCCAAACTCAAGAGAGATAAGCCAAGCTTTAGTTCTCAGTCATCCAGAAAATTGTGGAAGGCTTGCTGCACAAGCATGCATGCAAGAATTAGAAATTTAACAAAAAGGAGGCAAAAATCATCCTCCAAACAGGAGCCTCTGCCTCTGAGGTCACTGCATTTAGATTGTGTATACGTCTACATTTCCTACATCACTGAAATTCCTGAGTGCAATGTTGTAATGTTTTCCGGAGCTTGAGGAGAATACCTAAACTGATTTTAACTGTACACAGAATTCCTTTTCAAGAATGCTTTATTTAATGCCTCTTCAGACCTGTTACTTGTCTTTCCCCCTTTTTGTTTCCCACTAAATTTTGGGCTTTAACACAGCTAATAAATAAACAGTATAACCCCCAGGTTGTATGCACTATTGCTGAACAAATGTGTTTTAACAATATGCCTGCCATTTATGCTTGCTTCTCATAAACAAGCTTGCTTTTGTCATGGCAGGAGTGCCCACCATAACAGTTAATTTATGCAAATTCTGGATAATATTCAAGTATAATTCTCTTTTTTCCCTTTCTTTTTCTCCCAGTCATTCACTTGATTCTAAGACTGTCATTCACTGAAGGAATAATAAAACAGCATTTGATTTAGGAGAGCAATCACAGTTCATGTTTCAAATCCTGAATATTCACAATAAGCTGAGACAAATTATTACAGAATTATTCATCAAATTGCTTTGAATAACAAATAAATGTTGTGGAATTACAGTCTGAATGCAGACTTCCACAAAAAAGCAGACACAGTAAAATGATTTAAATAAGTTTTTCAGCGCTAACTAGGTTTAGACTGCTATACTCTTGGATCCTGTAAGCAGCAAGTTCTTTTGTAATTTGTTATCCCATTGGTTTTGAGTACTGGTTCAGTCTGCAATATAAAAATTTCACCATGAAAATGCACAACAATAGAAAAAATATTTTGACAGCTTGATGCAGTATGTTTGTTTCTAGCCATAGGCTAGAAGGACCTGAAAAGATGAGCTTACTCTCATGAGCCATAAAGCAAATATTTTTCCTTGTGTCTTGAGTCTGTTTATAGACTTACACCAAGTACTAAGAAGCTGGAGTTTGGCCACTGAATATTGAATTCTTCTGTGCACTTGGCCAATCTTAGAGGACTGTAAACCATGTCCTTAGGTGAGCTAGGACGCCTGGTCTGTGTATATGAGACATGCTCCTTAGATACAGCAGCTACAGCGATTTGTACAGCCTGAACTAAGCAGGCAGAGACTGAGCAGAGGCTCCAGAAGGCTAATTCCAGATACTGGCTGACAGTTTTTTTCACTAAATTCCTACTTAAATCACTTTGGTTAAAAACTATTAAAACAATTTATTTGTATTTTGCCTAGTAAGGATTTGTTTGCATCAAAACTGGAGCCAAAATTCAGTTATTCACATTTGTTTTGGTAGTAGTCCACATGAGGACACTGCTGCAATAAATCTGCCTGCTTTTGAGACAGATCAGGATTGAAGTGTTATAAAAGTACAGTGAATTGCAAAATTAAGTTTTTCATCCACCTCATAAAAAGGTAAGGATATTTATAATTAGTCTGCACCACAATGAAAGACTGCGGTCTTCCAGCAGGAAGCTCTATCCATCCCTTTTAGATTTCCCTGTACAGCAAACACACAGTCAAGAAAAAAAACACAACAAAACTTCCCAAAAATTCAGAGGAATGGGGTTGGTGTCGATCTTTAATGTTCTCTGTTGCAGATGCAAAGATAATTAATGTAATCTAGCACATCTTGACGTAAACTAATGTGCACACAGATATAAACAACAATTCTAATCTTTTAAAGAGTGCAAAGCTGGTGCTTATTAAAGCAGTTCATAATCATTCCTGCTTCAAGTTCTGCATGAGAATGTGCTATAATGAGGAATTTAAAATTTTCTAATTAGACATGATTTTATAAAACACACAGATAATTAAAATGGTGAGTATTACACAGAGAAGGATGAGAAAACACTGTAAAACAGACAGAAAAGAAGGAAAAGGGTGTAAATAAGGAAAAAAACCACAAAGCATCGCTGATGTATCAAATTTATCCTGCAAAATTTGTAGTGTACTGCAGTTTTAGGTTTCACAATGGAAAAAGCTACTATCAAACATTTTTTATAAGGTTATGCTAGCATAGGTAGATTGATACTGACAATTTTATTTGATTAAAGGGTGCTTACTAAGCCTTGGAGTTTATTTTTGTATGTTTTAGCACTTCAGAACAGGAAATTGAGGTCTACAGACCATTGCTGTTAAAACTTATCAAAACACATAGATAATAGTTCTTAGCTGTAGAGCCATTGCAGAGCTATTTACCCTGATTTGTATTCAGTGAGAGATTGGAACAAATAAAAAATATTTTCTATATAATTTAAAGAAGGAAGGTGATGTTTTTCTGCTAAAAGACAGGAAAGGAGGAAGAACTTGACTCTACAGTGAGCAATTCTTTCTCTTCCACCACCCAGTGTGGGTGCCAGGTGAGATGCTGAAGGCTTGTTTATTCCCCAGGAATGCACAGAAAACACTCTACAGAACAGTCTGATTGAGGATGAAGGTGACAGAAGATGACTAACCCTTGTTTGCAGATACATTTGCACCCCAAGAGAAGAGTGGTCCTAGTTCTTACTTTTTAAGGCATTTAGGAAGATGAGTTCATTCTGCCTTTCTAGAGTTAACAGAGACATTTTTAAAGGCTTGGGAATGAAGCTTTAGCTGGGACACTCATTTTGTTTTGTGTTGTCACTGAACCAGCTGATTTTCCACAACAGTTTAAGCGATTTCCAGATTGTAACAGGGGATGCCACACACTAGATAGATACTGAGCAAGCGCCTCTCCAAAGAGTCGCTGCATTTCCAAATGCTCCATACCAGTGGGAGAAATTCGAGGAAGTACATATGTTGCTTCTAGCTTCCACAATATTTTGGGTGTGACTGACTAGACTCATATGTTCCCATATTTCACCAGCAGATAAGTATTGGACTCAGAAACAATTCCACCCTATCAATGTGAAAGTGATGTGTGAAGCCAAGAATGTTATTACTTAAGATCTTGCCAACTACCCTTGATCAATAGATGAAGGTCAACTCACTCAAACACATAAAACTATTTCTGATCAACCAGTTCTAGCTGCATAGCTTGGAAAATGTTTATTATTTAGGAGCTAATCTGCATATATAAAAGCGCAATGTTCCTTTTACTGATAAATAAATATCCATCAATGTTGCAAGTGATAACGTTTATTTTGTGAGGATTTATCATCTTGATTAAATCTATGGCTTATAGCAAACAGAAAGCAAAACTCATCCCAAAGTCAACTTCCTGAGTAAAGAGATCTTAGTATGATGCTTTGATGCTCTTGTTCAGCAAAAAAACCCTGATGTGCTGCAGCAGAGAAAATCTATCTTTCTTCTTTTTCTTGCAAATAAGGATAAAAAAGCTTGCTTTGAAAGAAGTCTGAAGTTTGGCTAAAAAAAGACAATAATAGCTAAACCAGAACCTCTTGAAAGAAGCTAAAATGATATGGAGGAAAAGACTTTCCTTTTTCATACCATAGCAGATAAAAATAGATGTTTGACATTACAACAACTTTACTTTTGACAAGGATGTAGAATTTCATGAAGCAAAGTCACCGGCAACATTTTCCCCCATCTGCAAGCTAGTACTGACTTGCCACTGTCTTTTCTCTCTTCTTTCGTCTTCTGTAGACTGAAAGGATGTCTCTGGTTTCTGGCACATTTTTCTTAACAAAGAATTCTCAACAAGAATCCTGTAAGGATCTGGTACTGATGCTGGTTAAAGTATAAGCAGTGGCAAAAACCACAGGTTTCTATGTGTGCAGTTCAAAGCACTGATGTACAAGTTCAAAGGATTAGCTCCCTTTCAGTGGTCAGATCCTTTAGATTGTCTTAGTTGTGTGTGTGACCACACCAAACTCTGGCACAGAGTGCAGAAGTACCTTCAGTCTCTGCTCCAGCATGATTGTATCAGGAATGTTTTCCCATGTCATCTGTTTTCCTCAGAGAAGGAAAGTAAAGTTTCAAAGAAAAAAATAGCTTGTCAGTTCTGTTTTTCTACTTGGCTCTGCAAATGCTGCAGCAGAGAAGATGGGTGTGCTCACACCATGGTCCTGTTAGAGTTGGTTTTGTGTCTTCACACTTCATTTGAGGTCAATCACACATGAATGCTGGTGAACAGTGAGGCTTGCTCACTCCTCAGAGGTAGAGGTAGGATTAATTTCAGCCAAAGTGGCTCCATACAGACAACAAATAATGACTTATCAAATAGTCAATGTCCAATTTTTTCTGACAGCTTGGTAATAGGGGAGCTTTGGCTTTGAAGGCATGGAGCTGGAAAGAGCATTATGGACATTTATGGTGTGTGGTTTTGATCAAAACACAGATAAGAAAATTGCTCCTTTACATAACCTTCATGACCTTCAGGTTCATCAAAATTGTCAGAATTTATGGACATTGAAATTTTCTGAGGCACTGAGGTAAGGTGATACTTGCCTTGGCTCAGCAGGCTTTAATATGAAGTAACTTGAGGTATGGAGGAGTGGTCCAACAACGCCATAGTTCATTCTGTCATAACAGGTGTATTCTCATGTTTGATTTCTTTATTAAAAGGGTCTTTCTGCCTAAAGGGGCAGAACAGACATGTGTATCATGTATCAACTTCCTCTTCTTTTTGCTGAGCTCTATCTACAATGGCAATTAGCAATCAAGCAATCAAGGCATGGCTTGGTCTAAAAGAAAGTGCTAGAGAGCACCCTGAAAGCCATAGTTATATGCTCTTCAACTTTCGAAACTAACATTAGAGGCTTTAATCTCTAGATCTCAGAGATGCCTCACTTGAACAGGGGCCATCCAGCTTGACTTCTATGTTCAGATGTGCAAGGCTGACAATGACAAAATCCTCTCTATATCAGGAGATGTGAAATGTTTTTATATCAAATTGATATTAGAAGCTGCTCAGAGATTTTTGACTGATGGACCAAGAAAAGGATCTACCTAAGATAGCAAATGGAAGATAGAAAAGGCAATGAAAGACGTGTGATAAACTGCAGTTCTCATATTTTATGGTTTATTATATTAAGCAGTGTGTGTTTATGTGGTAGGAAGAGCACAAAAATATCATCCCTCCATAAAGCATTGTTCTGCAATACTTTACTTGAGAATTTCATCAGGGCCAGTGAGACCTAAATAAACCCCAGGATGCAATCAGCTCATTTGTGTCTTTCTCTTTAATGTTACAGTAGCATGTGCCTTTGATGGGTTTATTCTATTAAACAAAAAGTGAGTGAATTCTAGTTTCTTCTCATCCAAATGCCAAGGATTCATGAATTAAGCTTTGTTCAAGGTGAAAAATAATTTCAAAAGTGTTTTTTTCCTTAGTGAACATCTGATCTGTTCCTGTCAAAATGCATTCTTAAGATGTCTCTTCCTGTTTTTTCCCAGTAGATAGCTTAAATTTGAGAATGCTTTGAAAGGTTTTCACACTATTGATGGGCTATTGGGAGCTTTAGAAGGTAAGACCTGATTATTGAATGTCCTTGGGGGATGTGTCAGATCTACACGGAGAAGAAGAATGAAAAATATAGCAAAAATCTTCTGATGGAAATAATTCAGAAGTAGAGGCACTGGCAAGGATTATCTAAGAAAGAAAATGTTGAGTCTTGAACATTGAAAATCATAATTTCACACTGTAAGTGAAAAAGGACTCTGTTTTTAGCAGAACAGAGAAGCTGGCTTTCACCATTACTCTAGTCCCCAGCTACAGAGGTGTGAAATGTTTACTTAGAAAGTGCAATTTTTCACAAACGACAATGTAAAAACATTCATACCTGTGGGAAAACCCCATTGCCACACATGTGCGAATGTGTCTGAACATCATGAATTTTATCCACTGTGTCTGTTACAAGAAATATTTCCTGGACCAGTGTCTTTCCCCGTGTCTCACTGGGGACTTTGTCCCCATGGGTGAATCTTGATGTGGTTCCCTGTTGCTTCTGTTCCCTTCAGGAGCTCCTGATCTTGCATCCCACCACAGTGTGGCCCTTCTCCTTCCCAGTTCCATTTACCCTGGGGCCATGGGACTTTCCCCATCCCTAATTCAAAAAAGCTCTAAGTGCACGCAAAAAGATTTTAAAAGGCAAAAACTGGTCCAAGTTTTACAGTGTCACACTCATTTGTTTGCTTGAGACCTTTGGAGAGCAATGACAACCCAACTGGCCTTGGATTACCTCTCCAGAGCCACATTTCACCTGATAATTGAGTTAAACAACTAGTTATTCCTATAGCCAGAACACATGAACAGGATGATAAGGGAAGACTGATTTATGATCACTTGGTATCTGAAAGGTGTAGCATTCTATTTAACAAATAGTATTCCTCTAGATTAGAAAACATCATAAACACATTGGAAAGCCTTCAGCCTAGACCCATCCACCACATGTATTTTTTTTAACATTTTAATTTAGCTATCTGTTTTGGATTACATAAATAAAAAAAAATGAATTCAGTATTTTCTTTCTAAAATAAATCAATTCTGCTACATTGGAATTACCGATTAGATTGAGCATTAGGGAATGTATAAAACTGCATCTTTTACAGACACAACAACATTTCTCAATGAGAATCAAGCAGTTTGCAGTGACCTTCATGTTGATCAGTGGGGGGTCAGTACTGGCATTAAATCATTTTGATTCACAGATGAGATCAACATATTCATATTTGTTTGCCAAATGTGTATTTTAATTTAAGCTTCCTCTGATTGATGCATGTAATTTATGCTGCTTAGAACTAAGGCATCATATTTTTCTTTTTTCCTAACTAACCGGGGGAGACTTTCTTGGAAACAGATAAAGGAAAGAGTCCAGTAATTTGTAGCAATGTGACTACAGCCACACATGTTCTAGAATTAATGTTCTTCATTAGGGTGAGGAGTATCAGCTGTATATATACATCAGGATTTTAATTAACTTGGTCCCCACAACAGGACACATGATTCAAACTGTTTTTCCTTTATTTCATATTAGATAAAAAACCACAAAACCCAACATGATGTAAAGTTAAAATAGAAAAAACAACAAAAAAAACCAACCCTACGCACATGCAACAATAAGAAAGAAAATCTAAGAGTTTTATTCAAGGTCAAGAATATTTCTATAAGTCGGAGTTAATCCTCAAGAGTAACTTGGCACTGACAGCTCAGAGAGTAGTGTTCTCACTGAGAGATTACCAGTTCTACCTACCCTGTGTAGCCCAGTCTCACAGAAGGGTAGTGACTCACTCATAGGATTCTTTAAATCTCTTTTATGTATTTTTGGGATGGACACGATTTCTTTTACAAGTAACATGTAATTGGCTACAAAGACTGCAATTTCCCTGTGCTCTGACAGATAAGTTGCTTTTTAAGTGAGCCCTGAGCACATCGACCAGGGGAAAATGCATCTTACACTGCAGGCAACTGGTTCACATTTTTCCCTGACCTCTGTGTAGGCAGACTGATGGCTGAAGTTGCAGCTGTGTTGGACAGGGACACCTTTCACTCACCAGATTGCTCAAGGCCCCATCCAACCAGCCTTGAACACTTCCAGGGATGGAGCATCCACAGCTTTTCTGGGTATCCTGTGCCGGTGCCTCACCAGTCTCACAGTAAAGAATTTCTTCCTAACATCTAATCTAAACCTCGAATGCTTGTTCTATTTAAAACCATATCTCTTTGTTTAGTTCCAGACATGTTTGCACATGTGTGTATTCAAGAGAGAGGAACAGATAAACTCACATACAGTCCCAAACAGACCTCCACAGAGTGCACATATTGCTGGTTAGAGGAGGCAAAGTCAGGGGGAACCTCTTTGCTCACTAAATGCAAGGATTTGCTTTTGAGGCTCAGTGGACTCAGATCAGCTCCAGGGAAGGGATTTCCTTCTCTGCAAAGATCTTTGTCCTTTCAATTGAAATTGCCATTGTGCTAGGGGATTCTTGTGCCAGGAAATAACATTGAATTAGCTTAATTTACACAATTTCTGTAATATTGTTGGTTGGGAGCCAAAGCAAGGTAAGCTGAACTGTCGCACTTTTTATGATTTGTCAAAAAGTACATGTTTGAATACAAATGTCAGTACCAGTGTGGCTGTGATCCTCACCTCTAACAATGATTGCATCCCAACAGCAAACACAGTTTATTCAATTAAAGAAATTCAAAAGACATAGACAAAATGTTCATGCAGCTAAATCTTTTGGAGTTAACTTTGGCATAATTTTTCTCTTCTGACACAAATTCAAACTGGACTCTGGCTTTGATTACATACCTTCTACCCCATTTAGGTACCCCATTTAGATATCTAAGATGTAATTCTGAGCAACTAATAGCCTAAATTCTTTATGCAATAAACAGAAGAGCTATATTGCTGAAAAGAAGTCGATCTAATGCTAAAATTAGGAGAGACTCCCAGAGGTCTGAACCCATGGAAAATAGATACACTGCAGAGAACTGTGAAGGATCCTAATATGCTGACAAAATATCCTAGGGTTTTTGGGAGATAGTCTTAAAGAATAAAATCCTGGTAAAAATCTTTGTTTGCTATTTTCCAGTAAGTATTTTTAATTTGTGCCTAGTATCTTAAACTGTCTTGTTAACCAGAGTAATCAAAAAGATGATTTTTATCAGTCTGCAGACTCTGGAGCCAGCTGATACTTTAAATCTTTGCATTTCTGGTAAGATAAAACACATATTTAAAGGACAACAAATTATACACAATTATATTTCACTATGTTACAGTTTTTTAGAATATCAGTTCAGATGATTAACTTTTTTTTTAATAATTAGGCATTTTGCTATTATAGCACACATTTTCAGTTGATAATAAAAGAAAAGCTATTTATTTTGGCTTTAACACAAAGGTGTTTGAAGCTTCTCTGAGAACACTTCATTTTATTCTAGAGGAATAATGTTATTGTTTTGGTGGTAAGAAGAAATCAAACTGTGTGGACATGTCTGTTATATAATAAATCAAGATGCTACAGTAAACCTACAGTACACCTAGAAACGTATGCCTGGAAGTAGATCTGGTAGTCAAAATCCAGGTTGTACAGACCCTTTGTTTATGAAAATCACAGGTCATCAAAAACCTGCTTATTTTCAAAGCCATTTATCAGCTGATTATCGCCATACCATGATTTCTTGCACCATTTATCCACCAATAATTTGGAGATATTGACAAATATTTCTTAAAAAAAAAATAAGCTCACGCTGTCTCTGCAGGTTGATCGGATGAGCTCTCTCTCTTGTACATCGGAAAGCTGACTACTTTCCAACAACTTGATTTCACAAATGGAGAAGCAGCATCTGTTTTCCTGCAGCTCCACATATGGCTCTCACTGTTGCTGCGTGGAGCTGAAGCAGGTAGTCCCCATGAGCACAGCCCCCCAGAGCCCTGCAGCCCCCCGGGAGTGGCCACCTCTGCTCGGCTGTGAGGGACACAGGTTCCCCAGACACCTGGAACCCTGTGCTTCGTCAGCAAATGGAAAACATCCCTCCCAACGTCAGCCTGTGGGGGAAAATGCTCAAATGTCTATTTAAGACTCCTGCGCTGGTCTATCTGGTGTGGTGATTTCAGCGTATCTATTCCAAGGCAGGATTGCTCAAGGACTTTAGAAAATGTCTAGCTGTCATCAATGGAGAGCGAGGGGACCTGAAATAAGTTGCAGACAGAAGGGTGTGTGCATGTGGAGAAAGGAAACAGAGCAACTATGATAGGATTAAGATAAAATGCATGTACTTTTTCTGCATGGCACACGAGTATTTTTGGCTTGGTAATAAATCCAGAAGATCTTGATGGCCCATTCAGGAGTTTGAACCTGAATTCAAATAAAAATATCAAGGCGCTTTTTTTCCCCCCCTTTTTTTTTTTTTTTTTTTTTTCTTCTTTTTCATAGGCTTTTTGTGCTTGTGAAGGTCAAGGGACTGGCAGAGTCAGAAATTGAATTTCTGAATACATCTGCAGTCCAGGTATATTTCAGACAGATGCTCTCATTCTCAGACTGCCCTGCCAATGACCTTAACCCTGATTTGGAAGGACAATTCAATCTACTATAAAGAGGAGAGGTGATTTAGTCTCCAGCCATGCTGACAGAGTCTTGGACCTCTCTGAACACAGTTTGTCATTTGTGCTGAAACATCAAATCATTTGGTAATGTGAACTATCTCCCACCAGCGATTAAACTGAGACTAATTACTACTCTTTCCCTCTAAAATCTGGCTCTGAATAATCCCAGTGATAAAATTTTTCTCTCTGTATTTTCCATCTCCATAAAAAAACGTAATTCATAACTATCCATTTAACCATCTATCTACGCTATTGTTTCCAACTGCTGAAGACCAGACACAAGAAAAGACACAATAATTTTCTGTGGCCATTGCTGGAGACTGCATTATATCAGGTTAGAACTTAACAAAAAGCTGAGTTGTTAAAAATTGTCATTCCTTTCTTCAAAGCATTTATCTGCATCTCCAAACCCACAAACTGATCTCCAAAATGTGAAAAGCAATTTGAGTCAAATCTAACATCGTTAAATAACTTTAAACACATTGGTGAGGTGCCAACTCAGCTCATGGCATAAGAAAATCATGGTCCAGGAGAAATTCTGAGACATGGCAGCAGGAAGGCATCTTTAAAAGAAAATAGCACAAGGTTGGAAGCCAGATGAAGTCCACTTTTGGGGCAGGAGGAAGTAAATAAAGCCCATGGTTATAGTCCCCACAGGAAAAGGACTGCTAGCAGCACCTATGGAATGACCTCGTACAGACAGGGCCAGTGGATGGGTCTGGAGAAGATGAAGGCAGTGAAGTAAGAGATTAAGAAAAAGTGGACACAAAGAGAAAGTGAAAGGAAGAGGCAGACAGAAGAAAAAAAAGGAAAACAGAGGAATTAAAGCCAGTGAGAGGATGGATTCAGGGGAAAGATAGTGTCAAATGTGCTATTTGGAAAATCAGGCAACTCCTTTGATCTCTTATATCAGCTGAAGGAAAACAAAGCTCAACATGATTTTGTTTGATGCAGGGAAAAGAAACATCCCGTTAACTGAAATCTGAAATACTGTGACAGGCTACAGCATTATTCCACTCTCCTGTGTCAGGAAAGAGCTGCTAGTGTTTAGCCAGTCAGGGTAGACATCATGCTATGAGGAACAGGGAGAAAGAAAAAGAAATGCTGGCTAGGCTGCTGTTTTGCAGGATGGTAAAACTCTTAATTTTCAGTGGGGAGATGAGAGAAAGTAGATCTTACCGTGGTTCCATGGCAAAGACAGCTGTATTGCTTTGCCTGACTTCTTTTGGCTTTTATCTTGCCCTAAGTATGTTGAATGTGTGCTGTGAAGCAAATGCTCTCTGCATTATCTGCAGAACTGGGGCAGGTAAAGAGTCCCCTGTTCCCTGAACTCAGAGGAAACAATTCAGGTTTTAAGGGGTCACACTCTCTCATATTTAGGAGGTGGCAGAGTTTTCCTATCTGTATGTAGATATCTGGTTACCTCATTTGGAAAAATACCAGAACCTACACTGAAACTGGAAGGCCAGGAGGGAAGCAGAGCCCTGGCATGTTCTGTGCCTGCCACAGACAGGCACTGTGGCAAGCAAAACATGGGTGTCTGCTTTGCATGGCTGCTGAATATCTTCTAATGAACTGAAATACTGAAACATGGAAAATTGTTGGAGCCATTTAATTGTTACCTTCAGCACCTGGAGAGCCAATGCAGTGTACAGTAAATACAGAAATCCAGTGCTTTCCAGAAAATTTGCAGAATAGCACATGATCGTTGTACTGCTGCCCTCTAAGTGCCAAAGTTTCTGTTTATTTAAAAACCTCCATTGTAAACATATTATTAAAGATATGTTGTTATTTGCTTTGTGGTAGAGGTGGCAAAGGGAGACCATTATTTCAGTCAGGCTAGTTTATCCTCTTTGAAAAGATAATATCCAGGTCCAGTCAAATATAACAACAGCTTCTAGGAGAAACACTGACATACAAACAATGTTAAAACAGGCACTGCGGCAATTTTAAAAATCTGATTCCTCTTTCAGCACTGAGGTCTGTGTTTTTAGGTTGATTCAGGCTTAAATGTAACACTCCATTTCAGTTAGTGAAATGCTGTGGATGTATTTGAAAAGAGCAAAATTTCTCCCTTAGAGAGCAGTAAATTTTCAAAGTGTTTGCAGTTCGTTCTTTGCAGACGGATGAAAAAAGGAGGGAATCCACCTCAGAAATTATTAGAATACTGTCATAGTATCATTCATCTTGGCAAAAGTTGACTGAGCAGATGATGAAGATCCACTTAACTTGGACTCAATCAAAGGTTTTGCTGTTTTCATTTCACAGGCCAGATGTAGCTCATCACCAGTTGGAGCCGATTTCAGAAGAGGTGTTAGAGTTTGCTTGTCCAAGAGACGATCTGATCCAGGCATCAAAGGGAGCCACGAGAGAAGTGTGTACTCTCCCCCCTGCCTGCAGTTGTCTCTGGTGCTGCCTCCTCACTCCTGACAGCCCCATGCCACCGTCCCAAGGCTAGGGCTCCTGCCTGTCCCTCTTCAGCCTCCCCACCACACCCCAGGTACCTGGGCAGACAGCTAAAGAGCACAGACTTGGTGCCTGCACGAAAGTGAGGAGGAATTGCTAACGAACACAGCCCTGTGCACTGGGAAAATCAGGAGCCAGCTTCCTGCTGTGAGTTAGCTCGACTCACCCACACCCATACACTGAGCAAGGAGGCAGCTATCTCTTTTCACTTCCCCTTTCTGGCTTTTAAACTTTTTCACTCTTTTGTGGGGAACACATTCTACCTCATCTGTTGCCTGGTCTTTCTGAACCATGCCAGAAGCTTTGATAGTCTAAAATGACTGAAATGCTTTATTGTGATGCCCACAGCATTCAAGATGCAAAAGGTTGATCAATACCCCAGCAGGATGCAAAAAGTGTGTGTCTTACCTTTTCTTATATCCTGAAAGAAAGAGTGTGCCTGAAACATTATTTATGCCTACTGTCTCCTATTTCTATCACTGACTCTAATCAGAGCTCAGTATATTTCTTGAAAAGAAAAGCCCTTGCAAGTAGTGACAAATAAATAATGTCAGTTACTGTGCTACTCATGTACTCATGCAGTAGAGCTTTTTTTTTCTTTGTTTTTTTTTTTTTTAATTTAGATTGTAATTCAGCTTCATACAGAGGGTCCAACTGAGACACTGTGAACTTCAGAACCTAACTAGAATTTCTCTGGGGTTTACATTTTTCCTGATGCTTCACACAGGGTGACTTTTATCTCTCTCATAGATTTTCTGTGAGTGGGTCATGGGAGTCTGAGACCTGTTTATAAAACATTTATAAGATGTTTATAAAAAGCACTAGAAACTTAAAGCTTTTTATCTGATAACGTTTCTACTATTTGCAGTCTCTGACTGGATAATCTTAAAAAGGCTCTAACCAGCAAAGCAGGAAAGCTTCATTAGGATGTTGCAATCAAAACAGCTGAAACCTTTGGATTTTACAGCATATTTCCAGCACAGATTTATGCTAGATTCAAAAACTGTAGTCCAGTTGCAGACTTTACAAAGTCAAACTTTTCCTGGTTATGAAAACAGACTTTATAATGTTTTTTTACAATGTTCTGTTCGAATAAAGGGTATTCAAATTCACCCACTCCACATGTCTGAATGGATGAACCAATTGAAATTCCCAATTAAACTATATATTATAGAATATTAGAATAGCAAATATATGTATCAATGTTAGAAAAGATGGGCTGTCAGTTTTGTGCTTCTTCTTTCACATTTCTTCATTTTCTTCCTTATCATCATGCCAATGACAGCAACCAAAAAAAATTCAAAAAACAAAAAAACCCAAGCCACCATTGCCCCAGCAATCACTATTTGGAACATTTTCATAAATGTTCTTTTCAAGACATGCCCTACTCAATGAAATAGATGCCTAAAATCATGCATACTTCAATGTATTTCCTTTTCACATTCCTTCTGGACGTGTATTTATATGCCAGCTCGTCTTCATAAATTTCAGACTGGCCTTATAATAGCACAAATTAATGATGCCACTAGAAAAGAACTCAGCTGCTTTCAAAGGAGCAATAATCATGTCAGAGGAGCAGTTGGCATGAAGATGATTGAGTTGCACCTCTTCTCTGAGATATTTTCAGGGATGAATCATCCCTTACATAACATATAGCAACGGACAAATTTTCCATGTTACTCTGATACCTCATGCCATCACATTTAATTGTGTAACAGTCAGTCACTACTGCATAAATTTGCCTCCTCAATGATTTGTTGTAAGACCATGGTAGATGTGTTTTCAGTAAGCTGATTGGAGATTTCAGGAGACACATGTCTGACAGTGCACTGGATTGCAGGAACTGCAGGGCAGTGATACACCTTTCTGGAGACAAACTCTCCTTTTGACTTTTTGATTTGAGCTAATTGGAACTCCTCTCTTGAACATTAACTCCTCCACTGTGAACAATTAAGTGGCAAAATTAAATACAATAAAAAGTCACTTTACTCAAAATAAAAGGTTCTTACTACACACTTTGCCTAACAGACTTTTTCATATCCTCATATATCAAAATTTTGCTTTACTGCTTGTGACATTTTACAGGCTATGCCTTGCATCTCTCTTTAAGAGAAGTTTAGATTAATTATTCATCCAATATTGCAAGCTAAATACACTCAACAATAGCCAAATTCTCTTTCTGTACCACAGTGCAGCTACAGCATTGCTAATGTGACACAGACTACTATCAGACTTACAAGTTAGTCTTGTAAAGCATTCTTTGGCTTACTGAATATTTTAATAAGCCAGAGTTCATTTTCACAAGATTATTTTTACTGGACATTTTCATTGTGGATTATGGTGAAGAATGAAAATACACAGAAGCAGTTTAAATCATTCATTTTATATTAATTAGCTATTCTTCAGATGAGTTCCATACCTGGAAAGGCCACAAATATTGGCCTTCCTCAGAGAAATGCTTTTAATAGGAAACTGCAGATCTGGCACAATGTATTAGACTGCTGTTTCAAGCAGTGATTCACAGAGTATGGAATACTTATCAATCTCCCTCTCTCTAGGGCTGATAACGTCTCACATTAGCTTAGCCTGTGACACCCCAGTTTGCCAGGAAGTTGTGAAGTGTGTCTATATCAACATTGACTCCTACCTTACTGAGACCAATCCATCCTGTTTAAGTTTGGACATGTAACTGAAGTGACTCAGTTAACAACCTAGGTGCCCTACAATTTAGGCTGATTTTGTGCTGGTGCATTAAGATTCAAGCCCTTCAACTACTTCTCTCTTCTCTTCCACTGAGCCTAGCTTGCCTCAGTGAGGTGACAAAGCTACATGGGATAAATTAAATTAAAATTTGATGACATTCTGGAAAAAAATTTAAGACCCTGTCATCACCAAAGGAGAATGCCTGTTAACAATTGAAATAGCAGATCAAATTTCCTCTAATGAGGAGGGTAATTGATTGGACTTTTACTAACACTGATATTTCAAAATCTTCAACAGATACCAAGTTCTTTTTACTGGAGGTATGGGGATGCACTAATACATTATCTAACATATTCTACCCCATGGACACAACCATGAGTGATCACAGACATTGTCTAGTCCTGGCAGACATTTACTCTGGGATAATGATTTTAACATAAGCCTTTAGTGAATGAGTTCTGCACAGAGTTCAAGAAAGGGCTAATCTAACCCACAGCAATGTTGAAGAAGGGAAAATCTACAAAACATTTACACAAGATCTTAACAAACCTAAGTTGTTTGATGTACATGGGACCATATGTCAAATATTTTGTATATCTCTCTGGATAAGCAGAGAGCATCAAAGGTGAATGGTGGTTACAAAAGGCATCTGACAGTAATTCATGTTACATAAAATAAAATGCAAGCAAATAAACAGCTTCTTCACTTTCAAGTTGTTTCCAAAGTAATAGGCAATTGCCTCAGCCTGCCGTATTCCTTTGGTAGTTTGCCCACAAAAACAATTTGAGAACAATTACTGCAAATGATTGGACAATATTTTTCTAAAAACTACTACTTGAAGAAAAAAAATCACACTTCTACAAATAACCAAAATGAATTTATATTCTCTGTTTAAATTACTTGGTATTCATTTCCATGCTTTTCCTTCTGTCTGAGTGTCCTTTTAGGGCAGTCTGGTCCCAGTTGATGATGGAAAGATCATGTAGTTCCCCACTTATGTGAATAAAACTAAACTATTTTTTTAAGCAATATATTAGAGCAGGATTTCGTATTTTCACTGTAATGCTTTTGCCTCCGTAGTGAGATAGTATAACTCAGTAACTTTCTATTTTTATGTCTTAGTGGATGTCACTGCATGCAGAAAACTTCCTAACTTCTAAATATTATGGATTTGCTGTTTTTTTAGTGCATTTCTTGACAACGCAATGACAATTTCATACAGTTTTCCTTTTAGAAAGAAATTTAAAAATATAAAGAAAAATAAAAGAAAAGACAACATGATTTAAGGTCTGGATTCACACACAATTTTCTTTGGGGTAAAGATGAGGAAAGACACAGAGCTTGAGTGACAACTACATTATCAGACGTGTGAAATGGGCTCCTCTTGCTAGACTCTCTCAACCCAACTGTTAACCTCCCATTGCACACAGATTCCAACTGGTATGTAAACAAAGAGGATACGTTTGTTTCATGTATCCTCTCTTCTTGGACAATCTATTTCTTTGCTTTGGAATTTACTTTTGATCTTTATAGTCTCTCAGTTTAACCAATATATTGGAAGAAATTTGTAATAGCCTCTTTGCATAGATTTACCAACATTTCAGGCACTTTATTTCATTAGTTAACAAATATTCTCATACTAAATCCAAACACACAGCACTGTGCCAGATGTGAAGAAGAAAATGAACTCTGTCCCAGACAAAACCAGAACATCCAATAAAAAGAAAAAATATAATTCTCTTTGGCAATCCATCCTCTTCACATGACCTGCAAGACATCAAGTATTTCTATCCCCAGTTTGTGGAAGCCTACACAAACTGGTAAGCTGGCATTCAGGATCTGATACAAAGGTATATAAAATTATATATAAATTTTATATATAATATAAATATATTATATATAAAATTATAACAATAATCAGGTTCTGAACCTTCCAAGCTTATTTTAGGGTCTTAATCTAGAAAGTATTCCTTTGGAAACCTATCAGCTACATTTATTTAAGCAAAAGTTTATATAAAATTGTTATTCAAGAATTGGAAAGAATTGCTTCTTTTTCTCTTTCCAAAGAAAATTTGCATTGAATCTATAATGTGAGCCATATTCAAATGAGCTGATTTTATTTTCATGGAGAAATAAAAGTTTCTATGAATATTTCTCATATAGTAGGTATTTTCCCCTCTGTGGTGGATTGACCTTGGCTGGAGATCAAGTGCCCACCAGCTGCTCTATCATTCTGCTCCTTGTCTGGATGAAGGTGGGGAGAAAATAAGATGGAGGGTTTGTGGGTCAAGATAAGGACAGGAAGATTGCTCAGCAATTACCTACATGGGCAAAACAGACTTGACGTGGGGAAAATGAATTTAATTTATTACCATTCAAATCAGAGTTGGGTAATGAGAAACAAAAACTAAATCTTCAAACACCTTCCCTCTACCCCTCCCTTCTTACCAGTCTTAGCTTCATTCCCAAATTCTTTACCTCCTCCCCCTCAGCGACACAGGGGGATGGGGAATGGCAGCTGCAGTCAGTTTATCACACACTGTCTCTGCTCCTTCCTCCTCACTCTCTGCTCCTGCTTCAGTATGGCATCGCTCCCATGGGAGACAGTCCTCCCTGAACTTCTTCATCATCAGTCCTTCCCACAGGCTCTTCACAAACTGTTCCAATGTGGGTCCTCATGGGGTGACAAGTTCTGCCAGCAAACCTGCTCCAGCGTGGGCTCCTCTCTCCGTAGAGCCACAGGTCCTGCCAGTGCCCTGCTCCAGTGCAGGCTTTCCGTGGGGTCACAGCCAACTCTGGGTGCATCTGCTTGCTCCACTGTGGGGTCCTCCATGAGCTGTAGGTGGATCTCAGCTCCCCATGGACCTCCATGTGTTGTGTGGGCACACCCTGCCTCACCAGGGGCTGCCCCACAGGCTGCAGGGGAATCTCAGCTCCAGCACCTGGAACACCTCCTTCCCCTCCTTCTTCACTGACCTGGGAGTCAGCAGAGATGTTACTTTCACATAATCTCACTCCTTACTCTCCAGCTACTCCTACTCCACAGTTTTCTTTTTCCCTTTGTTAAACAAGTTATCCCAGAGATGCTACTGCCATCACCAGCCTTTACCAGCTGCAGGTCCATCTTGGAGCCATCTGGTATTGGCTCCACTGGACATGAGGGAAGCTTCTAGTAGCTTCTCACAGATGCCACCCCAGCAGACCCCCTGCTACCAAAACTTGGTCATGCAAACCCAATGCATTCCCAAAATAAAACTGCTATTATATAAGGCTAACAAGAGTCAAAAAGCACTCACTTTGGGGTTTTTTTAATTGAAGGCTAGAAGTCAGATTGTATGGCATCGAATTTTTTGAATTATGTTTTTGTTAGAGATGTGACTCCAACAGCTGGGTAGTTAGCTGCTTTTAATCATATTATTCTCACAACTTGTGTCAGCATTGCCTAGAGCCACAGAAAGCTGCTCAGTATTGTAGAGCTTCTAGCAAGCAAAAATCAGCGTAAAGTGTGAAAAAAGCTACACCAATGCAGATTTAGACAAAAGGGAATGGCCGAGGGTAAACTCCTACTTGCCCCCTACCCCCTGGTCTGCAAATTAGAGAGGGCAATGGATGCAACATTGCAGTGGACACCACCGATGGACAGAAGTGGATGTGATTTACAGAAGCAAAGGTAAATGGAGGTGGGGGGAATGTGGTAGCAGGGAAGATGAGGAAGCCAGATCCCAGCTGCTGTGTAACCATGGGCAACTACAGGGACTCACAGGGAATTTCAAAGGTGCCAGCACAAGAGTCTTTGGGGTCTGCCAAAGAGCCAGATGCTGGTGCAGAGTGAATATTTTAGACTGTTTGCCATACTGTTTTCAGAATTCTACCTGATCGTCTTCCCATCTCCTTTGGAAAACCCAGTGGTATGTTAATTATCAACTTCATAAAGAAAAAATATTCACAGTAAGCTTAATGAGTTTACAGAAGTTTTGCTTAAATGCAAGACAAAAAAAGGACCCTGTTAGAATGTGTTAAAATTCATGGGCGATGTATAATATTCATGGCATCTTTGATTAAAAATGAAATTTCTTCTTTCTGTAACACCCAGGGATTTTCATTAAAGCAAAATGAAGATCTTAACTGCAGCTACTAAAAGCAGCAGCTGGCACTGAAACTGGTAGAGCTATACAGCCTGTGACGTGTTCTTTCCCTACTTCTCACCTCCAGTGAGGCAAAACATATCTTCCCAATCTTCCTTTCTTCTGAAAACCCTTTGACCACTGGAGAAATATGAGAGTCCTGTAATAATTCATGGTTAAGTTGTTCTGATGAGAAAGGTAAACTGAAGGTATAGATTTGCAATTGGTAGATGCCTGTCTGTTGATTAGACGTATCTGTATTTTTATTTCCATCTCTCCTCTAGAGGATATAAAAGCAGTCACCTGTCAACCCAATCCAGCAATGAAATTCAGCAGCCTATTGTCCCAATCACTGCTTTCAATCACTCTAAACGGTCTCCAGAGACAATCATTATTATAGGACATGTTCCTAAGAGTAGATAAATGGAGCTCAACCTGCCAGCCTGCATAGGGAAAGATGGACAGTCTTGGCCAAAAATATGAAAGGGCCTGGAGCTTTATTGACATTTACATCAAAAATAGTTAGCAATGAAAGCAGCTGTTGTGGAGAGCTTTCACCACAACGTGTTTGGAATATGCTGTGAATTGAAATACAGACCTCCTGACAAGCAATTTACCTTCTGTCATTCTCCATGTGCTTGCAGCATTACTGGGTACTTGCTGTGATAGCCCACTTAAAGCTGCACATGTGTACAGTTTGGATGAAAGATTAACTGCAATTTGAGGCAGGAAGTAACGAATTGTGGAGTGTCATTCATAATGGCCGACATTGTCATCTGCAGGGTGACACCACAGCAAGAAGGTGCCTCTGTTGTGATGAGCTTATAGATTCAGATGTCATTCATCCTAATGAAGATCTGCCTACAGTTCTAATAAGCAGAGTGTGAGACAGCTCAGGATTATAAGCATTAATCTGCCTTGTTTGTTGACATTAACATGATGACTAAAATGCCATTATGCAAGAAATTCTTTCGAAAGCGATTAAAAAGGGGCAATCTTAAAAGGAATATTACAGCCTGGAACAAAATATGTACCAGGAGTTAATTTGCATGTTTACTCTTTTTATTTTCTACTCTGTATTGATTTTTTTTTTCTCCTTTAAATAACTTAGGCTGCACAAAAGTTTTTGATATTTCATGAGCATAGTACCACTTACTGTAGCTGAAATACAACCCACATGCTGGTTTTCCCTAATGCAAAACGTAAATCCATTAACCCCTGGTGCTGATGGCAGATTATGTTAAATACAAATAATAATGCAATAAATATTTAGCTGATACCTTGTGAAAATAACAAACCCAAATCATGCCAAGCACACTCAAAAGGAAGACTTGTGATAATATTTAATTTAAATAATTGACCTAATATATAAGTAGATTGGATTTTCTTTTCAGGCAAAGAAATAAGCCATTTCAAACTGATGTGATGCTCTTGACTATGGGGGTCAATGGAGAACTGCCAAGGCTGATTTTTCCAAAGACATCAAGACTCTTACAAGTCATTATCAACTGGAATTGAAATAAATCTGTGTGTAAATCTCTGTTTAAAGAAGGCTAGAAGAAGGATATTAAGGATTTTGATCTTTATCCCTGCAGAAGTGGATGACATACATAAAAATGGATGTATGCCTGTCTTTTCAACTAAGCTTAAATGAAAACTGTATTCACTAGCAAAATCCAGACAGCAATCTAGTATATGCAGATATGGTATAGGATATTTTCTTTCTAGCTGCACCTAAGAGACCCAGGGGACAGATTTTAAAGGACAATGATACAGATGGGGGACCCCTTTGCACTTACAGATGCTGCACATTTCTTTTTTTACACCTAGTTCTTAAAATCAACTTGAAAATTCTTAATTTTTAATTTATGTAAGACACATTTCAACAGAACATATATATATTTGTTGTCTGAATGTGGAACAAACTACACTCAGCAGTAGGAGATTCGAATTGGGGATAGGTTAGTAAAAGATCTAAAAAAGGTTAATCGAAATCTAGTGGCAGCTGTTACCTTTGTAATGTGTCAGTGGAGGGTAAGGTGAAAGATTTATCTTGACATATGTTTGCCCATATATCAATGGATACAGGTGAAGCAATTTAAAAACCAGGAGGATCTGGGAGACATGCTGAGGGCCAAGGAAACTGTGGAATGCAACTGCTCAGTCTTTTGTATCTTTGTGAAATGGACAACACTAAATAGTCTAATCTACCAGAGTTTAACAAGACAAGGGTGGAAAGTAAATCCATCTTATGTGTGGGACCACTGGAGGCTGCTTCTAATGAGAGCTGGGGCGTGGGAGCCTTATTGCAATTCTGTGAGTTAGTGACTGAAAATTACATGCAACAGCATAGATTTTCATTTTCCCTTTGCACAAGTGTTCTTTTTGCCAGTGGGTCAGGACAGCCTTAGAAAGGTCCTTTTGTTACACTAATCTAAGCATGTCCTAACTGGAAACTATAATTATCTTAGGGTGCATTTATTGCATAGGAGATCCAGCTTCCTTTAATAGGTAAAAGAATTTTCTGTTTAAGGTGAAGGATAAACTTCCCATTTGTGGTTTATATTTTTTGGCTTGCAGGTCAAGTCTAGTATGGCATCTAAAAGTGACAGAGGCCTTCAGGTAGGGAAGGCATTGGACCCCAAATGCAGTAAGTGGGATGAGTCAGAAGTCTTGGAGAGGAGCTTAAAAGGGACACAGCTCAAAATAAGGAGCTGAGAGAAGTTGCGGTGCAACATTTTAAGCCCAGACAACTAAGGGGACACCACAGATGGAAATAATCTTGATAAACTTAGACAGAGGTCTCTAACGAAGGCAAGGACCTGGTCTCCTTTCAAACAATCAAACTGAGCACAGGTTTATTAAATGACAGGATCTGGAGAAGGTGGCACTTCCCTCCTCCCCTATTTCTGGGGCAGGGTAGAAGCTGGCAAGTGTGAGGCTCAGGCCCAGCACATTTCCCTCATTTGAAAGATCCCTAAATTCCCCCTCTTGGTTGGACAGGATTTTTGTGTGGACTCCAAGCTCACTGGGCATGCTTAGGCTTTTTTTTTAGCAGGTGAGAGCACCATTTCAAATGAGAGTGTTGTGCTGAATGGGCTGAGCTGCCAGGCACGAAGCTCCATTGTGCCAGGAACTAGCAGGAGGGCAATGGGGAGAGCCTAGGGGGGAGACAGGGCTTGGTCCCTTTCTTCCTCTCATAGTGTGGGTGGGTTAAACTCTGAAGAGTTTGAAACACAGGGCTGCATTCACACAGAGGCATCCAGTGCTGCTCCTTGTCTTCTCCATCCCTATGCAGTGTGACTCCCCTGGCAGCACTGCCAGACAGTACCCACTGGCTGTTTCAGCAGGGTGGGACTTCTGGTTCAGCCAGCATAACTCCCTGACATATTTCTGACTAGAGATATTCTCAGTCCCGAGGGGAACGTACCTCAGAGAGCAGCTGCTTGCAGCTCATCCTACCCCCCTGCACCAGCTGCACATCTCCAGAGCACCAGATGCACACAGGAGTCCTCATGGTGTCTGTGCAAGGATCTGAACATTTTCATACTGAACCATTTTCCTGTTCTATTTGAACTATTCATTTCTTAAGCCTGTGTCAGGCTGATGAGGACAGCACACAGCTACAACTTCAAGTCCTCCTGAAAGGATCTCCCGCTTGCAAAACACTGAGCTCCTTCATGGTGGTTACTTGGCTGTTCAGTGTCATAGATGTAAGAGTGAAATGCAGTTGTAAGGGCACTTATAGACGTTTTGAAAACTATCTCACAGAATTTTTAGGATTGGAAGGGACCTCTGGAGGTCATCTTATCCAAGCCCCCTACTCAGAGCAGGTGACAGAGGAATGTCTTCAAGTAGGATTTGAATGTCTCTGGAGAGACACAACCACATCTCCACAGCCTCCCTGGGCAGCCTGTTCCAGTGCTCTGCCACCCTCAGTGTGAAGACGTTCCTCCTATTGAAATGGAACTTCTTATGATTTAGTTTGTCACCTTTGCTCCTTGTCCTGTCACTGGGCACCACTGAAGAGAGTCTGGTACCATCCTATTCACAGCCACCTTTGAAATATTTATAGGCAGTAATGATATCCTCTCTCAGTCTTATCTTCTCTAGACTTAACAGGCCCTTCATCCAGTAGAGTCACAGAATCTCAATTCAGTGTGAATAGTATCTATAGATTCAAAAGATATTTTCAGAACCACGAGTTGTAATCAAAAAGGCTTTTGAAATGTGTATGCACTTAAAATTTGTTTATTTGTTTCCAAGGAACAGAAAGAAACATTCCAACATTCCCAAAACAGCTAAGATTTGGGGTGAAATGTTTTTGTCTGTGAAGAAGTGAGTGACATATTTTTATTTACTGGTAGAATCTAGCTGTCCAGAAATGTACACAAGATTTAGGTTTAGAAGAACTGAGTCTGCAAGAACAGTATTCTGACTACACTTTTAATTCTGGACACTGAGAGCAAAAACATAGCTGATTTATTAGGAATGTGAGTTAATAATTGGCAGCTAACTACAGATTTTGGTGGCATAAATTTCCCACAGATCAGACTGAGGAGGCGTGAACAGGTTAATAATATCCAAATTATTGATTACTTTCCATATCTAAAATAAGAGAGTAGAACTGTTCTATAAGGCAAAGAAAAATGATAGTTGAAAGTGTGAGGAGAATTTGAAGGAAAGGTTTAAAAAAACCCCCAAACCTGAGTAGGACATTTTTTTTAAATTAAAGTAGATAAAATACCAAAGTATATGTTTTTAAACAGACCCATGGTATTTTTAACTGAGAGCATAATCTGTTTTGAATTAATTCACTGAATAAAATCATTGCTTTTTCTAAGAAAATCCTGATGCAGTTTTCACAAAGCTTGGCAAAATTTCTATCAGATCACTTGTGTCTTTAATTAGGCCTTGTGCTGGGAAGAAGCTGACTGTGACTTTAGGGGTCAAAATGGAGCATCTTATTTTTAAAAGAGAATAATTGTGGGTCATTGAACTTCTGGGTTCAGAAGGCAGCAGTATTTGGCTGCCTATGAAGTTTCTATTTGGATCTAGGAGTACATAAAAAGAATTCCGTAAACCTGGTTGGAAAATCATTAAAATTTGCTGTAAGGTTAAGGGAGAGATGTTTAGCCAGATGACCTCCAGGAGTCCCTTCCAACCTCAACCATTTCGTGGGTCTGTGAGTCTTTGAAGTAACCAAGAAATTCTACTTGTGAGCAGGCTGATCTGACAGAAATTCTGCAAGGGCTTTCCGTCTCTACTTGATTTTTTTTGCATCAGAGAAAAGTACTGGCCTCAGTAATGGCAGGGAAGAAAACCAAAACTAAAGGTTTGAAAACTGTTTATTTTCCCACAAGTATTAGCAAGATGAGCCAAATGATGCACTGGAGGATTTTTTTTTTTTTTATTTTTTTTTTCTCAGACTGCATTAACTTTCAGCCAGAGCTATGTTGGATTATTTCTAGCTCAGAAGCTGGACCTACTTTTGCCTTCTCTAACACTGTCATTAAACAGTAACACTATCTGGCAGCAACAAACAGCACAAAATAAGTCTAAGATTATCCAACAGCACACACAGCTGAGAACATTCAAAACCAGCTGGCAAATGTTTGGAGTTACTCCAGATTCTCATAGTTGTCTTCTTTAATGCAGGCAAAGGTAACAAAAGTGTGAGGGGGGCCAAAGATTTCTGGTTTGCTCCCATGTTGTGCTTTAGCCATCAACTCAGAATATTCTGTGGTCCTGTGAAACTGATTATTGTTAGTTTTGCTAACAAGGACACACAGCAATTTTCTTTCCTTAAACCCCTTGAATTCTGTTGAATTTCAGCAAAAAGTGGAACAAAGTTTAAAAAAAACAACATCAGTGAGCACAGTGTGTGACAGAAAGGAAATGTTCTTCCTACATATCTTATCAAAACTTTGCAAACTGGTTGTGTGTGACTTTTCTTCATTCTGTTCAAAAGACCATGGAAAACAAGTCCTCCAAACCTGAAGTCTAGGCTTATTGCCATGAGAAAAGTACAAACTCAGAAAAACAAGTCCTTAATAAAAGATTTGTCTCTTTCATACAGCTCTTGCAGTACAAGGAAAGACTTCAGACAGGCATTGTCTGACACTAAAACCTGTTTCTCTTCTTCATGGTATATCTGTGCTTGATACACAAATATGGATATCCCCATGCTTCCCTCTCATTTGAGACTGCTCGTTGCTTGGAGCTGCAGTTCAAATCAGCAAATGGAAGAAGGGCTGGATTGCCCCAAACACACCAAGGACAGGCAGTCCCTGCTCGGTAGTACACTCGGCAGCAGCTGGCTGCTCCACATGAAACTGGTAAAAGAAAAATTGTGAATGCTGTATTATTATGTATTTCTAATATTTGTAATTGTCTTCAAAGGGGATGCATATTTTTGAGATCAAGCACAGCGGCTTCTCCCCCATCTCCCCAGCATTACTAAGTTCCTCCCACAGACTTGGGAAAAGAAGGAATCACAAACCCAGTGAAATATCGAGGTTATCAGGTATTGTGAACTTCTGCCCTTCAGCCAGTTTGTTTTCTCTGTGAGTAGGTAGATATGAGCATAATTTTCTATAAACATAAGTTCAGCAGTGAAATGTTAGAAAGTGTAGGTGAAGTCCTGCAGCTCTTGGTCTCAGAGCTCTAAAGAGCAGAGTTAAAATGTTCCCTGGCTAGGGAGGTCTTGCTACTCTAAAATGAGGTGTTCTGTTCATCCTGGCCACAGGGCTTTGTGTCATCTGTGTCCCTTTCTGAGGACAATTTGGGCAGAAGCTGCTGATTCCTGTGGGGGTAACTCTTCTTTCGGTATGTGAGCCTTAGCATCTCCACTGGCAAGGGCTCTGAGTGGAGCTATGTGTTTCAAGACAGAGAAAAAGATAAGCTATTGCTTAATATTCATAGTATGGCAGGACCCAGGAGCCTAAGTTAGCCTCAGGGCTCCCTTGTGCTAACCTTCATTCAAACACTCTGTGTCCTTTATCCGATTTACCTGTTAAAAGGTCTGCTTTCCTGTTTTTAGCTTTTTACAACTTTGTTTGATTTTTTTTTCCCCCTTCTTTCTCAGGGGCTTGTCACCTCGTTCTTTGTCTTGTTTCTGAAAATCAGTAGAGAAAACAGGAAAAAATATTTAATGAAATGTGTTTCCTGGATTTTATGTTGTGACTAAGTTACAAAGAATGCCCCCTGCTAGGGAAAATTTCGTTTGAGATTTTCCCCTTTTTTTGTAATAGGAACAGTTTGAATGAGCAGTGATTTTGGCTTCTTTTTAAAGGCATTTTTTTAAAAAACAATTTTAGTTGGAAATTTTTTACTTGACTCCCTTATGACATTGAGAGTATTGGTTGCAAAATTTACCCTCTGAACTAATGAATAACTTATTACTCTGTTTTGCAAACATATCTTCATTCTCATTTTGTACTTGGCTATCTCCATGGACAGTTGAGGGCTGCTTCATTGCAAGTATAAATTGCCCCAAGTCTGAGTAAGGAACTGGAGGAGACAAAATTGCAGGGTGAGAGGGCTAGTTATAAATTTGGCTGAAACATCCAAGGAAACAATTTCCAGGCTTTGATTCCAAGTTACTGATGTGCAGACTGAGAAAAACCTGAGTGCAGTGAAGCCAGCCAGCTACACTGTGCTCTAATTTGATTATTGCTCTGGACTGTCAAGTTTTTAGGAAGAAAACTGTAAGTTAAGCACTGTTGAAGGAACAGCTGAGAGTCTGTACTGTTCATCACACAGTCACGGCTGGGGAGCTGCAGGTCCTTGTTTGCACACAGTGGGACAGAGATGACACTGCAGTGCCTCCTTCCATACCTGGCCCCTCCTGCTCTGGGGTCAGAGTTTGCTGCTGTTTTATGATCAGTGCACAGATTGAGCAACAGCTCTGGGTGGCAGAGAGCCACTTCTCTTCAATAACGGGCCCAGTGAGTGCTGGAGGGCTGGGAACACCCTTGAGATAAATCCACCAAAAGATTGACTTCCCAGCTTCCTCATTCTCCTCCCCCTCAATCTCATCCTGTCCCACTCCCTCTGCCCCCTTTGATCCAGACCCCTGGTGTTTTAGACCAGGCTGTCTCTCCTGTGTCATGAGGCAGAACCTGGATCCAGGCACTAATGACTAATGTCAGCAGAGGGGGTGGGACAGGATCTGGGTTTCAAAGTTCAGGTCTGAGATAAGGGAAATTCTGGTCATTTGAGCAAACAAACCTTGGATGAGTAAGGAAAGTTCTGGGAAGAACAAATGAATGAATAAATAAACAGATAAAGTGCCTGTGTGAAGTTTTAAATAGAATCAGCTGCTCCATAAAAACAGGAAGCCTTTAAAATATGAGAGAAAGAGGCATTTGGTTTTGGTATACAGAAGAAAAGAGCCTTGACACTTTTATTTCCACTCCTGGTGCTCATGAGTGTAGGAGCAGGTTTCTGCTCTAACAAGGCCAGATTCAGTTTGTAGCCTGAGCAAGTCCCTGTGGATGAAGGGTAGAGGTGTGTGTGTGTGGTAAAATGAAGGCTGAATCAAGCCTCAGCACTACTGAGATTTCCATTTTCTCTCCTTGCCACTTGCTTATTATTTTTTCTTAATTAGCTTTTCTTGAATAGAAATACTTTTAAGCAGTAGGACTAACTATAAATAGCTCTGAGTGATCAATTTGAAAAGGAATGGAAGAAGAGAGGTATATGCATTTATCTGCTTTTGGATTTCACTGGTCTCTTTCAAGTTTAAGTTCAAGTTCAATGTTTCCCAGTTTTTCATTCATATAATAGAAGGCAGTCCTCACATAAAGATATTTTAAATGTTGACTTGATATAGACTTGATATAGACATATAAATATGCCATTTCTGATATGAAATTACATATTTTTCTGTTTGCTTATTTATTCACAAGAAGAGCAAATAAAACTTAAATTGTAAAATGTACTGCATTAAAAGATCCCTAAGAATCTCTTTAACAATATTTGCAAGTGTTTTCTTGTGAAGAAAAGTTTATGAAATGTGTTTAAATATTTATGGAATGTTAAAAATGAGGCATTAATTGGCAAACAACTTAATTAAAATGCTTTCTCAAGTAATTAGGAGCAAATACCTTCCTCTCTATTTTGCATACCGTTTGTCTTATTCTCTGTTTGATAAAGCCTGCCTGTCAGTCAAACTTTGCTGCAGGTAATTTTTTAGCTCTGTGGGGAAAATCTTCAAAAATTACATCTGAATTTAAAATATTTTTATTATCATTTTTGTTTAACAAATTCTCCTTTTTACTTCATCTCCTATATGTCCCAGTAAAGCATCATCCTGGGAATTTAGGGCCTGAAGATGAAATTCTGCATCAAGGCATTACTGAGTTTCCAAAAATGCTCTCCTGAGAACAAACTGAATCAATCTAGAATCAACAAACAGTGCAGTTAATTAATGAGTACACCATAAGGGAGCTTTTTTAAACAATGTTGACTGCTGCTGCCTCAGGACCAATAGCACCAGAAGTTATTGCTGGTTTCAAAGAAGAGATTCTTAGGGTTCCCCCAAGGCACCTTTTGCTTACATTAGCTATTTACTACAACTTTTCCTCTTATTTGCACCCCAGGGAAAGTATACTTATTTGCTAAATTACTTTTTAAGTGATGCTTCTTCATGCCAGTAGCCTGAGGTATATGAGGGAAGATGCTGCAGCATAAATAATAGCAGAAACTGAGCTGCTGTAAAGCAAAGTGCAAGGAAAACCTCTGAGCTGGACACCATCCAAGCAGTGATTCCAAGTCAAGCTGAATCCAGAGGGCAGGGGAGAGTCTCAGAGGCCAGCTGCACACCCAGCCAGCTGTGTGTCACCAGGGGTCACAAACCCACAGAAGTCCCCACAGGGAGCAGCCCTGCAGAACACTTTGGAGAATCAGGATGAAATAATGGAGAAAATCCCCCATATTTCTGGACACTACAACCCAGAGAAGCTGAATCAGTCCTAGGAGAGTGATGCAAGTTCGTACCAGGTGAAATCGTGGCTAGCAGGTTGTCTCCAGAAATAACCAAAATGAATGGAATATTCCAACTACAGCCTTCCATATAAAAAAATCCAAACAACAAAATATTAAAAATGGGACTGCATTATTTTGAGGTCACAGTGCTACATTATGGTGAAGCAATGACAACTTTTCTTGTGCAGCTTTTGGAATTTCCCTTTCAGGCTACTCTGTAGGAGGAGAAAAAAAAAATCTGAAGTAGGAGGCTGTGTTTACCAAACACCCTTCAGAACATAAGCCGGGTAGATCATCATGTTCTTGCAAAATTATGTTTTCTTATCACAGCTATATGATAAGAATTTTAAATTGTTATTAAGTAGGGTCAAACTATCACTGGCCTGGGATAAAGTTGTATTTGTGTGTAACTAATTTCAGATGCTGAATGCATTGCTGAAACTCCTTTTTAAAGATGCTGGCTGACAATTATCCTTACCCCAGCCATGGCTGGAGCTCTTAAAAATGTAACAGCATCTGTCATTCACACAATTTAAAGTGTCCCATGAAGTCGTTGTGTAGAAATATTAATCTAAATCTGAATGGAGGCATTATATATTAATAAGTCCAAGAGACTACAAGAATTAGATATAGCAATAATCAATTGGTTTTACTGAAGCTTGCTGGAAGGTATTTCCAGCCTTTTCATGCTTTTAGTAACATTTATTGACAAATTACCACAACCATAAATATTTCAGTGGTGATTCACTGATGTAATGTAATTTCTAAAGGTTAGGGACTATTAAAGTTCAGGTTTGTACCTGCTATAGAATTTTGGCCATATTTTTGTAGGACCAAGGAAAGTGTGATCACAAGCAGGATAGGGTAAAGTTGGAGAAACCTTCATTTTTCTGGAGGGCTTGCTTTGCAAAGGGTTCAGGCGGATTGGAAAAGCAAGGATCTGGAAAATGCTGCCATTGTTCCCAGAGAAGAAGCAGTGAAATCTGTGACAGGAGGGCAAGTGCAATCTAAACCCAGGAAGTTAAACTCAGTCATTTAACTCTCTTATGTTTATGTCTGGTTTTGTTAATTTCCTGTAAATTTGAAGGGACTTTGCAGCACAGGCACCATGACAGGGTTTGACCCGAGCAACAACCATCTGCTGGAAGGGAAAGACCTCTTGCCACAGAGGCTCAAGCACATGGCACATGAGCCTTGTGCAGCTGGCAGCTGAACATGGGGATGCTGTTTCTTTGGAGCTCCTCCTGGCATTGCCACTATTTATTTGTGATTCGGGTTCCACTTTCCCCCAGTGAGCTGCTGTGTGCTGCACACCAGAGCAGCTTCACCCAGGGACTGTGACCAGAGCTGGGCAGCTCTGTGCTGCTCCAGCAGATTTGGCTGCAGGGAATTGTTGACAAAAGCTGCCATTGATGCTGTTTTGGAGTAAATTTTTGCTTACTTCAGACTGCAGTAACTTTGGTTTTGACATCAGGGAGAAATTTTTAATTGTATTTTTTATGCTAATAATTCATATCTGATTAAAAACATAAACCATATCCATATATTGCTTAAATGTGAAAGAAAAATGGATTAAAATGGGTAGTGAGGTGGGCAGCTGAAGTACTTCTATTAAAATCAAGCAGGAAAACAACATCAGAATTGTACTCTTACTAGTGAAGGTTCTGATTTCAGCAGGCTCTCAGAGGACATCTATGAAGCAACTTGAACATGCTATTTTATATTTCTCAGTAATAAAACTTGCTCCTCATACCAAAACTCAAATATAAAGGTTTATCATACATCATGACTTTAGATTAAGAGTGTTCATACCGAGCCTTTTCATAGACAACATTTTTTGTACCAAATAGAAACAAAAGCAATTCACATTTGGCATTGATGCATTGAAAACTCAGTAAAAAAAAACGGAAAAAAACCAAAACATACCACTGGGTCATATCTATACCTGTTTCTTGATCTTCAGTTAACATTCACCTTATAGATATGTATCAGATAGCAAAAATTGGAGATGTCTGCAACAGCTGGAAGGTTCCTGGTTATCCTATGTAATATCAGAGTAATATGAGCCATTAAAATCCTGAGACTGCATTTTTTTTTCCTTGAAAAATGATTGTTAGTACTTGCTTTTTTTTTTTTTTTTTTTTTTTTTTTTTTTTTTGTGTCCTGTGCATCAGGTAAAGTACTGCCTGACTATTCTGATGACCAAAACCCAGGAGTGAGCTAGCAAATGATGATTCTTATTTCTACAAATTAAGTATTGTAACAACAACAACAAAAATGTCTGTTCATCTCGTGGATATAATTTCATAGAAGTATTTTCAGTATTTTGGTGGAACTCTGACAATATGAATCAAGATGGTGTGGTGAACAAAATCTGTACATGCACTGTACATTTAGTTTTTTTTATATGGAGCAGCCAACCACTCGTTCAAAGCACTGGGCTTGATCCTTCAGTGTGGATGGGAAGGAGTCAGCTATAGTCAGTTCAATCATCAAATTACTCAAAATTCCTAGCATGTGAAGAAGACTGTTAGCTACATTCTTTCTGGCATCACCTGCTCTCCTGTGTAGTCTATTTATAACAGCATTCCCACCCAACATCTCCAGCCTTCTGTGGTGGATATGTTATACCCATGTTCCCAAATCCTTGCCTCCTTTCCTACAGGAGGGGGGAGCCTGTCACCTCCTTTATAATGACTGCAATAAATTGACTTCTTGTTGTGGGTTGGAGTGGGAGCTTCAGACAAAGTTTACTAAAAAAACAAACCACTGAACCATGAGGTGCAAAGTGGACCCCCTTGCTTTCCAAATTCTTCTCAGAGAGGAGACTGGGGACAGCTAAATCTAATCTTAGCCCCAAACTTTGCCAATGGTTTAAGTAACTACATCCTGTGGATTAAAGATGGTAAATCATATATAAACTCATTATATAAAATGAGTTGTTTATTACAGCAAATGATTAGACCAAATATCTTAATCAGGATTGTTTACTACACAGTATAAAACCTAGAACTACTAGTAGTGTATAGCATAGGATAGCATATTGCACTGTAACACAGCAAGTATATATATATATATATATATACATATATATATATATGTATGTATGTATATGTATGTATGTATATATGTATGTGTACACACACATATGTAATGGGTTGCAGCGCAAAATGTAACCAAAACTGTGTATTCTGTCATCATCTGTTGGTGAGGGGTGGTGGGGTGATTGTCTGTCAATGGCCAGCTGTCAGAAAACCTGCTGGGGCAGTTTTCTTATCTCTTCCACAACCCAGCCTCCCTCCAGGGAGAGATCTTCTGCTAATCGGCCAGTGAGTCTCACTGATGGAATTACATCATCCCACTGGGAAATGCTCCAGGGGGAGGATCCAAGTATTCCTACCTGGATAAAAATCTGGGAGATGGAACACCAAGCAGCCTTTCCACTGGATTCTCAGAGGAAGACCAGGCCCATCTATCACCACTGGACCTTCAGCCAAAGAACTCCACTTTTTCTACAGGAGCATCACTTCAACAGAGCCATATCTGCTACTTGGACTGCAGCCACCCTTCAATGGGACTGCCACCAACACCCTGACCCACAGGGTGTCAGGTTGTATCCTGTCTGTCAGTGGGTTTGGTTTTCTTTGTAATACTGCATGCTTTGTTTTGTTTTATTTTAGTTCTCCTAATAAAGAACTGTTATTCCTATTCCCATATCTTCATCTGAGAGCCCCTTAAATTCAAAGTTATAATAATTCGGAGGGAAGGGGTTTAAATTCTCCATTCCAAGGGAGGCTCCTGTCTTCCTTAGCAGACACCTGTCATTCAAACTATGACAACATATATATAAAGCTAGTAAAACCAAACAAATTTTAAGTAGAGATTGATGTTACTCACCATGCCAATGCTGGTGGACAGATCTCTTTTTCTCAGCCTCAAGGAGTATACTTGTGGGGTATCCCCTATACAAGGAAGGAATCTCCACACACTCCAGGCGGAAACAGGTCATTGTCTGAGTTGCTTGAACACATTCCAGGGCAGAGCATCCTGCTACATTTTTTCCCAGCGCTACAAGCTGTGTTTCTGTGCTTCTGTCCAGCTGAGTTGTTTGGCTCATGATAATTGTAAAGCCTTGGAAATGTATTTATTTATTGTGCATCTTGGCCAGCTGATTCAAGTTGCTTTGTAGTGGATTTGGTTCTCAAAATTATCCCTCAATTTGCAGGGTTATTTTCCTCCCTGATGATCTTACTGACAAACTGTCTCACAACTACCAGTAGCTCTTGCTTGTACCATCCACTCCAGAAATGTCTGTTCTTCTCTGTCCCCTAAGAGTAAGTCTGTCTGGCACACAAGATCCCTCTAAGGGTCCTTAAAAGGTTTAGAATTGGACACTATTATTAACCTGTGTACGTACAGGCAGTTTCTGGATATAATTCAGTATTAACACTTGGTAGGGCCAAATGATAATTCTCTCTGGATAGTTCTACCTCCAAAATATCTAGAAAAGTGTGAAGCTCTCCATATCCTCATGGTGAAGATCTCAGCCAGAAAAGAGAAAAACCTAGACTTCTGAATCTGCAGGCCAGCGTCCCAAAAGCTAGGTATGATGCCAGTTGCAGATTCTATAGAGATAGATAGTGATTCACAACTTTTGGAGTGCCTAAGGATTTGGGTCTTGACTGAATGCAAACTTTGGGTACTCTATAACTTTAGAAGTGCTGATGCAGTATGAACTGATTCAACAAGTTCAAAATTCCAAAAGTTTTTTGAAGTGTTGCCTTTGTACAGCAGATTTCATGACAGATCAAGAACTGTCTATGCATGCAACTTGCTAAATCAGGCATCATCTAGCCTCCCCCAGCTGCCACAGACCTTCATAAAATGTATGGATAAAATGAAATCTGTATTGTCACTAATTCGACAGGTGGTTGTGAATCTACACTTCTCCTGGATCAAACTTGTATTAAAAGTTGATTCTATCATGAAGATGTCTGTTGTGAAGGAATGTGCAGTCTACAACCTGCTCAGGGTGAAGTCTAGAAAAAATATTTCCACATTTTCTGACGACAGTTTGTCTGAATTAATGGAAGATGATGTCTACTTTAAGCTGTTAGGTTTGGAAGTGAATATGAGGATTGACACACAGCTCATATCCAACTATGAAATTCCTGAACAACCTAAGCTACCAAGCATCAAGATATTTCTGGAACATGTATCATCATTTCCTCTATTGTGGAAGGGACATTTACAATGCTGGATCCGTAGGGGATCTTGTGCCAACAGAGTGCGGGAATGTTAATTTCCATGTATTATTCTGCTGTATTCAAAGAGTTTGGGTGATGCTCTTGCTGTGTAGGCATTTCTTTTTGTTTTTCCCTTTGTACAACACCAGAATGCTTAAGCATTTTAGCTGCAAGAGTTTGAAATGCTGTTTGCAAGTCAAACTGTTTCAAAGTAGCCCTGAGGGGAAGGAAAACAAATATTCCCTTAACCTTCATTCTAATTATATCAGTCATTAAAATACAGGGAACAAAGAACAGTGTTTATTAAAATTCCCTTCTGTTGATAGTTCCTCTTTATAGTTGTGGTTTATACCAGCAGATGTTTAGAGGAAGCATCTTTGTGGAAGAGAGGAATAGTATGCTTATGAATTGCGATCACTTAACCAAATATTTTAAAATATTCTGGTACTCCCTATGATATTTTATAGTATATGCTGAGAAGTTAGTTTAAGAATGCATTTTCATTACAGTTATCTCTGTGGTTGTCCAGCTTTGCACAGTCCATTAAATGTAAAACCCTGATGAAATAACAGTGTTTGATACTTGCTGATTAGGATCCAGAACTGACATTGTATGCTGTGCAGATAAGCAGAAAGAATAGAAATAGCTGTTTTCAACTGAAGACCTAATTTTCCTTTTCTATGAGACCTCTTGATTCTGTAAGTATAAACTAATTAGATTAGTTCTGAGATTATTAATATAACTGGCATCTACTTCAAACAACAAAGCCATCTGCTTTTATAGGGGCATTGGAGAGGTACAGACTTCTGCTCTACATGATTTACTTTCTTCATAGGACTTTTATTCTTCCCTGCAGGGCAAGTTTCAGAGTGGGCTTCAGAGCATGTGCCCCTGTCCTGAGTCACCTGTGACCAAGGCGACTGTTCCACTGTGTTCAAAATATTTATACTCTGCCTTGGAAAGATTGGTCTCAGGTTGTCTGGTAATCAGTGGAAATGAACAGAAGAACAGGAATACTCTTTTTTTTTTAGCCAAAATTTGCATATCCTGAGTGGATATTTTTTCTGCAATTTAAGTGACTTTTCATGATGATGACTAGAACATGATGATGATGATGTCAAATTTTTATTACAAAAATTTGTTTTGGAACCATTTATTGGATTCAGCTTTCTCTTTTTACTTCCTAAATGATAATAGCTTTGTTATAATTAAGAGTTTTGAAAGTCCTTAAACTTCAGCATTTATTTTAGGGGTAGTTTCTGTTTTCTTTCAGTTTTACATTCATAATACACAGAAATGAAAATTGACTGCCATAAAGCTTTAAAAAGTGCTTAAATATTTTTAAGCAGTATGTTTGTTGCAAAAATGGAATTTTACTATGGTGTGTGCTACTAGTCTGATATAGAGAGTAACAGTCCATTTTTCTTTCTTGATGTTCATGCCACAAGGCCTCCAACTCATTTACAGGATGATTTTGGTACAAGCAAAATGAAGTAGTCAGAGCAATCAGCCTGGGACTAAGGGGCTCCAGTTCTCAGAGAGGTGCTGCATTGCACATCTCTGCTGCACACCATTTGTCTACCTTTGTAGGGAAATACATGTTGCTTTTGATGGACATGAGGATGATAACATATGCTATTGATGCAATCCTCCTAAGTTGGGGAATTCTAACACGTAAACCAGGTTACTGAGGCTTGTATGAAATTCAGGTCACACCTGACACAAGAAAGACAAAGGAGATGTCTTCTGGGAAGCTTCATATCCCAGCAGTAAAAGAGAGAGCAGGAACAAGCTCCTTAAGTTGAGTTACCAAAGCTCCATGGCATGCAAGTGTCAGCTGGTATCCTGAACTCTGTCATGTTTCGTGGCTGTGAGGATGAAGACCATTTGGAGTGAAAAGAGCACAACAAGAGCAGCAAGCATAGATAGGGATGATGGAATGAAAACAAATTGTTCAGGGAGCAGGTGGGAAGCAACGGGGGCCAAGCACCTTAACCCCACTGCAAGCATGCCTAATGCTCCAGCAGCAGAAGGCAGCTGTAACCAGAGTGGATCCTGAGGAAGCTCAGAGCTACTGCAGTGACATGTAGATCCTTGATCACTGGGGTATAGGCTGTGACTGACAGAGTATTTCTGTTACAACTGGAAAGTCTTCTTTATTCAATAAAATGTTTAAATTATTTCCTCAGTTGTGTCTATGCTACAGGTAAGGATTGAGCTGCTGAGCTACCTGCTACAGAGGTATATTGAGAGAGAAATGACTAGAAACTAGTTTCAGTAGGTAACCCTACAGAGTTCTTCAATAAATTTAGTTTAACTTCTCTTATTTACAAGAATAGTACATAGTGCTGGCTGCTTCCTTTTTTCTTTTTTTTTTTTTTTTTTTTTTTTCTTCTGTACCTGTTTTCCTTTGGTAAAAGAAAGACAATAACTGAGTCTATAAGTCTATATTTCTGTTTTAGAGATAAAACTGGCAGATCAGGTGGCAGATTTCTGTTTTACTGAACTGGACATTTAGTATATAATGCATGGAACCGCACAAGTACCTTCCCACCATAATCCATACAAAGTGCTCCTAGTTTCCAAAAGTCAAATTCTGAGTGAGTGGAAAAAGGGAAAAGCCTGACAGAAGCATCCAAAACTCCATGCAAGGAAAAAGTGTCATGAAGACAAAATGCCTGATCTTATCAACATACACAACTTGCCTGCAGGAATATGTTTCCACAACCTGTTGAATCACAAGAATATTTGTTTTTAGAAAAGGTAAGTCCTGGATTATCCAAGCATTGACACAGACAGCAGTACATTCAGTTCTAGCTGGAGCAGAATAAATATATTTACTCTGCACATTGCAATACAGGTTTACAGTTACTTGACCTTTCCAGTTGAGGGGGCTAATTCCTTAAAGGTAGATTTCCACAGATACTTCCTTGCTAATAAAACAAAAACAAAAACAAAAACAAAAACAAAAACAAAAACAAAAACAAAAACAAAAACAAAAACAAAACAAACAAACAAACAAGGATATTTAGAAACCCTAAAGAAGTTGTAACTATTTTTTTCTCCTGAGGCTGTCATGCAAATAAGATTTTCAGTAGGCTGCTATTTTACATTAAACTAAATATGTAAGGGTCACAAACTACTGGTTCAAATTTGGTTCTGTGGTACTGTAAATGCATTTAAATGAAGGATATGGCTTTCTATTTACACTCATACCAGAAAAAACAACAGAGGGGTTTGCTCCTTGCTAGATTTTATGGAAGCAAAGTGCAGGAAGTCATGAATAGTTTGCTTTTATTTCTGAAATGCACATTCTCTGATTTTTCTTTGAGTCTTATGTAAAAACCCCTGCTTCCACTGTTAAAAATCATCATCAACCCCTAAATAATCCAGTATTGCATGCATTTTGGAAAATAAATGCGACCTAATTAAAAATATAGAGGTAAAAGCACCAGTTGCATTCAGTAATTGCCAGCAGGCAATGTTATTGCATGCAGAAAATTGACTAGTATACCAAATATAAATTATTGATGCACTCATATTGACTTATTCTGACTCTGATGGATAGAAAATGTGACACTATTGTAATGTGCATATTGTATTAATAACATAACTAATCAAAGATAATTTTTAACAAACTATGACATAAGGCCCTAAATTATTGATGGAGAACAGTTTAGAGATGGTTAGTGCATTAGTTGAATGTGCTCATTTCACTGACCATTTGGTCTGGTCCCATCTGCCACAAGTTAGTTTCCTCAGCTCTCTAGTACCCATTCAGGTGCATTTGGAGCAGCTGGGATATTAGTTCTCTATGGAGAAATAAGATCTCACCATGACTCGCCAATGCTCCCTGCAGTTCCATGCTCCCCAGCAGCCTCTTCAACAATAGGACAAGGCCCTTCTCAGTTCCAGGTCTAATAATTTAATCCCATAAAACAATGTAACTTAGTCCCTCAGAGAGTCCAACCTTATTAATAAAAAATGCAGGCATACAATTTACATTGTTATAGTGACATTCCTCAATATTGCTTTTTTTTTCATTCTGTCAAAAGCTGCTTATAAAAGAAAAGACTTATTCAAGGAACTAATGTGGCCATTTGAGGTAATTGGCCTAGGATTATGGCATGAGAATTAGGAAAAAGTGAAGGCAGTGGTGGGAGGGATGTGAGAATTAGGGGCATTACTCTGTTAAAGGAGATTATTTATTTAATTCTTTAGTTTGTGAAAGAGTAACAACAACAACAACAACAACAACCAAAACAAGCCACCCCCAGAATATGGAATTCAAAACAATAAATGCTCACTTGATCCATTTGCAGTTAAATGTGGTAGTATCAAATGGGCTATATACCATTATGCAATCATACCATTAGCAATCCATTGGACAGGGAACCAGGACAATTCATATTGTGACTCAAAGCACTAAAACAAGTGGCTCCCCATGACTTTTATTTAAATTTTGTGGTATAAATCAGCCATTGTGTATCATGCTGTATTTAAAGACTGTGTCCATTTCCACAGATGTTTTCAGTTAGAAGTTGTTCTTTGTTGTTAACCTTGAAATACCATCTCATGAGGAATGTCAAGAAGAAGCAAATGGTTGGAAGCTTAAAGAAAACATTAAGTGATGGCAAGCATCTTTTGAAAGAAAATACTTTTTATACCAACCTTCACCAGGGGTGGTGGAAAATGACACTCGTTAGCATACAGCTTTGTAAACCTTCCAGAACTCCCTTCCACCCTGCTGATTTTCTTCTGTATAGTGGCTTTGAGAATATGAATGTGCTTTGAAAATTTTCTGAGACCAGTTTTTAGACTAGGCAAGTTCTCTTTGTGCTAGGAGATTTGCCATGCTCTCACATAGTCCTCTAGGCTGAATCAGCAGTCCCACCTAAGCAATGCTCTCTAATGTTTACAATGCCTCTCTGCCTTAGCTAATGTCCTGAGTGGTAAATGGGCTTCAGGAATCACTAGCAACAATCAAGGTGTGAGTCAGAGGATGAAGTCAGCCTCTGAATGAACAAATAGATATGTCAAAGCACTATTTTATTAATGTTGCCAAAATGTCCTCATTTCTGATTTTCCATAAAGTGCACTCCAAGAGAGTGTACAATTTTACTTGTTTTTCCTTTATGTAGGCTGTAATTTACTGTCCCCACTGAAGCAGAATGAGGTAGGTCTGAAAAAGCAGAGGAATTTCAGGAAGTATTCATATAGCAAACCACTGTTTACTGTAATATCACGGACCCGGCAGAGAGTGATGAAAAATATCTGGATTTTTCATGTGGTTCCTGAAAATCAAGGCAGTGTTTCTGTCTCTGCCTCAGCTCACTTGCCTTTTCTGTCTCTGAAAAAAAGTAGGGAAGACTCCTCCAGAGCTAGGTTTTTGGTCCTAGTTATAGGTGATATTATTAAAGGCTGCTGATACCTGCCCTGGTATGATTTCTCTCATGTGACTAACATATAAGAAAGGAAGCTGTGATGAAGTTTCCAGTTTTCCACCTCTGGTGGCTGAGGATTTCTGTAGCTTTCCAGCTCAGTCATTAGCTGGGGGAATGTTTGGGACCTTCCAAGAACTCAAGCTAGTCTATTTCCCTTTTACTGATGAAAACACCACATCTGGTTCCCCATCCTTGCCTGACGTGACTAAACCTCAGGACTTCTGAAGAACTGTTTTATCCAAAGGATTTCAGGCACATAAAAAGAGAAGAGCTTTATTTATTTATTTTCTATCTTTTTAAATGATACAAGAAGGCTGTGTCCCATGAGACAGCAGTACCATCAAATTTTAGCTCAATAGTGTTCTCACAGGTTGAACACGGCTGTGATACCAGCATGTGATTTTTAGGAAACATGGCATAAAGTACAGAAGGGACAAAAACGTGTTTTCCTACTGCTGCTGGCAAAAGGAGTACTTATTTTGGTATTCTAACTGCTAGAGAGCATATGATCTCCAACTGTTTCTTCCAGAAGAATTAAAAATTGTCAAGTGGCATTCTGCCTTCTTTCTGCGTTTCATGGAAACAGCTGGCTAAACTTCTGTGCTCCCTCATCCTTCTGCTGGAGCCTGGTTTTTAGTCACTGTCTTGCTTTTTTGCCCATCTATTTAAACATTGTTTACACCTTGTTAATCTGGGCAGAGTAAGACCCACTTTAACAAAGACAGAGATCTGACGCTCCTTACTGGGAGTCAAAGGGTTTATCCGTATTGAATCCCTGTACAATTTCATAAACCCTGTAAAATTTCACAAATTCACAACATGAACTGTCTAATTCATGAAAAGAAGCCATAAAAGAAGTTCCTTTTTTTTTTTTTTCTGATCTATGTATTTTATAATAAAATTGGTTGTTCCCATGTCAGAGAAAATTGTGCCTCTGTCTGTCTGCATGCTGCATTCCTCACTGAGGAATGCAGTTAGCTTTGCATTGAAATTTAAAGCAGAAATTTAGCTTGTACCATGCAACATTTCAGAGACTGCAGTGTTACAAGCCATAAAACATCATGAAAAAAAAGGTAAAGTGTAGGCAATGTCCCACCTAGGTAGAGCAAACAATGCAGAGTTAAAGATATCTTGGGAAAGGGTTTATTTACCCACAAAGACTGTCCAAATTAAGACACCAGAACCTTATTAGAGGCAATGGCCAAAGTGCTCTGCCCTGCCAGCATGGGGAATATGGGCAGTCAAAATTTCACTGGTGGTCTCAACTGCCCTTCCCACTCACACAGTGGTGGCAAAACCATCTTGTCCCTCAGCATCCTATTGTTTAAGGATGGTACATTAAAAAGGTATGACTAAAAATCTGATGTGGTTTTATATGGAGATTTGTAAGCATCTCTAACACGTTTCCTGAAGGGACTTGGGTTTCATTGGCTGTAGTTTTATTATAATGAGTATATGGACACAAGCCCAGGCTGTGCCCAGGCATTCCATGAGCTTCAATGCTTGTGGAGAGAAAGTCTGATTCCACCTCCCCCCATACAGAGAAGCCATGTCCCTCCTGCCTGCAGCATGCAGAAGTGCCTTTGTGCAGTTGTCCCAGTCACCAGCCTGTACAGACAGTGCCTTCCAGTGACAGCACCTTGCCAAACTGGGGGAGTGAAGCTGGGCTGGGGTCATTGAAAGAGCCAATACCATGGGTAGTAAGGACTGAAGAGGGGCAACAGGCAGCCCAGGGTGGCTGCAGGGAGGTGGGAAGGGTGCTGTGCCCTTGGTGGTGCTCTGGCCCCTGCCCTGCTGAGCAATGCAAGCACCACCTCTGACTCCAGTGGATGTGACGCCTCACACTGAAGTGTTGCCAGACATGCAAGTTAGTCAGCAGGGGAAAAGACTTTATTGCTTCTTTTTAAGTTGATAAACATGGTGTTTTCTCCTGCTAAGTAGCATACAATTATTTCATCTTCCACTTCAAAAGCTTTTGAAAATATGAAAGTGCTACCTGTTTGATTTGGTCAATAGAGGTGCAAACTTAAAAGGAAGTCAAGCTTCTGTTTGTGTACTATGCCCAGTTTACTCTTCTAGAACGTGATGCACAGCTATTGAGCATTTGTCTGAAGAATCATTTCTTTGGCACTGTGTCCTAAAATACATTGAAACAAGAATATATCTACAGTTAGTGCAATCTCAAATGACTGATTTGTTTTAATGAAATTAAACTCCTCACAAGACTGCCCCAGAACTATATAATGATTTGAAGGGCTAATGCTTGCACTGGGATGTTTACATTAGCAAACAAATCTGGGAAATAAATGTATCCATTTGTCTGCCTTGCAGGGATATTCCTGAGGAGGCAGCTGCACACTGTTTGGTTTCATTGTGTTGTTTTGGTTTTAACCAGCTTGGCTTTCTTTTCAGCCATGCTGCAGGACAGGAAGGCTCCATTTCAGTGTAAAAATGTTTCCTTTTAGCCAAAAAAATAAACATGTCAACTCCACCAGAGAATTTGTAAGACTACACAGCGCAGCTCTGTTTACAGTAGGATGGACTACAGCAGTTGAGAGTCAGTTTTCTTAACTTCCCTTCTGAGTTCCACCCTGAAAGCACCCTGTAACACCAAGGTGGGTTTTGGTATGGTAGCCTTGCTGAAGCCACTAAAAACCCATTTGCCAAGTTTAAGTTTCCCAAAAATATTAAACATGAGATCATCATGTGGATATAAATTCTTCAGAGACAGCTGAAATTAACTGCTCAAATAAATCCTGCACTAATCTATATATAACTGAGAAAATCAACACTCAAAATAAACAAATAAAAACATTGGGAAGTCTTAAGCAAATGATGAGATATGTTCAGCAGACAAATTATGTATCCCATTTAAGGGCCAAGCTTCAGACTTTAGTGGGGAACAAGAAGAAAAATATCAGAAATATCTTTTATTAGGTAGAAATACAAATTGATTTTTAAATTGAGATTATGTATTTCAAATTCAACAAATTTGATGGTTAGCCTCAAGAATCCCTCCTTTAGGAATAGTTTCACTGACCAGTCATATGTAACAAATGAAGGAAACAAGAGCTATAGGCAGCTGAGAATGTTGTATATTCCTTTTGATACCAGCTAAGGTGACTGAAACAACTTGGTTCTCAAAAGGAAGCTTATATAAATTATATATATATATATATATATATATAAATAAATAAATATATATATAATAAATCCTACTTTCAAGTAATTTTTTGACCAACTCCACATGAGGGCAAACCTTGGAAACGAGATTCTACAGCTGCAAAGACACGTATAACTGCTATATATCTCATCTTTTGACTCTGCCAAGTGATACACTTTTCTCTCCTTTATTAGTCTTCAGAAATGAGCGAAAAAATACAAACAAATTCTTATTTTTCACTTGGAAATTGGAGACTTCCCCCATTCTTTACTTCCATTACTTCACATGAAGATGTGCACCTATGTAAATACTTACATTTTTAAAAGGATATCTCAGCTAGCAGGTGCTTCACCCAATTTTTGCTTCAAATTTTAACATGTTTTGAAGAAAGAGAAAGAGAGAGATCCTAAACCCCTTTTAAAACCATTGTCTCAGATCCCAAGATGGTGAAAAGAAAGAGGAATTCCTTTACAGCTAGCTTAGATATAGAATCTAACTTTTGGTGGCTTAAGTTAAATGAGATACATCCCATCCCCTGCAAAGCGGTGCTGCCAATTGCAGCTAAATAAATACTCTGTCTAAAACCTCCTCTGTGAAGATAAACTGGTGATTGGAATATATAGGTATCTTTACTGATTCTTCTTCTCACAAATACAATCACTGTACCTGCCAACCTGGGAGATATGTATAATATATATAAATATATTTCCCACTTTGTATCTTACTACCATTACTGCTAGTAGGAGATGTACATGGTTATTGAGAGCAGAATATACCAGAGTTTTAAGTACCTGAATTATTTTTACTTTGTATGGAAATATGATTAGTTGTAATGAGAATTCAGGATTCAATGAAGGTGAGATAGCTTAATGGTAAGAATTTAGTGCAGTTTTACAATCTGATTAACTTAAAATATCTCAACTTACAGCTTTTTCAAGCAGACATAATAGACCTTATTCAGTAAGTTTGCTGAATCAGGTGTTACTTACAGAGAAATATTGCCATTCTTATAAAAATAGAAGATTGCATTTCTATGTGTTACTGTCGGTTTTATTCTTTTTCTCCCTGCGAAAGGAACTTCTGATACAGCCTTGAAATTATTTTATTAATGATTTTATTTTACTGAAATCAAAATGGCCTGTAGAACTAGCTCCCCTGTGTTCAGACTTTCATATATATATTATAATAGTAGTAATGCAGAGACATTTTAGCCTCCATAAACACGATTTGGCAAAAATAACATAATTAACAAAACATGGCTTTGTAGGAACCAGGAAAGCCCTAATCTTGAGGGCTGAGGCACTGAAGAATGGACCTCCTAAACCTGCTTTGTCACTAACTCATCACTCTCTCATCACATTCTCTCAAGCAGCTTGTCACTTCTCTGCCTCAGGGTTTTTATCTTTAAAATCCAGGCAGCAATTCTTGTACTGCATGACATGCCTTGAATGTGACCAGTTTCCTGCTTGAACAAGCTGTGTGAAAAGCTTGGCTGGTGTGGATGTTCCAGAGCACCCTCCATGCCTTTCCCCGTGTGAAGGGCACAGTCTTTGGTGTGCAGAAGTGAGATGAAGTTTGTGGTTGTGGCCTTGAGATTTCTGCATAGGGGCACACGCTGGGTTCACTTTGCTCCTTTGGCAGAGCTGCACCAAGCATAGTAAAGCACAGGCTTTACTGTTGGGAAGATTCCATTTTGTGATTGTAATAATTCAAAGCTTTTCCTATCTGCAGTTTTATGCTCAAAATAGGATAAAGCCATCTCTGGTAAAAAAATCATAGTCTTAGGAAGACCACTCAAGGTTTTGGGTTGTTTGTCTTTTCATTTTGCACGTATCGTGCATATATACACACACACACACATTTGAAACACTAATAAAGAAATCATCCTTTCTCATTTCCATGTTTAAATGTTAAGATAAACTGAATACTTGACATGTTATCAATGTAGGAGGGTATGAGGAACCAGGAAAGTGTCTTCCACATGCGATGCCTTGAGGTATGCTGTGTTCAGTTGCATATGTATCTATCTGGGTGAATCCAAGCTGCCTCAACAGTGATTTTCCAGTCTGAGCCAGGTAAACCTGAACATAACATGTCCTCTTGTCTGCAAAACATTGTTTAGGAAGGTGTAGTGTACTGTCCTTTGGAAACATTTATCTTTCCACTGAGTATACAGGGGTCTAAATAACCATTTTAGTTTAAAATTAAGGACAAAGTTACAGTAGCATTGAGAAGATGAAACCAGTTTTTAGGTAGCTCAAAAATATTTAAAATTTAAAAATTATGTGCAAACTGTAAATATACAGAGTAGTTCTAAATATATAATTCAATTTCAGCCCCATAAAAAACAAGGCTGTTAATGCTATGGAATAGCTATGGTTAATTTTGAAAGCCTGTTTTTTTGATAGAAAACACAGATATTGCATGTGATGGCATGAAACACAGAAATTTCTGATGGAGGGTATGTCATGTGAGAAATCCTCAATCATTGAACATACTGGTATCCTATGCAGAAATACTAGGACAAACAAATGACTAACATGTTTGGAATGACAAAAATCTGTCATCTCACGCTATCAGCATCTCACCACTTTTTTTAGTGCTGCTATTTAGTATCAAACAGAAAGCCTATGTAATGTAGAAGATTAAAACAAAACAAAAAAAAAAAAGAAAAAAAAAAGAAAATAAAAGAAAGAATAAAATTATTCAGAAAGCATCAGGACAGGGTAAAATTGCAGTGAAATTTCTACTCATTTTTCAAGTTGTAATAGAGCTACTTTAAAAAAACCCAAACCCCATGTAACTGAAAAAAAGTTGAAACATTATAACCCTTTCCTTCTTCTGCATTAACTGTATAACAGATTGAATTCTGTAGTCCATACTCCACATTTCATCCATGTAAGTAGGAAAGATCACATCTTGTCACCACTTGCCAAGCACTTTTTACTGATGAATACAGGAGGTTGGTTGTGCCATTTCAGTCTGTCAATTCTCAGACTATGTATCAGAAAGAAAAACTCATCTGGGACTAAAATGTTAAGCCCACTGAAATCCAACACAGAATGAAGATGTTTGAAAAAAAGCTAAGAAGAAACTATTGTGTAAGTGCTTTAACTGCAGCAAGTGCCAAATGGCAATCTGACTGAAATAGTTTAAAGATCATTCCATGACTCTTGGTGCTTGAACAGGTTTAGGGCTATTCTGGATTGTGATCCAGAAAATCATGTCTTATTCATATCTAGAGAAGTCACCAGAGCTGTTCTGCCCTCACTGGTGATGTTGCTGTTACCCCCTCCTTTTAATTTCCTTCACTTGATTCTATGAGTTTTCTTTTGTCTCATTGTCACATATATTAAGAATTTTATTGTTGCAAACAGTTGCCATCAAAAAAAGATGATTTGTGGAGCATTTGGATGATATTCAGGGTACTGTTATGTTATTGTTGTCCATTTTGGAGTCTGCCATAGCCTGTGAAGCTTCATGCACGTTCAGAGAAAGTCACTTTCCTATTGTCCCTGTGTCATACACACGTATAGATGTGTATATGTTTTTGAAAACTAGAGCTTTTAGTGATTGGCTCAGCTAGCACCATCCCTAACAAGCTTGTTTTAGTCTATTACTTCAAATTAATTTTTTAAGACTAGAGCATTAGAGAGAATGTCTGCTGGGGCTACCGCTGGAAAGACAAGTCCAAGGACTAGTTTCTGAAATAAAAACAGCACATAAGGGAAGAAAACTGCCTAAAGGAAACATACTGCTGTTTGAAGCAGGCAAGAGGTGGGAGGCAACCTTGTTAAAAAAAAAGCAAAACCAAACAAATAAGGAAAAAAACCAAACCAAAACAGAAAATGGGGAAAATGTCCATATCCTCTTGAATATCCCAAATGGTTTTGCCAATTTTAACCTGTTCTACACATTTTTCTTATGTTTAGCATCTGAGAATTGCTGGTAAGAAACCCTCAAAATTTGCAGATGTTTTCGGATTTGCATCTTGTCTGCTGACAGATATACACTGGAGAGGTAAAGCACAAAGGTGCTGCTGTCATCCCTTTTGTGGTTGCACCCTTTCATTTGATACATCTGGTATGGCACATGGCAAGGAAATACAATTTTGAATACAGCTTAGTGCACCCATTAAACTTTGTGAGTCAAATTCCAAGTTCCTGGAACATTCCCCAAAGTGGAGAAGTCCTATTTGTGAAATAGAAAAGAGTAAGAAAGCAGACAGACAACCAGGAGACTGTCATAAACACTCTGAGTCTGTAGGTGCTGGTTCTTTTTCTTCCTTTCTTCCTTTTCTTCCTTTTTCTTTTCCCTTGCCTTTTCCTTTTCCCTTTCCCTTTCATTTTCTGTTTCCTCTTCCTTTCTTATTTTTGGACTGTGAAAGGTCACCTTTTAAGTAATATCTACAAAGTAAATTATTATTTCTTAAAGAAAACAAAGACTCTTCTGTGGCTCAAAGTTCTGGACCTTAATGGAAACACTGTTCAATATCATGAGGTTGTTGGGGTTTTTTAACTCTGTTGGGCACATTGCTGGTAGTTTGCCAGGATTTGTTTAGATTTGAAATCTCCAACTTTCAAATATACACCTTCATCCTCATGCTGAATTTGTTTTCTGTCTTTAATAAGTTTCCCACTAATTTAGCTAATATGCATCATGCCTGTCATTCTTACCAGATTAAAACCATTAATTAAGACTGAACAATCATTAATATGCCCCTCCTGGGTAACTCTATTCTGGAGCAAATTACAGGCAGTTTGAACTTACACTGTCAAAAAATATGAAATCAGAGGCCATCAAAATGACCAAAAACTGACAAAGAAACAATCCTAGAAAAACAAAACCTGTGAAGCTACAGCCATCCTGCAGTGTATAATCCTTTGTGGAAGAATCAGACAATCAGAAGAATCCCATATTGGCTCAGTAGGTTTGTGCATATGTGCATACATGTAGAGTTACCTTAAATGTGTCACTACTCTCTCTCCCAAAGGTAAAATGGGAATAAGTCAAACAGTTTGCTATCAATGGAATGATCTTTACATCTAACTCTTTCTCTAAACGTGCTGTGTTCAAAGCAGGACAGAAATACTATTTTCCTAAACATATTTAAGACAAAAATTGCTGAAAATTGCCACTATATCAATTTTTAAATTATGCTTAACAGCGTAATTGCTACTAAACATCCCCTTTCCTGATGCCCCCCCCCCCCCCCCAAGAAGTACATTTGAGGATACAAAATGTCATTGAAATGCTGAGAACAAAAATATTTCAAACTGCTCTGTTGCTAGCATAGTATGGCTTTAGCAAAACACATACTAGTGAGTTGGAATCATATCATCCTGAGCATCTGCACTACTCCTCCTTGGAGAGTGCATACTAATCATCTCTCTTCATGGTCAGTAACCACATAAGGACAACACCAGACGATGCCAGTGGTTTTGGTCCTGTAGCATTTATATGCTTTCCTGCAAAGATAGTCATGCCAGATAATATTCGTCAACCTTGTCTTTGGTCTTCTCTCTTGATTGAGGCAGATGTTTATTTTCCATCTGCACTATATGTCAGTGCAACTGCAGCCTTCATCTGGCAAAGGGTGCCTGTAATATTATGAGGCCATCGCATAAGCTGCTGGAAAGATTACTCTTGTGAATAAAATCAGTTTATGGCTAAAAACATTTATTCTTCATTTTGATAAGCCCTTAACAAATGAAAATTTGCTTCCTTACACTTTTGCCAAGCATAGGACCATGTTTATTTCTAGCTATATGGGTCACGAAGGATTCCCAGCTGTTAGATAGAGTCAGTTGTGCATTGCTGCACTCAACAACATCTGTTTCACAAAAACAGTATCCAGCTTTTAGCGCTCAAATGGAGGTTATACCATATGCCAGCAGACCACTTAGTTTTTACCTTGGGAACCAACTTTACACTAGTCAAGGTAACAGAGGAAGTACTGAGTATTTAAATGCTACCAGGCTTCAGTCACATCTTCATGTGCTCTTGTCATTTCCAACTATATATAGTAAAATTAGTTCCAAGCATATACCGCAAGCTGTTCCTCTGTTTAATTATTAACTGGAAGAAAGTTTGTTTGCAAAACAGTTGAAATGTTTTTTGTGATAGACTCTGATGTTGCAAGTGGTGCCATAAGATGCTTCTGCAAATACAGAACCTTGTTAAAATGTCAAATAATATCAGCTATCAACAAAAGCAGATCAGGCTGAATACCCTTTAACTACTGAGCAGGATGTTAAAAAGCCATACTACCGTGGAACTCTTCAGAGCCTCGCAAACCATTCAAAATGTCTGGCGGTGTTATACTACCAGGATGTTTTCGATTATGATTTATGATTATGCTACCAACTGTCTGCTTTCCCCTCATTTGGTTTTAATCCCTTAATGACTCTCTAGAAATAAAGTTTTTAAAATATGTATTTTTGACAGCAACAGATAAATTAGGGTAAAGGAAATGTTTCTGATGGGTGAATCAGTCTCTCAGGAGAATACCAAATAATTTTATGCCCCTAATGGTAGCAGGAGGACAGTTGTTCCTGATAAAAATTGCAAAACATTGTATTGAATTCAGTGATACAGTAAAGCAGATTTGTTTGCCGATGATTCACTTCTATTATAAATGTATTGTTGCAAAATACATTCCTTAATGCCCAGTAAGATGTTTTCAATAGCACATGGATTGAATTTGGTATGTACTCCAGACTAGCTACAATACTCCCATTATAACTGATTCTACCAAATCATGTCACTGAAAATGTGAATTATGCCAGGGAAATGAGTGAGTTTGATTCTATTAACACAGACAGTATTTCCTTGTATGTAATTCAGTTGACTGCAGTGGAATTATTCTTTACTGAAATAATGCAAAGAGCGAGCCATGGTGCTACAGACCAGTTTGCTCCAAGTCCCATCCTTAGTTTATAAAATTAATTAAGCAGAGTCTAGATGCACTAAGAAACTGCTTATACCTCTCTCTCTGCCATGACACAAACAAGTAAGAGACAGATTCATATCACCAAACAGGTTTTGTTCTGACAACTTTCAGGAGAGAGGTATTAAATTCACTTGATCCATCGTAACTCATGTACTGTGTACATGTGTAACATCACAGGTGCACAATATAAGCTGTATCTGGCTTAGGCTTGTCTCTTAAACTACCTTCTGAGCTTTGCTATGGACATGTCTCAAATGGTTCTTTTCTACCATTCATACTTTCATTTTGGATGAAAATTATGCGGTGGTCACATGCTGATATGGAGTTTACATCCAGATATGCAGCGAGGTATAGACAGAAAATCAACCACCTCCAATAACAGATGCTCTAAGTTCCACACTACAGACAATGCCAGAGATTGACAAACACATGCTTTTGGGAAATGAGTCAATAAATCTACAAAAGAAAAAACCAAAATTCTAAGTATTCCAAGTCATAAATTATACTAAGAATCCAGGGGATTTGTTTCCAAAAAGGACACCAACAAAAAAAGAATTCCAGGGCAGAATCACGACCTTGGAGGTTGCAGATTTATGTATAAGATGATGTTACCTCATGGTTTAATTTTCATATCTTTTTGCAAAAAACACATATTGATGCTTCAGAGAAATAGGGTAGGGAAGAAAAATAAGACTGCCTGGTTTTTAAATTCAGGCTAAGTACGTGATAGATTGAAAATTTTCCATGATAACTAAGTCCAAAATTTACAAAAATTAAAATCACCGAAGTGACATCCATTTATACTGCATCAGGACTTGACCTCTAACTTACATCTTCTTTGTTGTTTCTTTTTTTTTTATTTTGCTCACTGAGCAAATGAAACTGAGATACTCCTGCAAAAACATTTACTTTAATCATGGGTGAAAATTTGAGTTTTGAAACCTGTTTTCTGTTTCCAAACCTTTAAGAAACCATCCAACTAAGACTAATTTACTCAAAGGACAGTATGAAATACTTCATGCATTATGAAACTTCAACAAATCCTTCATCAGTTCTATTCATTTATGATGGAAAAAATCCTCTTTCCTTATATTTTGAATATTCTTTTTCCTATCTTTATCAACATTTAGTTCCTTGGGACATTGATACCCTTGTGTAAATGCATACCATGCATTTGGCTAATTCAGTACTGCAAATAGTACCAGTTCAGTTTGTTCTTCCCCCAATGGATAAAATTACTGAGGCTTTGTGTTTCCCGTTTTCATCACCATTAGTTGTCTAAAGAGTTGCACACCTCCCCCACCCTCCCCCCCAAATTAAAACAAGGGGTTTATTTTAAAATAAAGTGACCTTTGCAATGAAATGAATGGTACACTTCCATACTTTAGAGATTTTGTCCTTTGAATGCACCTTATTTTCCAAAGAAGATGGGAAGCACTAGTGTTTCTGGTTTTAAGTGTTCAGAAATGTATAAGTTGCTGGAAATTTTTCCTTCTATTCATTATTATTTGGTGTCCAGCTCAGTTTTGAAGTGTTGGCTCTTGGGAAGCAAGAGGATTCCTGGGGATGAAAATAATATGGGAATATCTTAGGGTGCTGTGAATATTGCTTTTCCAAATGAAACAAAAGCAAAAATTGTTCACTCCTCAGTCCATGACTTTATCACAGAATTCTTTGCAATATTTCTGACTAATCATGCTGAACTTATAACAGTAACTCTGTACAGACAGTGTACAGGGGTGCTCTTGCCCCCATTGATTAGACAGGAAAGCTGACTCATTCCAAACATCGAAACTATGCTCTTTCCTCCTACTGATCACTGACAGGAACACTCCCTGTGCTCCTCTTCACACTCTTCCTTTCCACAACGCATCTGTACAGGCTTGTTCCACAGCAGAAGAATTTCATGGATACTTTGAAAGCCTGTCTTTGGCCTGGAGTGTCTGCACTGCTGCTGCTGTAAAGCCATGGTGTCTTCACAGCTAGCACCTATAAAGAGGCACTTTTCATTTGTCATCAGTAGACACAAAATGTCCATGTTGAATCTGTGAGTCTCATTGAATTCTTAGTCCTAGACTGCCATTTTTCAGAGTCCAAGCTACTTCCCATATCCTCAGCAGGCTGGCAGGAGGGCAGCAGGTGTGTATCCTTACCAGGGCAGAGGGGTAAGACAAATTCTTGCTCAACTTTTTGGTGGTTCCCCTGTCCCATTGTATGCTCTTTATACATTTCATCTACAAAATCAACGATGAGTGGCAACATCTGCTCTGACTCCCCATTAACTCTTGTCCATCTATTCTTTTTACCATGGTTTTGTAGTACTGCTTCATGAACCTTTCCACTCTCCTCCATATAAAACTCTATATTGGTTTTATTTAAGCTCTCCCTAAGCCTACAAGTTTCGTAAGCTATTCTGAACAAAATATATTAAAAAAAACAAGCTGGTTTTCCAGGTGGGTTTTCCCAAGCTCTCACAGCTCCCATTCAAGTAAAGTTTTTACAGTTACATCTGTGCAAACAGTGAAAACAAATACAGTGTAATGGCATGGAGCTGAAGGAAGTTAAGTGCACCTCTCCACCTGCCAAGGCCCAGATGTGGGAAATAACACAGCACAAAGACCCCAAATACTGGGACACAGCAAAATTATTGCTACAGAAGGCTTTGGTACTATGTTAGTTTAATTTCTTGAAGCATAATCTTTTCTGCAACCATTGTTTTCCCATTCCTGCTGCAAGCAGTTTTAGCACAAAGCATGAGGTAAGATTTATAGCATCTCTAAAAACAGAAATGAGCAAAATGTTTGTCTGCAAAGAAGAATGTCCATCATTAAAAGAGACCATAAGGAGAGATGTTTGCATCTACTACCAGAGATAGGTAGTACATAACTTACAGCAGGACTTACTGCCTTACAGAGTTCGGGTGTTTTTTTAGAGAGCGAAAGAAAAGTTGGTTTTCTGAAATTTCTTAGATATTCTAATCTCCCTCCAGTCCCCAAATGAGGCCAGTAACAGTCACTCTTAATATTTTTCTCTTCATAAAAACCTCTTCTTTATTCTTACTAAGTGATCCCATGTGGCACAGAAAGACAGTGTTGTTTCTTAAAGATGTTTCTCAAATAGGGAAATCCCCAGATAGTTCTAGACACTTTTATCTACCAGACAGGCACCAACTGATATTAACTAGAGATGGTGAAAGCCTGGAAAGCTTCTGAGATGTACTGGACTCTGTACATCTTCTCATACTGGGTCAGGCCACAGTTTATTCTATCCAGTATGTGTTCTTTAATAATATATGACAATGCTAAAGTATGCATATCTCAACATTCCCCTCAAACACACTCCCATTTTGTGCAGTCTTACGTACTTTATGGGCTCAACATGCCAGCCACATCTTTCTACTTAAACAGCCATATTTTTACACCATGTACAGAGTCTATGATGTCCTTGAAAACCTAATTACCACGTGAAAAAAAACATGTATTTTTGTTTTGCTGCCTGGTTATACACTTTATTCTATAACAGAGAGAGGCAACAACTAGCTGTTCACAGTTCTTCATCTCTATGTTTGTGACTTTGCAGACTTGCCCTCAAACTTTCCTTTCCCAGATGGAGCAGAGTTGAGTATATTTAATCTCTGTTCATGGAGGAAGCCTTTCTCTGTTCTTCTGATAACCATTTTCACACTCTTCCTCTGCTGTATCCTTCCTGATATGGAAGGAACCAGCAGCATGCAGAACTCATGGGACACACAGAGATTCACAATGGCCTAATGATCTTTCCAGTTTGGTTTTGATTCCTTTCCCAGTATTTTCTAACACTCTATCTGGGATTTTTTTATTGCCTCTGACTAACAAGCTTAAGTCTTCATAACCACAATGAGCGAGGATCTCTTTGCTGAGCAGTAATAGCTAAATTAAAGCATCTCACTGTGTATGCATACTTGATTATTGTTTTCCCCTATGTGTATTATTTGATGTTTATAAATATTGAATTCCCTCTATTACTCTTAGTCATTTAGTACCATGAGATCCTTTCGTAACTCCTTGTAGACATTTACTATCATGAATGATTTTGAATCAGCGGCAACTTTGTCACCCCTCTTTCCAGATTATTTATAATTCCAACTCCAAGAAGCTCTATCCTCTTCTTCAGCCTCTAGAAGAGACTCCCTGTAAGACTTTCATGGCATTCTCTCCTCATCAGGATTCTTCATACTTCTTTCTACAACTTGTTCCCTGTACACAAAAGTTCCTGCACAAGAACTTTTGTGTCCTCTTCTAGAGCAGCCATCAACACAGAGAATTCACTCAGAATTTTTCCTGTAGCATTTTGATTCTTGACAGCTCTGTTCATATTTGAGTAATTTCTCAGCCCTCAAAAGTTGTTTCACACAATTTCTTCTCTGTTATGACGAACATTCTTGTTATTTCTTTTGTACTTTTATCAAACTGTTTTCAATATTTTCTTTTGCTATCGTTTTCAATATTTTCTTTTGCTATCTTTATCAGTGTTTACATTCACAATGCTAGAATTTATGCTTTATTTTTTTTCCTTTTGCTGGACCTTTGGCCAGAAGAATGATTCCTGCAACTTGCAAAAGGCCTTCTATTACTAACTTTCTTTCCTATTATGTTCTTCTTCCCTGATTCTTTTCCAAACCTTCAGGACAACTTATATCTTGGTGCACATAAGTTTGTTTCTAAGTTAACAATTATAATTATATAAAGAATAATTCAGAAAGGCAGGGAATCTGTAGAGCAACAGGAAAGTAACTGACTTATAAAATTACAAAATTGCAGCTGTAAGTAATGCAGGAAAGAATGCCGATGGTACTGTAATATACACCTTACTTTTAGAGGGTTCCAGCGTCTAGATGAATGGAAAAGTGCAAATGAAAATATAAAAATGCCTTGTATTTACCTTGTGACAACACAGGCAGTTCACATCCCCCAAATTAGGGTTGGTAATAAGGTCATGTACTCCTGTATTTCTGTAAGAAAAATTTTGTTTGATTTTTCCCAAGTATTTACTATACTTCAAGTATTATCAAGGGAAATAATTTGTTGGGCTAGAAAGAGTGAAATCCTGTGCTTAATAGAAATAACTTAAAACACTAGATTAATCTTTTTCTTAATTTACAGTAGTTGGAAGAAATGGACACAACAGGTGTTTAGATTTCAAGTATAAGGCTTTGTTTCTGTTATGTAACTTTTTAAAAGAGATATTTATCAAGTTGTAATGTAGGTTTCAATCATCTCTGTCAGTGGAGGATAGTGGAAATTGAGGAAATATGAACAGAAAATGTGCAGAAAAAATACAGCAAACACCTTCACCCAGACACTGATGTGTCTGAGTTACTTGGCTCTTCAATTTTTCCCAACAGATGACCTAACGTAGTGTTGTTTCTGTGTTTGTTCCTAAACACATTTGTGAACCTTTTGTTCTTTTCCTGTGACTGAAGTTTCATATATATAGTCTTGTAATTTGTCAGCAAGAGATAAATACTCACATAGCACCATATTCCACAAATAACAAACTGATACAAGAAAGGACAAACTGATACAAGAAAGGCTATTTGGTAGTGTACAATTAAATGTGCATTAAAATATGGCTTTATGTTAGTGGGTACTGTGGAACCAGGCAAGTGTTCTCCTTTTGTATTTAGCTCAGAATTTACCCATCTTTGTTTGAAAAAGCAGAATGCTTCAGAGAAAAGAATTGTGTACCTAAAATCTTGTAGCTTTCTCAATGGCTTTCCTCAATGGCAATTTCTCAGCTGTTCTGATGGGAGATATTACTGCTGCCTGCAAACCCTGACTTGTGAAAATCTTTAAACCTCTGTAAGTAGTGATCAACAATAATTCTGTAACTTGTTTTCTTGGCAATTTTGGAGGATGTTGGTCCTCCCAAACCAAAAGGCTCAAGACTAATGACATTTTATTTGTCTTCACCTTCTCTGGAAAGTTTGAGACTGAGTTTTCTTTTCAGCCCTCATATTGCTGTTGTCATCTAAATGAACCTCTAAAGACATTATTTAGCTGGTGAAAAGTTTCTGTTTAGGTTTTATGAATCAAATTTCCCTGAACATTAACATAATAAAAAATGTGGTCCTTGTTATTACTTTCTTAGCATAGGTGTAAGGACTGCATAATCTCAAAAAATTTGGACATCTGCAGTAACTCATGGCTATATTTGGGATTGTTTTTCTTGGCTTCTTAAGAGGTCAAGAGAAAATGGTTATGTATCTGATCCATCTTTGATATCTGCTTTATGATGGGAAGGATCACAACTTGAAAGAGGATGTCTCTCTGTCAGTAACAAAGGGGTCAAGACAAGTAACTCATACATAGACTCTCCTCTGCAGATATCTATATTGTCAAATGAATCCCACACAATGTGGACTGCCACTTTTTCAGAGATGAAAAGTTTCAATCATTGCAAAATTTCAGAGTTGTAATACTTTAAGCCAACTGAATCCTGGGCTGCATCAAAAGCAGTGTGGCCAGCAGGTCAAAGGAGGTGATTCTCCCCCTCTACTCTGCTCTTGTGAACTCCCCACCTGAACTGCTGAGCACAGCTCCAGTGCTCCCAACATAAGGACACAGAACTGTTGGTGCAAGTCCAGGAGAGCCACAAAGCTGAAAAGAGGACTGGAGCACCTCCTTTGCAAAGGCAGGCGGAGGAAGTTGGGGCTGTTCTGCTTGGAGAAGAGAAGGTTGTGTGGAAAGCCCATCATAACCATTCGGTATCTGAAGGGGACTACTGGGAAACCAGAGGGGCACTCTTCATCAGGGACTGGAGCAACAGGACAAGGTGCAATGGCTACACATTGAAAGAGGGCAAATTTAGGTTCAATATTAGGAAGAAATTTCTCACTGTGAGGATGGTTAGGCACTGGAACAGGTTACCAGGGAGGTTGTGAATGCCCCAACCCTGGCCGTGTTCAAAACCAGGTTGGTTAAGGCCTTGAGCAACCTGGTCTAGTGTGAGGTGCCCATACACACAGTAGTGGGGGAACTGAATGATCCTTGAAGTCCATTCCAATCCCTTAACTTTCTATGTTTATATGATTCTATGATTAACAAAAGCAGTTGAAGGAGAACACACAGTACTTGAAAATCTGTTCTCTTACCTCCAGCTCACTGATTTGAATGCAGACTGAGACTGCTCACAGTCTAACAGCTGTTCAGTGACCTATCTTACATGCTTTGAGTCTTCAGATTTAAGTTTTACAAAGTCCTAAAAATAACCTTCTTTTTGCCATCCACTTGCTACATTGCCACTGCCTGCATGTGTGGGGCATTTGCTCAGGCATGTTAAACATGCTTTTTTGTACCTCCTTGAAAACAAACTCTTTAGGTAATTATTACATCAAATGCAAAAATAAGGGGAAGAATACAGATTTATCTGGTCATGACAGCAAACTTTCTTGTCTGAAGCTATTACTAACCAGTTAAGTATCAGTCAGGATAGTGGGAGAGAGGAACTTCTTAAATTCGTAATTGCACTTCAGTTCTTCACTGTCCTGATATCATTTTTTAATGCCAACTAAGACCTTTGTCCTAATTTTGAAAATAATTCATAGTTTAACCCCAAGTTGCATCAAATTTGTGTCTATGAATCCTGCTGACAGCTAAGCTCTTTGGAGACTACACTGACCAGAAAGCTAAGAGTGAAGATGGGGACACAGCGTTCTCTGTTCAGGGCATCTGGCTAAAGAACAACATCCCAGAGGAAAACAGTATTAGGAAATGTTTCAAAAAGTCATGGGAAAGCCTTTCAGCCTCAGAAACTAAAATATACAATTTATCTTTTTTACATTCTTATTACACAAGAACACCTTCACTTTCTGCATGTCAAATTCTTATCTGAGAAAGACATACCCCAACAGAGTCTTGGCCTTAGATGCTTTGGAGATTGTCTGAATACCTCTTTACACTTGGCTACTGTAAATGCCTTCATGCCTTTCAGGACTTCTGTGAGTGATATACAACTCTGAAACATACAGAAGAGAGAGTGTTTTCCTTCCCAGGACTACAGCCATTGAGAGGGCAGGTGGTACATTGTACTAGGACCTGTAGGTTGAAGCAGACATAAGTGAAAGTAAAGGCAAGTGCCAGCAAAGTTAGTTATTTTTTTTTTTTCCTCATGGCAAGGCACATGCCAGCCCCTTGTGCTTCAGGTTATTTGGGGAAGATAGTTGTCTTGTTGCCTCTTGAAGAGGTTTACATTATCTTCTGTTCGGTTTCCAGGGGCTGTTACTATATGCCTGGCAGAACTAGAAGCCAGTAAAAGGATTAAAAATGCAACTTTCCTTGAAACATTCATGCAAAATCTGTATCTGCCTAGTTGAATGACTAAATTACTTAGACTTTCTGAGGATTATATAACTATACATTTGCCATATACAACACTGTTTCAAGACTTCCTGAAAAGGCTGGCTATCCGGAGCCCACCACATGGAAACATTAATATATTAATAGCATCTGTTTATGCAACTGAGAAACAAAGCTGCAGAGTGTTACTCAACCAAGTGATATTAGACAAGTAAGAAAACACTTGCAGTACCATTTTAAAATGCTTTGATTGTAGGTGTTCATAATGCCATGGCATTGCCACTAAATTCCTGGTACATATTCATACCATTCTCATACGGACAATCTGGGGACCCCATGTGAGGTTCAAGGGCTGTTTTCTGTAGGCAGTGAGACTTCACAGGTACTCACATTGGTTTTATTGTCTTGAGTCTACAACTGATTATTAAAGGAAAGAAAGAGGTCTCTTAACCCCCCCCCCCACCCCCCATTATCTGTGTTAGGCCATTCACCAAAGGTTCCCAGCCCTTTCATTACTGCTGAGACACACAAGCAGTGAATGTGAAGTTTGTAACAGCTGCAGGGGTAGATTTCACAGAGCAAAAGTAGGAAGGAGGAGGTGAAGGAAACTCCAGAAATCTATGTAATAAAAATGTTTCCAATCATAACCTTAAAATAATAACTATGCTGTTCATCAGGCATTACAGCCAATAGCTCATGCTCTGTCCCATTGCATCATACACTTGCATCCCACTGGTAATGACTTGTTCCTTGAATTGCAATTAACCTATTTAAGACCAATTAAGAAACAGATCTTGAATAGGCCTGCAGTATTACAGCTCAGTACTCACAGAAGATGACAATGATGTTTTAATTAAATATGGGAGCAAAAGGTCTCAAACTGAAGCTTACAGCTAACTAAGCAGCAGTCATTTGGTTACTGAACAGGCAAGGAGCTTTATGGTCTCCTTCCACATGGTTCAGCCTCCATAGCTCTCAAGTTTGCTTAAGGCTAAATAGCTTTCCTAATCTATTATTGCACAGAAGAAGTCCCTCCCGCCCCCATTTTCCAGATCACAGTTTGGTATGTTTTAACAGACTATGATAATCCCTTGGTTTTTGCAGGGCAAGAGTATTGCTGATAAAGTGATTTCATTTAGGCAAATTAACTTTGTTAGTTACATGAAAGATTGAACACTGTTATCTTATGCTGGTATGTGCAAAGTCTCATAAGTGCAAAATACACATTAAGGGCCAATTTTGCATGAAAAACTCCTGATAGTATAAGAGCTGGTTAATATTTCTGAATTATTAAGTCTGACAGCATAATCATGCTTTTTTGTTGTTTAGGCTGTTGATACCAGATGTTTAATGCACAATAAAATGTAATAGTATAATAGGAGGCATTTTAAGGAAGTGCAATTTTGGAAAATGAAGAAACTACTTGGTGTAATTTAAAGCATAAAAACAGATGTTGGAATTTGGAGCTGGTTTAGTTTTACATAAAGTGGAAACCTTCCTTTATAAACCTGTAGGCATTCCCAATCACTTGATTTTCTCTCCTGGCATTGCTGTGGCGAGCTTTGGCTGGGAAGTCAGGTCCAAGTGTTGAAGTGTTGGTTCTCACTTTTACACAGTGTTCAACACCGTACCTTGGCTGTGGTCACTGAGAACGGGCTGGAGGGATTGCTCCCACTGCGACAGTGCTGATTGTTCTGCACCTGCTGGCTGTTTAGCACATGAAGACCACAGGACTGAATGAAAAGCTTAACTTCAATGTTCTTCCTGGTGTAGTATTGGATTTTAAGAAAGTCTTGCTGTTGTTTTCAGGGACACCAGATTAAAATTTGGATGTGTTACTGAGGTGATTTATAAGAGTTGGCTGAATTTAGACCACATGATGCTTATGTTAACTACTACAAATTGAGTATATTAAAAATACTGTACAATAGGATAGAACACATATGCTTATTTAAAATATATACTTCGTTTTATATATATATATATATATATATATATGTATATTCAATGAGTTGCACATTAAATGCTAACTTAATATGGAAACAACGGACAATAATGAGTGCTGATCAGTATTTTGGGATTGTTGAGTCGAATAACATAACCATGCTTCCCTTCTCCTTGCTGCGTCTTTTGGCACCAGATGTTTTAAGCACAGTAAAATAGAACCTTAATATTCTCTGTAATTAATGGGTGAAAGCACAGAAATATATACAGGCATTTTGTGTTTCTATTAAGATGTTGTCACATAATTTATGAGACAAAACAGATTGTTCCTTTAAACAATTTTCACTTGGTGTGCCTGGAATTCCCCTTGAGAAATGAGAAGTGGGAATTTTCCATTACATAAAGGAGTGAGTTTCATACTTAAAAAGTAATTGTTATCATACACAGCCAGAAACTTTGTCCCAGCAAGAGCCATTCCAATTTGATTATATATCTCCTAGCACATTTTAAGAGGTCCAGATCAACTGTGGGAAAGAGTTTACTTACAGGAGATTAGGTCTGTTCTTACCTCTTACTATGTTAACATCTTGTTTTGGTTTTTTTTTTCTCCTTTATCTTTTTGTCTGTTTGGTTTGTTTTTGAAAGTCACTGCTTCTTTTTGCCTCCAGTAAGCTCTGTCAGATCCACTTTGACAACCATCTGAACACAACTGGTATTGCAACTGTCTTCTGTGGCTCTGATTTTCAGAAAACAGCTGCTGAGAGCTTTCTAATGACTGGGTTTGTATAGGGCTTCACAACACAACCACCCAAAAGAAAGCAACCAGACAGGCCTTCTTTCAAATAGGGTTTGGGTCATTCACTTAATTGGACAGTGCATTACATCTTCAAAGACCTCGCAAGTATTTTTTCAGCAGAATATCTTTCACAAGTGAAGAAATTATTTTCAACCCATGTAAAAGTGTGGAGAAAATGAAAGAAGGCAGTGTGAAGCTACAGAAATAGAAGCTAGGCTCAAATCAGAACTCAGGGCTCAGACATTCCATGAGATTCTTGCAGCTTTTTTATTTATCTCATATGAGCTGAAGGGAAATATCCATCTATGAATACATGCTTAGTCCATGACAAAGGAAAGATTAATTACCCCACCTCAGTCCATGATAAAAGAAGAGGCTTAGATTGTGCACAACAATGTTCCTCTTGTCAAAGGTCTTCAAATACCATGTTTAGGCCTCTCAGTCACGATTTATAAAATACGTAAGTAGCTAATCAATGTATTTACTATAATTTGCTAAATTAGTTTAAATCTTCCATTGACCTGTCTTTTCATCACTGGTCTCCCCAGGCTTCAAACAACAGCAGTGCCCAAAGGCAGCTGCTACATGGTTTTAAGACCATTAAGCAGGACAGTAGAAGGATACCGAGCTTTACTTGGTCAGCAATGTTCCACAGCAAAGCAAAGATTCAGGGACAGATACTGCGTCTGAGATTGCTGCACCATCTCATCTCAAATTAAAACAAGGTTCCCTAATCTTTCATTGCACAATCTGGTAATATGTTCCGTAAACAGATGTGTAGTAGACAGCTGTTTTGTTTAACAACCAACTGAGAAAACCAGACTCTGGCAAGTAGCAAATAAACAGATGAAATGTTAGCTTTTGAATAGCCTCTTTCAGGAATACCAGCCTGAAAGTATTGGTGGAGCCAAGTGTCTTCTTTCTCTTTTGGAAAGCATGTGAACATCTCTGCTGCCAGCACAGGTAAATGAAAAGCAGAGGCCATCCACTCTCCAGACTAGCTTATACAAATATAATTTTTAAAAGAAAAAATCAAAACTGTGGAGCTTTGGTACAAAACTGCACCAATTTGTAAACATGAATTTGTGAACATTAATTGCAGAGGGAAGTACAAAGAACAGTACCCTCATTTGAACCAATAACACCTCTTGAAATCCTATTGGCTCACTACAGAATTTCAACAGTTTTTCCTGCTTCAAGTCACTTAGCAGGGTCTGGTCAAGTTTTATGACAATTTCAGTTGGTACATTTGGGAAATTCTCTTTTGACTTCCTTTGGGGGGGAAAAATTAATGAAATAATCATTTTTGTATGGTTTTGTGGATTTAACATTTGCTTCCCTCATTTTTAGTAATCCTGGATAGGTAGAATGTCAGAAACATCCTTCCACTATGCCTCCATATGGCCAAAATTAAAAATGAACAGCTGTCAAAAGTAACTTATTATTTAATGAGGAATCAGAAAACCAGGACAAAAAAAAAATATAGTCTTTGTTCTTTTTTTACAGACTTATTTCTCCTGGTAGACTGGTCAACTGAGTATTGTTTGCATTAAATTGCATGACTCCCGAAGTGTCAATGATTTACGTGAGATTACCAAAACAGTGGAAAGAAATATTTTTTAAAAATTGGTACATGTTCATATGTATATATTTATTTTCACAATATAGTAACTATTTAGTATGATAAATATTCCCAGTTCAAAGTTCAGTATTGCTGGAAATAACTCACACAGTGAGTATTCTTGTAATAATGAAAATTCTTGAAAAGCATGGAATTTTTTCAAGTAATTTTCTCTCTTTTTAAAGAAAAAAATAATTAAAAGAAAAAACACAAACCAACAGTCTTATATCTCCATGCAAATCAATGGGTTATGATAGAAACTCCCCTCAGGAGCAAAGAACACTAAAAATAGTTAGCCTGAAACTGAAGTCATCATGATTCCTTTGCTTAGAGAAGTATGTCAGTCTAACATAAGTGTTCTCTGCAGCTTCCCTAACCCCAGCTGTACTTTTCAAGGATACAGATGACTCTGATGATAAGCCAGGCTGGCTCTACAGAGCACTTTGTTCATTCCCCAAAAGATCTGCTGCTCGAGGACTTGGTGTCAAGATAACTTACCTTGCTTTGCTTGCTATGCCCCGGGAGACTGAAAGAAGTGCTCCCAAGAGCTTTCATAAGAGATGTGTTTTTTTAAAGTCTGTTTAAAGTCAGGTGGTTTTGTCTCTTTCCCTACAAGAGGACTGTTCCTGACAGTATTTATTTATTTCCAGAAGGTTTAGGTCAACATGCCTACTGTATTGATCATACAGGCATATCCTGATCTCAGTTAGGCTGGAGTAAAGCAGATGAAATCATTCCAGATTTAAACCAGCACAATGATGTTTAGAATACAGAATATAGCTCTGCTGTATGTGATCTAGCCTTCTCCTATTTGATTGGAGAGATACATCTGTGGGAATGTGAGGATTTTTCAGCATTATCGTCATAATTTGTGCATTGTACACAGATTCTGTTTCACTGTTGGTGTGTTGTTCATACAGATAGAGTCACAAACCACCATGGAGGAAATCCTTCACAGAAATCAGGAGACATATCAAATTTCCACAGGTCTCTTTGACTGTAAAGGGTTTAAAAATTAGCATGCCTGAGGATCAGGCATGTTAACAAGACTGTAGGCAGTGTTGCTTTAGAAATTGATAGCTAAAACACTAATCAGTCAATAAAAATTCACTTTTCTTTAACAGAACCAAAATTTAATGACAAATCTCCCTCCCTTGGAAAACAAGCAAACAAATATACAAGCATGTTTGTACATTAAATATGAAGCTGAGGTGAGAGGATAAATGATTTATGTCAAACTTACTGTCAGGAGGAGGAAGGCACTTTATCAGAGCGACAGTTCAACCAGGTATGAACAAAGGTTGCCTTGTTCAAGAGCAGATTTTGAACACATTGTACCAGAACAAATGATGATATGAGACAACAAAACAAGGAATTAAACAAGACACGTAGGAGCAAGGAGAACAGGCAAACAAGTGAAATGGAAATACAAAAACACTGAGCGACAATTTTGGAGAGAAAGGAAAAGTATTGCTGGCAGGCAGTCAGGGTGGGATTCAGTTCCATACTTAAACACCTTAAACTTAAACTTCTTTTGCAGGCATTTACATCTGGTTTTCAGTGTCCACTTGGTCCTTGTTGAAGAGCTAGGCTGAGTGGAGCTCAGAACTAATGATGCCTATGCCTGTCCATTCAAGGACAGTTGTCACCATTTACCATAGGGAGTTTAAATATCCAGCTTTTTAGGAGACACATACATATTCACCTTTGTCCATTAAAACACACTTACTTGAACATAATAGGCTGTGTTGAAATGGCAGGTGATGATGTGACAGGAGCCACCCTGAGCTCTGACACTGGAAGCCAGGCAAACATTACATTAACCAGAGGAAAGGAGTGGATGGAGAAGGAAGCTTTAACCTTGAGAAGGCTGAAAGCATGTAGGAGCTGTGTCTCCTCTTCCTTCCCACCCTACACTGTATAAATTGGGAGAAAAATCAGATGAGGTAGCCTGCACTAAAGACACTGAAAGGAATATCATAATGTCCATTTAGTATGGTTTCAATTCACATATGCAGAAATATTCCAGTTCATATATAAGGACAAATCAACCCTTAGAAGTATTTGTGCTGCTAGGTATTAAGAAAACAAACAAAAACCCAGAATCTAATATAATTAATATAGAAAAAAAAAAAAAAAGAAAAAAAAGGTGACTTTTAAATCTTAGTGCTACTCCTGCTTCTTATATCTCATCTGCAACAGTGCCTGTGAGAATAAGGGAATGATACACATTCAGAGGCTGATGGTAAACAGAGAGGATAGTCCTCACGGTTCTTCATTAGTGAAGAATACATCACATTTTCAGATAGCACTTTTGCTGAACATGCTAGGCCATCTGCTCATGAGGCTTTTGGTTTCATTTCAGGCACAACTGGCTTCAGCCCACCTCTAGCAGTGAATAAAAAGAAAGTTTCTAAAAAATGAATTACTGTCCCAAAACACAAATCACTTTTTGCAAATGTTGTGATAAAGTTTCCAAGCAATGCAAAGTGGGCTACCATATGTGCAAACCTCTGTGGACTGGTGAGGAGCAAGACATTCCCACTGTAGCTCTCTGTGGCCATGTAAATTTTCATTTTAATATACCAGTATTAAAATCCATATTTGTTCTTCCTTAGTCACTGCTGGAAAAAAACACTTTTGTTCAGTTTAAATTTCCAGGCTTAACAATGGCTTTTCTTTTTCAAATCAGAATGGTAATTTCAGTAATCCTAAGAATGCAGCAAAAAGGACACACCTTACGTTATTTATTCAGTGATTTATGGACAATTTTTACAGTGGCTTCTCGCTTGAAACAGGATCATCACTGACTCAGGATCAGATCAGACAACTGCTCAAAATCTCCATGGGTGGGATAAACTGATTTGTCTCTATAACCTCTACCACTGCTGCATTACCCTCCTGTTTCCTAAAAATCAACCCGAACACACCAAGCCGTAGCATGAATTTACTGTTTGCTTTCAATAAAAGCCGTAGCATGAATTTACTGTTTGCTTTCAATAAAACAATACTTTGTTTTGTTTTGCTTTTTATTATTGAAAGCAAAGCCTTTAAGAACAATTCAAGCATCAGATCACTTGATCAACTAAAGTCAGGCAGAACTTAAGTGACACAGGCAGGTTCAGTCTGTTCATTGGAACTAAAGGCTTCTTCTGCATGCAGCACTTATCGACCATCCTGTGCCACAACCATTTCCATCCTGTGAATGGTATTGGAAGGGATTGTCAGAGAAAATAAACTATCTGGTTTTGACCTAGTGTTAGTTACTGCTTTTTAAAATGCCATACATCTAACAGAGAGGCTGATTGAGACACTGGAGATGTTGGGGATCAATACTCTGCTTGTCACAGGAAAGACAGTAGGGCACTGCTGGGTCTCTGCTGCTGAGTATTACAAGTAACCTGCCTTAAAAGGCAGTCCCTGAGTGTTTTGGCAGACTAAGCACTAACTGCTTTATAAGCATACACCAAAAATTTGACATAGGTGATGTAAACTTCCCATAGAGTGATCTCCACATAATTAAAAATGGCATTTGTGGTTCATCAGTGGCCTCCTGATACTGGAAGAGCAGGTGTTTTGTTGACATTTTAAGATTGGGATGATCTTTGAATTTGAAATTCTCTCTCAGAGCTATAGCCTGCTGACTGCCAAACTGCAGCACTGAGGAGCCTTTTAGCAAGGGAGGACAGTGCAGGCTGGGCTTAGGAAAGACACTTGGCTTGTTTTGACTGGTTTGAGTAGTCTGGAATCTAGTTCCATGTTTTGTTGAACCTATATTACCTCTTGGAAAAAACAAGCACTATCTGTGCTAGGCAGCTGTTTATAGAGGTGTAATATCAAATAAATTAGTGGACTTGGACTGCTCAGTCTAAGCTGAAGAACTGAGGCTCTTGACTCTTTGGATCAATCTGAACAACATGCTGGTTGAAGAAGGGAAGACATGAACAGGCCCCTGAACAGCACTGTTTGCTGAGATGTGTGAAAAGTCTAGCATTGCTATGACCCATGGAATTGCCTTTTCATGAATGTATGGAAAAATTTCAGCCTTGGGCGATGCTGATCTGGCACCTTTCCCAAGCACAAGACTGGACTAGACCCAAAGATTTAAGGTGGAGCTGAGGCACCCAGCCCTCAGGCTGGAACAGCTCTTTGCCAAGATGCTGGAGCCATAACACGGGTACACTTTAGACTCATGTGCTCACAGCTAAGTGTGACAATAAAACCTTTCAAGAGGAAGGCTAAGGGTCATGTGTTTAGCAGGATCAGACTTTTCTTACTCAAATCATTATTACACATAAACAGGACCTATAAATGAATATTGGGGGGGGGGGTATCAATAGGGCAATAATAACAAGTCCATAGTTACAATACTAAATATTACAGTAAAATCAGGTGTTTGGGAAGTACCACACCTTCGCATTGTACCAAGCAGAAGCACAATATCCCTTGGAAACAGGAGACGGCCTTTACACAAATTATTGTTACCAACTTCTGCAAGGATCTAGTAGCTTATGCTACTGCTTTTGATAGAAATCGATTCCTAAAAAAAAGAGTGGTCCACTTGTGATAGCCAGTATGATGATATCTACTTTTCAGAGTTCTGGGTCATAGCCCCATCCTGGCAGAGCTGTATTGGAGACAAGAGAGAGACACTCCCATGCATAGCAGATCATGAATGAAATGATTGCTGCCTCACTCAATTTGCTGTCATCTAGAGATGATACATTAATCAGAACATAGAAAAGTTATTTGCTTTCAACACAAGCCCTTATTTCCGTAACTGCAATTACTAACATTAATTGTTAAGCAATGAGTGAGAAGAATCAGAGTAATTCACATCTTCTAAGTGTAATTTCAGTCCCTTTTCTCCTGTCCACTACAGGAGACAAACAGCTCACTTGAAACTCAACACGTTGCACTGCCAATAAATTGCAACATAAAATGGTTTGTCAGTTAAATTTCTTTTTAAAATAGATGTCAATTGACACACCGAATTTTATTTAGTAATTTTTTTATAATTTCCTATGTTTTTGCTTACAAAAACAGTGTAGAAAGATGGATAACATAGTATGGAGAAAATATTTGCCTAGTATTTGACTTTCTGTAAACTTTTAAGGGCAAAATTTTATGATTCAGAAAAGAAAAAAATACTTAACAATTCCTGCACATATTTTACTGCTTTCAAAACTGTTGAAATAGAAACTTTAAAAGGTATCAATTTTAATAGGTATTAGAATAATATGCCATTTTCCAGCAGATGAATAATTATACTATTACACTTTTCTGCTTCATGAAGATTTCCCCTGACTTTGGTAGGAATTCTAAATGTGAAAGACATATAGGGTCAAGTCCCCAGTGTTGTTTCCTGTGCTGAAATAGTATCTGTTAAAAGAACAGAATTTCCAGCAGATGCCTCTCACTTTGTCATTGAACTTCAGTAGTCTCCCAATTTGAGTTCAATGAGACCATCCAGGCTTTTAGAGATGATGATAGTGATATATAGAATGAAGACCAATTTTTTTTCTAGAACATATATATATAATGAAAAATGCAACTTATTGATTTACAGAATGAATTTTTTTTTATTGGGCTATTTAAACAAGTAACCTGATATAAACAGATCCTTTAAGCAAACATTTTTTGTTCTCCTCCAAAGGCCAAGCACTGAGTTAGAAATCTAAATGCAAATAGAAGTAAACTAATTTTGAGAGAAGCTCAAGAAGAACAAAATCTATCAGTTATTCAGTACCACTAATTAGGTATTTTCTTTACTTTTTAACAGTAAATTGTAATTTACTTATGAAAAAAATGCATGGAATTCTAAGGATAATTCCAATATAATACCACAGAAATATAAATAGGTGCCAGCTAAATTTCAGAACAGAAGTGAGCAATGAATTCAACAGAAAATGATCACGGTACCATTATATTTTCAAACAGCTTCTGTCACATAATATAAAACTGGTGATAGAAAAGAAAAGGCAATAGAAAAGTTTGTAAGTTATCAGAAAAATCAATGGGAAAGACTTGTTTTTCAATTAAATGGGGCCTTTTCTGAAATAAGGAAATAAATACAATCATTTGTATTCTGAAATATACAACTTTGAAATTTATAAGGACCTCTTAAATATATATACATGTCTATTTAGTGTTTGTGAATATAATACAAGGGCATAATGGATGTTGGGATGGCACATATTTGAAGCTGATGCAACTGGTTACTGACCTTCACCGGTTCTCCTCCTACAAATGCTGGAGCAGTGATACTTTTATCTGGAGTAATGGGAGAGAAAGGAAGTCACAGCACAATACACAGCTCACCCAGAAATTAAAACTGGGTAAAGTGGGCAGGAAGATACCATTGGTGTTTCTGGAAGCAGAGGCCAGCTGTGATCCCTCTTAGTGTTCAAGGTTGGATGGAGCTCTGGGAAACCTGCTCTAGTGAAAGGTGTCCCTGCTCACAGCAAGAGGGTTGGAACTAAATGATCTTCAAGGTCATTTCCAATCCTTTCTATGATTCTATGATCTGCCAATGAGAAACAATCAAACATCAAGCAGAGAGCAAAGGCAGGGAACAGTGGACCTGGCAGAAGAAACAAAATAATGGCTACAGGAAGGTTTGAAAATGCAAACAATGGAAACACCAATTTTAGTCTGAGCTGGAAATCAGGCCTTTGCTCTCTGTAGAGAAAAGGTTGGTACCAAGGAAGTGTCGTAACCACCAAAATCTTCCTACCTATAAGGAAAAAGAGTCACAAGATTACAGATGTTTTTCAAGGCAAACCATTATTTTATTTTTTTAAATACTTTTTTTCTGGTTTGGGACTTTTTTGATTTAGTCCCATTTGCTTACATTTATAGGAGCCATTTATTTGATTGGTGTTTGTGAGCTCCATTTTGGCCTGGTTTTCCAAACTCGTGGGATATGACCAGAAGACTGCTGCTTTGGTTAAAACACTGACATCTGCATCTGGCAATAAATAATTTTGACTCCTCTAGCTTTTGCAGAGTATAACTCAAAGTATGAAATCATCATTTGAATGAAAACGTGAGTAAGTCCGCAAAGCAGCCATGACTGTAGGAAAGTCATGGGGGTGAGATTGAGCGGTACAGGGGTGTTCCCCTGCTCAGGAACAGCTGCAGCAGCCCCCATCCTTGTCATGATTTGGAAGCCCTCAGCAGGCAACCAGGTGAGGATGGGGTGGTGCCAGGAGCAACCATGGGAGATTTAAATGGTTCCAGGGCACACAAGCAACCTGGAACCTATCAGCACATCAGCTTGCACAGCAGTTTGTGCAGGAAGGGCTCCCCTCCGACCATTCTGGTGGAGCCAGTAGTGGCAGCAAATGGACCGAATACCTGGCAAGGAAGAGCAAAGCGATCCTTTTAGCTCCATATTATTAGCATGGTAGTTTAAATTTCTTTAGTTGTGGTGTTGAATGCCACCAAGCTTGATCTCTTGTAGTTGCGAGGGTCACTGGCCCAGCCATGTCAGAGGCCTCCAGCCAGCCAGACCTGCTGATGGTAGGTGTGGCTCTCCAGGTCACAGGCTGCCAGGAAGGCCTGATGTCTCTTTGTGAGGTTGGGATGACAAAGAGTTATTTTGCAGAAAGTGTGTTGTGTTTGAGGAGCTGTGTTGCAGGTGGAGCTGCAGGAAGAATTGAACAGGCTATGCAGTATCCAAGTGCATGAGCAAGAGATAGACTGGTTATTTTCAGCAATGCTACAGTCTCAGACTCCCAGGAGTCTTGAACCTCCACTGTGGTGAAGAAGCAGATGGACTCAGAATCCTGCAGGGGTCTAGGGTACAGTCAAAGGACTGTTAGCCAAGGGTCTGTAAAAGACCCTTGAAGGCTGGATCACAGCACATACCAGGAAGAAGGTTCCTCTTTCTCTGCATTTGACAAGTAGGACTGGTACCTTTTCCAACAGGTATGGGGCTCTGGATCTAGGAGGCCAAACAACCAATGAGGTATGTGAAGATCCTTCTAGGATGGTGGGGCCTGAGACCTCCTCTGTTACCAGGAAAAGAAGGGTTGTTGTAATAGGAGATGCCCTTCTAAGGGGAATTAAGGGTCTGATATGCAGACCTGACCCAACTCACAGGGAAGCCTGCTGTCTCCCAGGGGCTTGGATAAGGGATACTACCGGAAAATTCTCCAGGCTGCTAAGGCCCTCTGATTACTATCCACTACTGGTTGTTCAAACAGGCAGCAGTGAAATAAAAGAGAGAAGTCTGAGGGTAATCAAAAGAGACTTCGGTAACAAGGCCCCTGTTTCAACTTAGCCTGTAACAAACCTGGAAAGTAACTGTGGGCATAGGCTGGCTGCACACCTATCTGCCACTTCCCCTTTTAAAGGATCTATGTTTGCTTCACCCTTTAGGAAGAAATTGAGATAAAGTAACTTCTCAGGTGCCATTTCAAACTTGCTTGAATTTAGTGTCTAACCACTCACTGGAATATATAATTTAGCAAAAGTATCTATTTAGGATGGAGTCCAAAGTACAGACTCTACACTATACTCCACCCAATTCCTCTAATCACACCACCTCCCATAGGTGTGCCCCACACACAGGGAGTCACACATTTAGCAACTCCAGCAGTTTTAGGACTTCAGGCTTTGACAGACTTGCAGCACAAGATTACAATCTGAGTAACATAATGATGGACCAGGCTGTTAGTCTATGCCCCAGGCCTGCCGTGAGGCTTTTGGCACAAGGACGTACATGTCCCATGAACAAGCTGAGCCTTGCTCACTCAATATCAAGGGAATCATTCCGGTTTGGTTTACTTTGATATGGGCAATTGAAAACTGGTGGATCAGGAGCTGATTCATGAGCAAATCAAAAGTCTTCACCTCAAGAATGGGAGGGTCAATCAAAAATGTCCCAGACAGGTGGAAGAAAACAGCTCCAGGATTTAATCTGCTGGTGAACTTTGAGGCTCAAAAGTTTCTTATTGGCTTTGAATGAAGCTATTCCCAAGAAGAAGAAACAGAGTAATAAACACAGAGAATAATAAAAAAGAAACAAGAAACATATAAGAATTCTTGAAGTACATCTGACTTGGTTTTTAAAAGTCAATCATTAAAAGTGCTAGGTAATACCAAGTACCTTTGACTTAACTGATTGCACATTAACTCCGAGCCACAGATTGCTAAGCCAATTTTTGGACTCTCCAGATTTACTATTTACTATCAAATTTACTATGCTACAATGTTTTGCTTCTTGTTTTTCACAAAGTTAAATTCAAATTATTAGCTACAATAAAATTAGTTAATTCAAATTATTAACTACAATAAAATATAAACCCAAATCTTTTAAATAATATCTTAATAATGTGACTGATCAGCAAGATCACTAACACCATACAATATCAGAGGAACACGCACTGCAGTAAGTTAACAAAACCCAAAAAATACATTTAAAGGCATGGTTTAAAAAGCTGTAGCACCAATATATTGATAAACTATGGTCCAAACATTAGGAATAAGAAGAAAAGCTGGTTGTGCAGGAGCTTAGTTAGCACCTTGGGAATCATTGTCAGCTCTAGTCAAATATAGCAGGATTTAGAAATTGTGTGACTGAGTCATATTATTTAAGTCACATTTTAAGTCTATGTGAGCTTTTCCTCCTTCAAACCTTATTTGTTAACTGCATTTCTTCTCAGTGTGAAAGTTAAAACACAAACATGCATTTGGAACTGGTGCATATGTCCACTTTTTTACATAATACATGATTTCAGTTGATAATTATACTGTGTTCTATTGCTAATTAACTTCTATGTAAGCACTAACTTAGCATTGCTCTAGAAACGTTTTCTTCTGCAGTTTGATCTGATCAACACTGTTCCACCTTGTTTGCTCTTGCCAAGACAGCTCACAAGTTTTTGAGTATATTACTGATTTTATTTGAATTTAGGAGGTCTAGTCTCCTGTTTAAACACTTACTTCTATTTTTAAAAATGTATTTGCCATACATATCTGCCCTGTTTTGCAATGGCTAGCATTCATGACATGAATGCTTACTCATTTTTAGGGCAATACCCCAGACAATGACTTTATTTGGATTGTGATCATGTATTTCCTGCATTTCCTTGTGTGGGGTTTCAGAAATGTCTGTGGGTGGAATCACAGTTGTATGATCATCCTTGACAAACTTGATCATGGTGACAAACTTGTCTGGATTTTACTGTCTCCTTTTTCACGGTTTCTATGTCTAACCATTTGGCTCATATAATATTCTTACATCACAGACCATCAATAACACACTTTTTAATAGTTCTGGGATTTTTCATCTACAATCTTCAATCATTCTTCTCACTTGGGTAACCATGTACTCTTTAGACTTTCTCTTGAACTGTTTCTGTTTGCAACAGGATATTCACCCTACTGCTGACAAATCCTTATATTTAGGACAGAATTGTGAGAGCTGCACCTTTTACATTTTCTTTACATACATTCCTTTTTCTCTCCTCCCCTCCCCCCTCCTATCTCCCAATTTGAGCTATAGCTATGTTCAGTACTCCAGAGAAATGAAAAATGTCCAGATGTTGTTTATATACATACACCTGCCAGCTAATGAGTTAATACATGATATTTGTTTTTATAATAGTACAAACACTCTTTAGTTGTCCCAAATATTTGCTGCTAGCAAAGACTGCAGTATTCCCAAGGCAAATGGAACTGAATTACAGAATTGAAAAATAAAAAGTACATTTTGAAGGTTACAAAGTCAGCTATTAGAAAGTTGAAAAATCCCAGAATTGTAGGCCTTTAATCAACGTAAATATAATGTATTTATTTTAATTTTTTACTATAACTTTGCCAAATTCTGAATATATAATCTTGTGCAGGGAATACAGCATTCTTCAAAACTCTGTTAATGTATATTCAGTGTGTACAACTGAGTACCTTTAATTATATTGCAAATATAAATCCTGTTTAGGATACACCAGCATTAATATTTTAATGGATACTCATCAGTAGGGAAGTTAAATGCTGGGGGGTTTTTTTATGCTAAGAGTGCTCTACATGTTCAAAGGGCAAATCCTTAATACACCACTGTTTTTGTAGCTAGATACCATAGGTATGGATTGCTTTTGATGGGCTTAGCACTTTGGGAAGTCAGACCTAAGTTCTCAAATTGACCTGCAGAAAATGAGGGCCTATCAGATAATTAGCCATGGTGTGATGGTGTAAAAATTATCCACAGAAATGGACAGAGTAAAACAGCGAAGGAGAATCTTTAGTTCTTAACTTAGGCAGGACAGTCACTGCTCTAGCAGTCATCTCCTTGCCTCACTAGGTTTCCATCTGCAACAAAGAATAAGAAGTTCTCTAGTCTCTTTGAGTACATAATCTAGGTTTATCTGTAAAGCTCATTCCTAAATTACTTCCTCATAGTTACATGTATATATTAAAGTTTTCTCATTAAAAATCCAGCGTGAAAATGTGAAAATTCTTTCACATGGCATCTGGAACACAGCTTCCTTTTTAACTCCCAGAATAGGATGCCTCGCTTTTCAATGGTTGACATCTAGATTGCCAGTCTATTTTCTTGCAAAGGTAAAGACTCAACTTCAGAATGAGTGCAATCAATGGCTTATCCAGTGGCATGCTAACTATTCCTTCCTCTCCTTCAGTGAATGCCAGATTAGGAAGTAACCAGATCCCACTGTGACCACATGATAGCTATTACAGAAGGGAAAAGATAGGCTTGCATGACTTGTGGCACAGATGGCAGTACAGAGAAGCAGGACCATGTCTTTTGAGGTTCTGCAGTTGTACAAAGTAAAATTGCAGCCAGGAAGACATAGCATTTTCTGTTGGGCCCTTCTTATACTGATCATTTGCCCATCACTTTTATGTTTTCCCTGAGTCAGTTTCTGACCCAAGTCCCTTTCTTCTTTCCTAGTGAGACTCAGACTGCAAACTGTAGGAACCATCTCATAGGTTTCTTACCTAAGTCCTCTTGGCTTATCCCCTCCCACACTGCCATTCCCACTCATTTCCAGTTCTTGGATTTCATGTCTGAGTCATATCACAATTCCACATCTTAATCTCTACACTGAGACAGCTGCCAGTCTGTCACATACCTCCTCAAAATCTTTTCTATTCTTACTGTCATCTCCTTTCCTTTGGGTCCCAGATTTCATCTTGCCCATTCATCCTCAGTTTCCTCTCATATGCTCCTAATCCTTCTTTCTTCCCTTTCCTGGCTCCCATTCACAATCTCTTTCTCTATTCAGTTCCTGTCCTTGTCCCCGTAGACCTCTCTGCTTCTTTCTTTTTTTTTCTGATCCATATGTTAGTGTATGTAGAAAGTATGTGTTTGGCATGGCATTCCACATGATAGTGGGAAACAGGACCAAGACAATTGACATGCAGGGACGGATGAATGCGACTTCTCAGCCATCTCAGCGTGGGATCTTGTTCAGAGCTCAGGCTGATCAGCCGTGATTGACACAGGAGGCCATGGGAGAGAGCCTGCAGTGCTGTGTTACAAAAGCATTAAATGCAGATTGGTGTGTACTTGAAGGAGAGAACACAAAGTGAGAATCAAATTATTAGTCTTGAATCAAGCAAAATTTAAGAGGTCTGTAAGCCTTTTCGTCCTACAATTAAATCACTGCATTTTCCTTTGCCTGTATTCTAGCAGGAAGGGAGACGGAGAGCAGGGAACAAAAAGGCTTTTAGTTTCATTGCCCTGAATTCAGCCTGATCTCTATTAGCTCAGAGCTTCACTTCCAGAGAAAACAGCTGCTGAGCTAAGAGCTGGAAGCAGACCCAGTTCCAGTGGCATCTTCACAGAATGAAGCCCCAAAGGTCCAGCAGGTCATTAGAGTGTACAAAACCTCTTTTCTTGTGAGGCTTATAACCTAAATAAATTTGGACAGATTATCTTTGACACAGAGGTTAATATGTTGACCCCATTTCAAAGTCTAATGCCACTGCCATTTCTCAAAATCACTAAAAATGTTACCATGGGTATTCTTCTTTAGCGTTGCTCACAAAAATACATAAATTTTTTTTGGTTGAAATAATTCATGCACACTTGAACTTAAGGCAAGAATGGCCTTGCAGTATTGCAACTGCAGTGGTTATAGCAGATCAAAGCTATAAGCTGTTGAAAATAACCTTTGAATGAGTAGTGCTGCGTGAGTGGAAAAGTGAGCCTTGTTCCTGCTGTTGCTTATAACACATATGTCACTGGTGTTTCAGTGGTAGAGAATCTGCTCTTGTCTAAGACTGGGAGCTTAAATCCTTGTGCACATGAAAGCTACCCAGTAGAACAGGCATTTGTCCATGTGCTGCATATAGCAAAATCACACTGTGATGTGTAAAATACTGTACAGATTGCAGTATATACTGTTCAAAGTTTATTTTGAGTCTTCTGCATTTTCATAAGACAAAAAATATGATCTATATCATCTTACAACATTGGCAGTATGAAACATACACACAGTATGCATTTTGAACTGTAGCATATGTACAGAATGTTCACAATTTAAACAGGAGAAATGTAGCTGAGTATCTATCTATCTATCTATCTATCTATCTATCTATCTATCTATCTATCTATCTATCTATCTATCTATCTATCT
>CM031858.1:118145414-118222118 GCA_018697195.1 Certhia americana | reverse complement strand
TCTATCTATCTATCTATCTATCTATCTATCTATCTATCTATCTATCTCTGTAGGTTTATTACCATAGTATTAAGGCTACAGAGTAATTAGGCTTATTACCATCTGTAATCTTTCCAACTGAAAAGCCCTCCAAGCTTACCTTATGAATTTTCCATCCCCTCCAAACTCGTAAGTACTTGCAAATGCTTACACCTCTCTCCAGCCTGCAGCTGTTTCTGGAAGTTTTCTAATACATACAAAGGACACTTGAAGAAAATTGTCAAGGAGCGACTACTGCCATTCATGGAACAACAGTAATTATACCCCACCAGTAAGGATAACAACTGGACACAGTCGTATCCAGCTGGAGAGTAATATTATCCATATCCAAACAGAGCAGTATTTGCATCCTTTCTCTTCACTTATGACCACGCTGCAGCAATGACTCTATAAAGATCTCATGATAGCTTGAAACTGAAAATCCCTCCAATTCTCAATAAGCTGCTTTCCTAACAAGCGACCACATCACTATAAGACTTGCACCTTCTGAAAATTAAATTGATTTTCTCTTTCCTGCTAAAGCTATATTAAAGGGAACTGTTCAGCCTCACCCTTTCTCCAGTTAGTTGAGATGCCAATATCTATGGATACATCTATTATAATTTTAACTGGTATGCTATGTGTAAATATCATCCTGTTGGATTTGCATTGACGTAATTCATACTATATATAAGACATCAACTTAAACATGTTTTAGCTTCCAGCTCTTTGAGATTCCTTCAGTAGATAAGAATTTAACCCATCCTCTTGGACTTTTTAAATGGTTGACATAGAACAGTACTCAGCATTCTTAGGGACTTTGGATGTTTCAGGCTTTGTTCCCTGTATTTTTAAAGTGCTCATGGTGTGGTTCAAAGTGCTTTTTGGTGTGGGGGTGGGTTTTTTCATCTGCAATTGACCTGAGACAGTAACTTTCAGCAAACATGAAAAATGCAAACTAAAAAAGATTGTTGTAACCCTCTTCACACCCTTTGGCAGAACTACAGTGATCTTAGTGTTTTGATGTTTTGATTATGGGTGAGGGCTTACTCTAGCTGCCACAGCTATTTAATTGTATGTGGACAGTCATTTCTCACCAAACTGAACTGAAACACTAAATTTTCACAGCAGAGGTCACTTGTAAAATGAGTAATATTTTACTGTATAATATCATACAGAGCAATGCTTTTCATTTCTTTATTAGTCCTTTTCCAGGAATTTACAGGACTAGTAGCTAAGAAACCCCTTGGGACTCCCAATCTGGGGATTTCAAATACAGGTATCTGCAACAAGTTCTACAGAACTACAAGTAAAGCAAGCATTAGTTTCTCTTATGGTTTCCCTCCATAAGGGTGCACAATAAGGGTGTCTGATTTTTTGATCTCAGGAGGGCTAGACAGCTGATGGTTTTAAGCAATGTTGCTCAGATTTGGGTCACTTTAAACGTGGGCCACACTAATTAGATTTTTCCTGATTAACACAATGGCATTTTTAAATATTTCACTGCAACTGAAAGGAATTTGTGAGGAAGAAGACACACAGCTGTATGACTTCAAACCCTCAGGCTCTCAAAACACATGAAATCTGCTAACAAAGGTCTTTTGTTAACTGGGCTTCTTATTTGCTATGACACATTTGGGACTCTACAATTCTGAAAAAACTTGAAACAGGACAAGTCAGAAGTCTGGTGTCCTGCAATTTCTTTCCAAGATGAAAGGAATAGATAAACCACCAAGCATTATGAAACATACGATATATGACAATACATGTGACCAAAAATGAGCATGAACTTGTCTGTCAGCATTGAACCAAACCAAATTCCAAAACCTGAATGATCTTACTCCATTTCTCAGTGTGAATTTGCATTGAAGAGTATCTTACATCAGAGCAACATTTGAGTGTACCGAATGGCAGTGGAGCAGCAAGGTACTGCTGCTGCCCTGGTATCTTGTTAGTCCCAGCCCTGCTAGGAAGTATCGGAATTCCCTGGACCTCTTTGCCACTGCACCTCATCCCACTTCCTCGCGCTGGGGTTCTCCCCATTGCCTCAGTTTTTTGTCTCTCACCTCCTCCTCTTTGTACTTCTCCATAACACACCAGAGGGGCTGGCACAGTCCGAGGACTGGACCCAGTTTCTTCTCATACAGCCTTAAGAACCAACCCTCGCTATTTGTATCTCATTTATCATACCTCAGATTAAGTTTTATGAAGCTGTGGGATGTTGCCTTGCTCTTTTAACGGGACACATATGGAGTGTCTGCATCAAAACCAAGCGGTGGTCAAGGGGCTGCCAGAGCTGCTGCCCGTCCGAGTCTGGCACCGTCGCACTGGGGACACGCCACCGCCACTCCGCCACCGAGGCCACGTCTGCGGGGCACCGAGACCCTCCCAGGGAGCCGTGACGGCTGAAAGGGATTGAAGGGCGAGGAGCACTGAGATTCCCCCCATCATTCCCGGGACTCCGTCCTGGCACCTTCCCGCCATATCGGAGCCTCTTCCCGGCAAGCCGAAGGCTGGGGTTCCCCCTCCGCCGCCGCCGGGAAGCCGCGGGGGCGGGCGGGCGCGACCCTCCCCGCACCGGGCGCTCCCCGGGGAGGAGCCGGCCGGGTCTCACCGGGCCCTCTCGCCAAGTCCGGCTCCGAGCAGCCAAACCCAGCCCCCTGGGTTCGGGGTGGGCGGGGAGGGACGGCCGGCCAGGCGCCTCTCCTGCCGGGAGCGGGAGGACGGGCGAAACTTTCCTCCCCGGCGGCGGCGGCGGCGAGGCACCAGCAGCCGCCGAGCGCCGGCAGCATGGGCCCCGACACGCTGCCGCTCGGCACCTACGGCGGGGCGGCCGCCGCCGCCGCCCTGGTGCTGTGGGCCGTGTGCGTGCTCTGCAGGAGGAGAAGGTACCGGGGCGGGGGGCGGCCGGCACATTCCTGCACGGCCGGGCCGGGGGAGCGGGGCTGCCGGGCGGGCGCGGCGCCGCCGAGCCGCGCATTGGGCCGCGCTGCTCTCCGCCCGCCCCTCCGCGCAGGGCCGCCCTATCAGCGCCCGCCGGGCCGGGGGCGGCGGCCCCCGCGGGATGGCGGCCCCGGGGATGGCGGACCCGGGGAGGGCGGCCCCACTGGTGGTCAGGGCGAGCGTGGGGGCGAGGGAGAGCCGGGGAGGGGCGGCGGGGGGCGGCGGTGGCGAGGGCGGCGAGGGCGGCTCCTCTTCTGATCTCGGCGGGGGCGGCACGTGGGATTCTGGTCTCGCCTCCCGGGGGTGCTTGGAATGCCGTGCTCCGAAAGGAGCTGTGGAACGTAGCACACCCGCGGGCGGTTCGGCTTGTGTGAGCATACGCGGCGCTGAGGTTTGCTGTGAAGCTGAACGTGAGCCCCGTGCAGCAGGAGAGCCCAGGACAGCCCGGCAGCTGTCCCGCGGAGCCCGGCGTGCGCCTGCCGTGCCTGCAGGGTGTGCGACCTCGGCCCTCGCTGCCCTTCTCTTTGTGCCCAGTAGCTCGGGTCATGGACGTTCTAGTAACTTCTGTTAGTGTTTCTCATGCTGTTGTCTTTAGCTTCTTTCAAGTGTACAATCTATAAAGTCAAGGTACACACGTGTTCTGGGACATTTCAAGAAGAACTTTCTGGGTTTTTTGAGGGGAAAAGAAGCACTGTGTGGAACTATACTTTCTGAATACCTGTTACTTTATATGCTGACATTTTCCCAGGTATTTTTCACTTGATGAAGTGAAATGCTTGGTCACGTGAAGCCAGTACTTGATGCTCTTTAGTGTCTCTTCTGCAGCTGATGAGCAATTGTGTGTGTAAAGGCTGATGGAGGAGGATTGAAGAAAGGGCGGGATCAGTATTCATAGGATTGTTTCCTTATTTTTAATTCATAAAATGAGATGTGTAGAAAATAATAGATGTAATTCTGAATAGTAAACTCTGACTTTTCCTAAAATTTTAAGTTACTTTGGAAGATGTAGACAAGCAAATGCAAAAAAATAAAGTGCACTGCTAGGTTCTGAGAAAAGTTAGAAAGACAGTGTGGAATTTTTAGAGCAATACCCCTAATTTTGGGATCATGTGTAGAACGAATTGAAAAACAGTGAAAATTCATGTTTTGATCACAGATGGCATATGTAAACAAAGACAGGTTATTTCTGTGGTGTCTGGTTTGGAACCATTGTTATAAGTGATTTGACTTAGGGAGCCCAATCCATTCCTTAAGTGAGACATCCATCCCATCCATCCCAGTGTTTGAGTGGGGTCATCCCATACAGAGTTGTCTGCAATGCTGCTTCATTCTCCAGCTCAGTTTATGAAATGGACTGCTGCTGCTTGACAGGTCACTCCTCCTCATCATCATCATCCAAATTGCTTAAATGACCCTCTGTGAGCTTATTCTCAGAGTTAAATGCATAAAAACTATTTATTTTTTTTATAGGTTTATTTTGCTGCCAGTCTAGCTCCCTAAAGAACATCAGCACAAAACCCAAAAGGGGAGCAGGAAGGCAAATGGGATTGGGTGTCTTTTTAAGGCTAGAAGATATTATACTGCCTCAGCCATATTATAAAATTGTGCCTGTCTTTAGTCTAAATTCTAGTACAATTGTAAAAGACAGAATTTTTGAAAATGGAAACTGGGAAAACTGTTGCTTGTAAAGTTTTCAGCCAGATGTGAGTGGTAGGGAAAAAAAGATAAAAGAATACATTTTGAATTATTTTTATACCCCTTATGGCAGTAGAGATTTTCAAGTGCACTCTTTAAAATCTACAGCAAAATGGTTTGGATGTTTGTGTCACAGTAGAATGATGTTATACAGAAGACCTCACAAGAAGGCGTACTGTCTTGTCCCAAAAACCAAACTGCTGTTTGATTAATGAACTACTTGAAAGCCTGTGCACTGTACAAAGCACTAGTGAGTAAGCAGCTGCAAATAACAAATGGTAAAACCCATCAACCTCTGTGTGCTACAGTGCTCAGCAGAAGGTACGTACTGGTGTTGAGGTACTATCCTACTCCAGTAAAATGTGCAATTAATTCTTTTTCTTTTAGCATAAAGAAAGAAAATAAAATATACATGGTCTGTAGAGGTTCCTAGCATTAGCCTGCTGATGTTTAACAGCCGTTTCTGATCTGTGGGAAGAAAATTTTTTATTCCACTGCCCAGTCTAAAGGTGCAGTGAATTAAAAAATGGAGTTAGAGTTTAGTTCATGCTTCTCAGATGTGGTGCAAATCTGTGATCTTCTCTTGCTTATCAGGCCCTTATCAGTTTATCCATCCCCATGTGTCCTTCACATGTCACATTCCTTCTTTCTCTTTCTCCTATTTGAATCTGACAAACCCTGCAGCGGGTGGCCTACCTTACTCAGGAATCCACTGTAAACATTTGGGAACCTGTTGACATAAGGAGTGTTGGCAAATTACTCCATAAATAAGTGCCAAAGTCAAGGCTATATTCCTGGCCATGGATCGTAGCCATTTGGACAGAAAAGCAGACTATGTGGAGCTTGCCTATGTAAGAAATTTTGGTACTTCAGGCATGCATGTGCTCTTATAGAAGTTAATATGTTGCCTTCATGTTGGTATCCTTGTAGCAGCGTGCAAGCCCTGTATAAGGGGATTGTTGTGTTCAAGACACCAAGATAAACTTTACCAGAATAATCAGATTTGACATTTTAACCACAGCCCTTCATGGATTCCATCAAGATCACTACAGTAGGCAAATGTGTGTATATATAAATGGAGAGTTTAAGTAAGTAAATAAACACCACTAAGTTGCACTTCAGCATTCTGTATGTTTGTTTTGCTGGGTGATGCCTCTGTCCTGCTTGACTGAGGTGAAGCACAACTTCATGGCTCTTGAGAGTTACACATCTAGGAGCATAATGAGGGTGTGTATATCCTGGAGAAGAGAACTTCCAAAATCCATCACTGATGCTCCTTAAGCAGATGTTACAGGATTTCATCTTTTTTGGTATAAGGTGCTTCCCCCTTCTGTTTCCTCTCAGGCTGAGGTGCTTGTTAAAAGGTAGTGTATTGACTTAAAATTCTGTCAAAAAAGGTGTATTGACTTAATCTGATGTTGCCTTTTTCTCTAATGCAACTGATGTAACGTGGCATTACAAGATTTGAGGGTGAGTTCTGTACCAGTTTTCTCAGAGAAGGGTAGAAAGGAAGAGGAATTTCCTTTTGTATAAATGCTTATTATTTGAGTGCTTGTGGCAGTAATAACACAAAGGAAACTAACTGGACTCTTTGCCAGGTTTTGTATCACAGATGGCGAAGAAACAGAAGTAGAACAAAAGTTTCTGTAATCACAGAAAAAAATGATTTTGAGTTAAACTCAATGTCAAATGAATCTCGGTGCCTTCTGCATTCTAAGAGAGATCTTCCTCTTACTGGTTAGTGAAGAAAAGCCTATCTAGGCTGTTTGCTGGCAAATGTGTTTTCTCCAGAGAGCACTTCATTTTTGCTGCTGCACAGAAGTATTTCTGCTGTGGCAAAAGCTGATGATTTCCTAGCCTGGAGATGGTACAGATTATTCTCTTTTGCCTTCATAAAATGTCTTACCTCAGCCCCAGCTTTATGTGGTTTTCTTTTGGTGTTTTCAAATTGTTTTTCCACTAGCTGTATACAATCTCATGGAACAGGATATGAGATGTCAGGTGAAACTAACGCCCATGTGTCTTCCAGCAGTGATGCTGCCCAAGTCAGAGAAGGGCTCTTGAGATCTCCAGGGGCTGTCTCCTGGAGACAGGTGTAGTAACTAACTTCCATAGGTGTAGTACTATTCTACTTTTTCTTGCTCAAATTGATGCATGTTTTTGGCTGCTAGTGTTCATTGCATGTCCATGACTGAAAATGGTCACAGATTTTAACCAACAATTTGTGGCAAAGGCTGGGGTATTCTCTGACTCCCTCCTTGAAGAACAGATGATTCAAATTACTAGGAAGAAGAGGCTTAGCCTGACCACTGATTAAAACCACTGCCTTAGGGGAAGAGGACAGTGGAGAGCAGTGGAACAGAGATTGTTGTGTCCCTATTTATCTGTTGAAATTGAACCTTTCTTCTAAGGTTTGCATCCCAGAGTTTTTCAGATAAAGAAAATACAGACTGAACCTGGAAAAACGTTCCTCATCAGAGGTTTATAACTGCTTGGAAGGTCAACACACATCTGATGTGAGCTGCGTCAATGACAGGGTTTGTAAAAATTATTCCCTCTGCAATTCTATTGCTTTAAAATGAAAGAGGGTAGATTTACATTACGTAATAGGAAGAAATTCTTTATGGTGAGGGTGATGAGACACTGGAAGAGGCTTTCCAGAGAAGTTGTGGCTGCCCCATCCCTGGAAGTGTTCCAGGCCAGGTTGGATGGGGCTTTAAACCACCTGGCCTAGTGAAAGGGCTCATCTCAGCTCATGGCTGGGATTTGGAACTAGATGATCTTTAAGGTCCCTTCTAACCCAAACCGTTCCATGGTTCTGTAGGTTTGTAGGGTTAGTATTTTAATTATTAGGAATGGTCTTCACGGTCAGGATTGCTTGTGAGGAATGCTATGATACCTGGCACATGTTGTGGGTTTTACTTTACAGCACTATAGGAATTTCTGTGCTGCATTAGATCGGACATGTGCCTTCTAATATACTATTTCTGACCAGTTTCTAGTGCATTGGAACATGGTACTAAAAGACCTCCAAACTTAAACAGTATAATTGTGGATTGAAGTCAACATAAGAAGAATTGCATGATACATTTCTCAGAAAGGATTTTGCTGTGACCTGAGTTATGGATTTAAAGCCTTGCTGAAGCAAACTGCCTTTCATTTTTCCTTTTTATTCTATATTTTAAAATACCTCTGATGTATACAATTACATTAATCTATGATACTTTTCCCCAAAATTGCTCTCTTGAACCCAGACAGATATTGTTGAAAAGAATATAGATTTTGTCTTTGCCTTCAAGAACATCTTATCCTTCTCTGTGACAAGCTGTGAGCTTGCTAACAGCTCTCTTACCAAGCGAATTGTAGTTCACAAGATGTCATCAGCCTGTCTTTTTTACCACTTCTGCTAATTTAGGCAATATGTTAAGGTAGTTTTCAGTTGGAGAGAACATCAGGAAGGACAGATAGAAGGATACCAGAAAAATCTGTCCTCTTCCTTCTTACCTTGGTCTTCTACAGAGGCCTTTTTCTCCATTCTTTTGATTGAACCTCTAGGGAGTGCATGTGTTTTCATGACCTCCTTTTGTTTATTTTCATTGTCCCCTCTTGCTCCACTCTGAAAAGGACTGAAGACTGAAACTGTTTAAGGCAGAAAAGTAACAGTTCTGTTTCTTAAGTAGCCTTAGGAAACCTTTCTTTCTCACCATCACACTTGGGTTTTCTGTCAACTGTTCACTGCTGTGCCAAGATGTGGTGGAAGCTTATTTCTTTGCTTGCTTCTACTGGTCAGAGTTTAAGTGAAGGCAGAGTAAAATGAAGTCAGCAAAACCATAACCTTCTCAATGTGTACAAGTCTCCATTCACAGGCTGTTTGTTTTTCTTACGGCTCTAATAGACCTGGAGAGCCATTACATCATGGGTCTCGCCCAGTAGTGTGTTTCAAGACAGGGGGTTTTTTTCTTTATTTTTTTTGGTGCTGCTTCTCATCCTTCTGATTTGTAGCCTATATGTCATGCATGTTTTGAGTTCCACTTCCTACCAGTGCTTTGAAGATGACACTAAAGATGAGACCTCTTTTAGAAGATAATGAACCTTCCCAGTAGTCTCTGATTTACAGAATTCTTTGCTTAAGGTACACTGCCACCTAGCAACAGTTTCCCTTCCCTCCCAATTTTCTTGACCTACTTTGTTGGGGGTTGTTCAGCTTTATAGTTTATACCTGGTCTGGTCTTGATCAGCATCCAGAACTCATCAGTAGATGCCATCCTGGTAAATGTATATGTGTGAGAGGTGGAGGTATTTTTAGTGGCAATAAGAACTGCTAGCTTCTGGTTTCTGACTAAAATACAATAGTTTATACTTTTTCATGGTGTTTTTTCCTCCCTGTGTTTTTGTTGACAGGGCCTATATTTTTTTCCCCCTTGGAATGGTTTTGCTGTCTTCTGTTCTTTATTCTTTGGAGCAAATAAAATTAAAGGTGAGAATTAAAGGGAATTGCTTTCAGCTCTTTTTATTATTCCAGTGTAACATGAAGCATGGAGTGTCCATCTAGAGCACTGTGCACAAACGCACAGAGCTTACAGAAAGTTCTGAACAATTAACCCTTCTGCTCCTCTTCCAAGCTGATAGTCCCAAAGGTATGAATGAGAACCACCCAAGTGAATACACAGTGCTTCCAAAATTATATTTGTGCTTACTACTATATTTAGAGGAGGAAAGCAAGCTGGTTGGCAAATCTTAGCTGAAACGTTACAAATAAAGGCTGGTGTGAAGGAAGAAAAACAGGGGCAAATCTTAATCCTAGTGTCCCCTGACATGAGCTATGAACTACTTCTCCTTTAATCATGATGGTGAAATTTGCCCCCCAATGTGTGTAATAATTGGTGATACAACTAGAGAGCTGCATTAGCAGGTGACTGCAGGACTACCTGGAATCTTGACTCACAAATCTTCCTGGATCTTAGCTCCCGTAGGAAGGAGTGACTTCACCAGGAGCAGGGATTTTGCTAAGTCCCAAGCATGCAGTCTTGCTTGTGGACTCCTCCTCATTTCCCGTACTGTAAATTGGAGGTCAGTGTGGTCTCTAGATTTATAGATAACACTGACAAATGCTTCACTGGGCACTCAGAGAGTTGTCAAGAGATGCTGAAAAGAATTCTTCCATGGTATAACTGCTCAGCATATGCTGAAGAGCTGTTGCCTGTCCATCCCTTTCTCCTATACACTGAAACACAATTTTAGGTATTGTATTTTTAAAATAGTCAGCAAAGTTGTTGAATTGTGCCAGCCACTTCAGTGTTCTTCTCAGTTATGAGAATTATGGTCCCATATAAGATTGTTTGTTTTTTGTTTTTTGGGTTTTTTTCAATCAAGTGTTTTGATTAAGAAGTTGGGCAGGACTTGTTTTGATAAAGTAATAAAACTGTTCCTAGCACTCCATCTAGTCACTTATTTAACTTACTACCTCATAATGCCAGAGAGTGGGGGAAATACAGAAGCTAAAAGAAACAGCATACGTGCAATGTTAATACACTATATGAAGTTAAGGAAAATCTCACTGTTAAGTTGGCAGTCGTTTTCTCTTTTATCCAAGTTTTATAGATCTCCTTGGTAGTGGAGCCAGACTTGGAACACATTTTCCTGACTTCTAGTTTTGTGCTTTAACTTGCTGCCTTTTCTTTCCAAGACATTTACCATATATGTATGACATTATACTGTCTGGTAAACTAACTTTTTCAACCATGAGGCAGATTTTGAATTCTGATTTCAAACTTCAGTAGTGTTCTTTTTCTTTCCCCATCATTTACCAATCCTTTTACAAGAAGCATGTAGGATTTTAGGCTAATATCCATTTGCATGCCGTCTGGGAGAATTTTGGCTGACTGAGAGTCCCATAAAACAAAAGTTTCCTCTTTACAAACCACATGGATCTTGGCTGTAGATATTCAGTCCCTTTCTCCACAAACTGTTTTTAATGGTGCCAGATTCTTCTGTTTCTTCTCCTTGTTTGGCACATGTCAGGAAAAAAAAAAATCTTGGCTCTTGTATAGAACATATCTTGTTTCCTCTTAACTGTTCGTACTTTCTATTCGTAATTCAAATCAGCACAAAAATGCTATGGTTGTGCTTCTCATGATTTAATCTTGTAGTTTCCTAACCAATATTCCCATTCTCTCAAAAAATAATGCTCTCTCATACCGTAGGCCTAGTGGTAGGAGGTTCTAGCCGAATGCAATGGGTGCATTCCTGTTGATTTTGGAGAATATGCACGGAGTCCTGGCAAAGTGGCCTGCTCAAGCCTGTGGAGGCATATGAAGAAAGAGCAGACGAGCTAAATGAAGCTAAAATGGAGTGTTACAGGAGTACCTTCTCCATCATCCAGCTTCCCCTTTCTGACACAGCAGTGAAAACCTGGACTCCAACACTGCACTTTGTAGACTCATGTCCATGGTGGGTGGTTGAAGAAGTGTCTTTTTCCCTGCCTATGGCAGCCCAAGGATCTGCCAGAGAGCCTGTGTGTGTTTGTCACAAGCTACTCATTTTCCTTGCTGACAACCTTACTCTGCACCCATTTGAGGTCTTGTATGAGTCAATGTGCTTCTAATAGCGAAGGCAGGGTGTAGCACTGCTAAGTGTGGTTGTCTGATTTATTGTGACTCCTCAAAAAAATCAGAAAACTGCTTAGCAGCCTGTTCTTTCCTTACCCCACTGTCTGGCTTCTCATAAGATTGTTCCCCAGATTTCTCCTGAGTGGTCATTACATATTTTTATGTAACTTGCTTTGTCTAAAATAATTTGAACAAAATCAAAAATTTTTCAATGATATGTTGAAAAAAATGATCATAGAAATTGCCACATTTCATTACTTTTTGAAGAGATGTAGTATTTAGAAATAAAATACAGTCTCATTTCAGCATGGTGTGAGAATGCAGAAATTTTGCAATTATTAGCTCTGGCAGCTCTGTTTATTTAAAAAAAAACATTAAAAAAAAAACCCAAAAGGAACCCATATATTCCTTAACATGGGAAAACTATTGCTGGTAAAACACAGTGAACAGAACTGATGAAGTAGTCAGTTTTTAAGTATTTTTGTACTCTTTCTCTTCCTTTGCATGCATGCCAGCGAAAGGGTAGGTTCTGCCCCTTTGTCACAGTGTGCTGCTCTAATCTCTGAAGGCTTCAGAGAGATGGTCTCCAGCTTTCTTACTGGGCCCCAAGGAAAATAAAAAAATATTTTTAGAAATTGCCATTTAATCAGGTTAACAAAAGCAGGATGCTTAGGAGAGAAGGACAATTGCTAGTATCTTCTCAGAGAGAATTTGAGTGACTTCCATTGCTGGTCCACTCACCTGATGCTACAGTGGTGTTTGGTCATTGCATCCCTAGCTGGAAAATACTGCTCTGTGTTTTCTTCTTCAGTGTTGGCATGGTTTTCAGGTTACAATAGCTCATCTTCAGAGCTTCTGGTGGAAGATAGATCATAGCCATGCTAATTCTCTAGCTGGTTTTTCAGCGTGAGAAGCTTTGGTAGTCACATTTGGGAAGCTTCTCTGAAAATAGCTCAAAGAGTGGATTGATGACAAGGCATAATTTTTCCTTCAGTCGTTCAGGAACTGATCTGCAATATTTACTCAGCTCAGACTTATACTTCATTAAGACAGAAAAACGTCCATGGAAGATTTACTTTTGGTTTGGTAGGTACCAGTATTGTAAATTGTTTCCAGTGCATTATGTGTTTCCTCCATATCCCTCTTGAAAACTTCTGTTACTCTGTTGGAGCAGATTTTTTTAATGTTTTTAAAAGATTTTAAGATGGCTAGGTTAGTTTCAGCATTACCATTTTGCTTAAATAGCAAATTTTCTAGACCTACAGCTGAGGGTGAGGCGTGTTGCCAGAGCCTGCGCTGCGACGTTCATCTGCGATTCCTGTTTAAAAAGTAGCAGCTGTGTAGCTGTACTAGAAGTGAAAATGTCTCTCAGTTCAGGAGTCATCCAAGAATCAATTGCAAAACATGATGAACCCAATGAATTGGTATTTGTGAGGAAAAATGAAGTACTGTGAGAGCTGGCTTGTATGTGGTGCTCTTTTTAACCTTAAGGACATGCCTGAAAGATTCTAATTGTACAGCAGTAGGACTTAGACGTGTGTATCCAATGATGAAATGGAGCCCACAGTGCAAAACTACACTAAAGATGTTTAGGCCTCTCAGTGACTGTTGCCATCACAGTATCCATGACTGATGGTGATTCGTTTCTAGGCCCTGGAACGAGGGCAACAAGCCAGTGTTAGAGCCTGAGCTCCTTCTGAGGACCAAATGAGGGAAACTTGAAGTTTGTGTCCTAGCAGCTTGCATGTAACATCCTTTAAAGCCAGGTTAAATTATCTGTCACCATTAAGGCGCGACACAGAATCGTTCACAGCAGGACTGGAGAGGTTCCCCCTGTATGTCAGTGTTCAGTGGCTTGGGAAACAGCTGCTTGCGCAGTGTCTGGTTTTGTGGTTGAACAGACAGCTCAATTTCTGGCATTGCTGCTTTAAGATACAAAAATGATAATCAAGCTTCGAAGAAATCTTGCATATGTGAATGAGTCAGAATTATTTTTTCTTCTATAAGCTGTTTAGTTTCTTGCATCTTATGTACTGAAAACACTGCTAGATCCTACTTTGTATTACCATGTGATGAGTGAAGGGACTTTTTTCACAACCTTTGGACTTCCTCACATAGAACCACATCAGCTATAATAAATTTAGAGCCTTAAAACCTGTTGTTATGAAGACTTTAAAATAAAACTGTGCAGGCTGTGTCTGTTCAGTGGTAAGAAGCTAAAATAAGACAATGCTGAGATCTGTTGGGCTCAAAAGAAAGTTCAGGTTTTTTTGCCTTCGTGATCTCCTTTCCAGAAGGAAAGCTTTGTGTTTCTGTCTTGGGTGTGGAAACACCCAAGTCTAATAAAGCATAGTTATTGTTACCCGTCCAGTTTTCCCACATAGTTTAGTCCTTTGCAATGTCTCCTGCATTAACTATATTAAATTGTGTTTGAACTGTGTATGAAAGGATGTCCTGCCTTTAGTTTATTTTTTACTTTGAGGGATGTTCTTACTATTCTGTTTTCACTTTTAGAAATGGGTGTGGGTTCACTCTCATTAATGGATGTATATATCCTTCTAAACATTGAAAAGATTTAAACAAAAGTTATGAAAAATATCCTGAGATGTCATCCAGTAAATAACAAACAAGTTCTTCTCCTGTTCAAAGTATTAAATACTACTGTTGCAAATAAATACCTGCTTAAAGGCATGGGCAAGCTCATCTGACATGTCTTTACTTGTGTCTCAATGGCAATTTAGTGTGGACTGAAGCAACTTGCTTTTTATGCTTTCTCCTCCACTGCCAAGAATGTTTGGGTGGACCAATTTATGTGCACTGCCTGATGCTGCTCTGTAGTCTCTGCATTGGATGCTTGCTTCACTGTCTTAGGAAAAAGATCAGACAGTTCTTTTAACGTAGAATGCGAAAGCCAGAGATAATTCAAATGGGACCAGATGAACCAGTGCTTCATTTTTTTGCTTAGACATAAAGAAAATCTTGTTTGTTTTGTTTTGCACGCTATTTCAGCATATTTTGTTATTAATAATATCTCTGAGACTATTGTTTAGGAGTCAGGCATATGTGTTATCTCATGCCTCCAAACTGTGTTGCAGCAGTTCCAGGTGCACTGTTCTCAAATGTGCTGTATCCAGTAGAAATGTGAAGTATAAAGCTGTTTAAACTGTAGTGATATAGTTGGTTTCATCAAAATGAAAGCCCAGGAAGTTTTTTTCTAGTAATTGTTTTTAGCACAAGTACTGTGTGCTGATTTGGAACAACAGATAGTTTCTGTTATTAGCCTGTGTGAAAAAGCCTTCCATACATGCATATAGTTACAACTTTGTAGGTAATTGGTGGTGCTGAAAATATCCTACAGAGATAGAGTTTTGATCCCTTGGTCATTGTATTGAAGACTGCACACCTGTCTCAGTTCTCAGTGAATGCAGCATTAGAAGTGACTGGAAGATGAAAATCCCTTAACGTGCTATGATGGTCATGGGTTCCAAAGTGAAGGCTGCACTAGGATTCCCACACGTGCAGGGCATTTTCTCTCCTGGTTTTGTTCAGTGGTCAGGATCCAAGGCTCTGGGTGACAAAATCAGGGATTATAACCATACGTGTGTCCATTTAGTCCCAGGTGCAGTGATCATTTACATCCACATCTTCAGCCCTGCTGTGTCTGATACTTCTTTTTACTTTTTGTGTCTATCTTGGTTTGAACAACAGGTGTCTGCTAAGGAAGGCAGGAGCCTCCCTTGGAATGGAGAATGTAAACCACCTCCCTCCGAATTACTATAATTTTGAAATTAAGGAGCTCTCGGGCAAAGATATGGGAATAGGAATAACAGTTTGTTATTAGGAGAACTAAATTAAAGAACACATGTAGTATTACGAAAAAACCCCAAACCCACTGACAGAGTCAGGATACAACCTGACACCCTGTGTGTCAGGGTGTTGGTAGCAATCCCATTAAAGGGTGGCTGCAGTCCTCTGGAGTGGGAGAACTGTCTCTGTTGAAGCAGTGACCCTGTAGAAAGGTTGAGTTTTCCACTGAAGATCCAGTGATGAAAGATGGGCCTGGTCTTCCTCTGAGAGTCCAGTGGGAAAAGGCTGCTTGGTGTCACAAATCTCAGATTTTTATCCAGGTAGGAATATGTGGCTCCTCCCCCTGGCTGGAGCATTTCCCAATGGGATGATGTAATTCTATCAGTGAGACTCACTGGCCCATTAGCAGAAGATCTCTCCCTGGAGGGAGGCTGGCTTGTGGAAGAGATAGGGAAAACTACCCCAGCAGGTTTTTTAACAGTGAAAGGATAAAGTCTGTATTTATCACTCCTCACCTTTTCTGCAGGCTTCACGTTTATATCCTACACTTTGTTCTGATAGATATTAGAGTACTTTTTTTGGTCTGATTTCTCAGTTCACTTTTTTTACTGTTCACAAAATTCATTGTGCTCTTTAGTAATTGTCTTCATGAATTCTCATTGCTATGCTCAGTGGGTAAGCTAGGCTAATGAGACCTTTTTTTTTCATTTGAGTGAGTTTTGCTAATTGCTTTTATCACACTGGAACCTGTAAGGGGATTTTCTGTGGACAAAATGACAACAAAAAAATGAAGCGCTTTTGTTGATAAGTCACCTGGCAATTCCTCATGGATCCTCAACATAGCTGTCAGCGAACATGAGTGACTCCTTAACGCCCAGTGCCTCTAATTGCCCTTGATTTCCTCTCTGTTTTCCTTGTGTGGGATTTCTCAGTTGATGGGATAAGACTTGAAAGCAGGTTGTGATGGAGTGCATCTCCAGTCAGCAGTAAAAAGAATAAAAGAATGAAATCAGGATGGTCAACATGCATCAGGAAGAGAAATTTAATCGAGCCTCCTGCTGTGGTTGTGGTTGATCCCTTGCCATCTCAGTTCATAACTTGTATTGTTAGTTCCCTAAAAGCTGAGCTCATGCCAGGACCCTGCCACTTCTGCAGACCTAAGGGGTGACGACTTCAACACGTACCCTTTACAAAGGCTCTGTGCTTTCCCAATTATCAATGTGTCTCCATCTTCTTCCCCAAGTCTTGCTTACTGTACTGAACATCAACCTATGCACTCGTGTACCCCAGAATCGTATAATTATTTTCAGCATGAGGCTAGCATAAGGTTTTGTGAAATTCCTAAGAAAGTATAATTGAATGAATTTCAAGCCTCAGAAATGAGATGGCAGCTATTAGTTGAATGTATCTAAAAGGAGACAATCTCCATGAGTCTTGCATTGACCTGTGCTCTAGCTTTTGAAGAAAATTTACATTGAACCTGATACAGTATATTAGCCAATAATTTTAATTATTGTTTACAAATTTCACTAGGTTTATGTTAAATCAAGATATATTGGGACTATTTTTTTTTTCCTTGCTTGAAGTTTTCCCCTTGAGCTCTACTGTAGTTCCTTATTATCTTTGACTTTGTCAAGAATAGCTTGAAAGCTTCTTGCCTTTTCTGCCATACCTGCCTTCTGCGGGACTCCTTGCTTCACCCAGGGGAGGGATTAGAGCCATCGCTATTCTCTTCATTTATATAATTCTGTCATTGCCTTGACATCAGCGTAATCTTCTTGACTGGCTGATCAAACTGATTTTCAACAGTTTTAGACAGAGTAAAAAATTAGTGCATTTAGGTATTCCTTGATTTTTCTGGCAGTTTTCTCTGTCATTCAGTCTAGCAGTTTTGCCTTTATCTCAAGTCCCTTTTGGTTTTTTTCTGTGTTTATCTTCTTTCTTATAAAATATCTACTGCAACTGGAGTTTTCTAACTTTTATACCTTTAATTCTTCTAATATTATGTCAAAGCAGTTAACAAGTGATAACAGACCCTTATCAGACTTTATATTATTGTAGCATTCAGCATGAATTTTTGGCTTTACTTTAGACATTTGAGATTTTCCACAAATTTTGATAAATCCGTGATTTTATTTTAGATATTTGCTCACAGCATAGAGCTTCGATGATAGCTGCATCTTAATCATACAGCCAAATGAAATCTCTTCTATGAGTGGTGTGTGTAGATTTAGCCTTTTTGTGGTTCATAGCACATTAGAAACAACTGAAATACTATTGCAGCAAGAAAATCTGTTCAAAATCACAGCAAATCCTGCTGCTCTAGGCTTCTGAAAAGGGAGAAATGCTCTGGTTTGTCGTCCTGTTTCTACCATGAAATGTCTTTAGATTTTGTTACAGAGGAAGGGTTTGCCTTTTTACTTTGCAAGGTGAAAATACACCATAGTTAAGGGTGCCTTTGGGAGAACTGCAGACTCTGGATCGCTCAGTGACGTCTTAAAGATCAGCAAAATTTAGCCAACCCAGCTGCTTTAGATGCGCTTGTGATTTGTCCTTCCACCAGGGCTGTGCCTGCAGAAGTCCTCTGGCAGTGGCAGCAGAACCTGGGCATACAGTGGGTGGCCGTGGCAGCTCTTTCTGGTTGAGGAGCCACCTTAGCGTGTCTGTTTGAGACATGTTTGCTCACATGGAATTTGCTGATGATTAGGGCAGACCAGGCCATACAGGAAGGAGTGGAAACCTTAATGCGAAGGACATGCAGCCTGACCATGCATGAGTTATTTGCTTGTGCTTCACCATCTCACAATATGTGGTGACTTTCCTCACCGTATAAAGGATGATACTTGAAAGTTTACTTGGGACTCCTAGGAGTTCCCTTGCATTCTTAATCATTGAATTGCTGAAGTGATGACTCTTGTAAGTCTTTGATTAGCTTCTGGTTTTAGTGGGACTTGAGCATCTAAGTGGAGCAGAAGCTCAAGTTTTTTGACATATCAGCACTTTCATGCTGAGGCAAATGTGAATTTCTGGTTTGATGGTATGATAGAGAATGTACAGCAGTATTTCCTCTCCTTCGTGCTACTAATTTCTGGGGGAAAACACGGTTTTAATTTTATGCTTTGTACAGAATTTCAAAGTTCATAGAGGGTGAGACCACTTCTTGTCTGTAACTGAGGTTACTTAAAAATCACACTTTCACTTCCATCTACATAACCATGCTGGATGACAGCTTTCAGGCTGGGGCTGGTTCTAGGGTTCCTTTTGTATGCAATACCACATGTTTGAATTTATGGATTGCATGTAATCATAATGGCCACATGGCCCTGATCATGAGACAACCTGTTTTTCTCATTCCTAAAAATGTGAAACAGTGACTTGTTTCTCAAACTCCTTCCTGGGTCTGTAATGCTGTCAGCTGCCTGTGGTTAGACAGAGTTGGCACACTCACTTCTGCTAAACCCACCCCTTATTTTTCTTTCCATGAGCTGGCACGCTTGTGCTTAACCACACTGGCTAACGAGTCCGATCTGGTGTTTCCCAGTGGGATATTAACTTCTTAAAGCAATCTGAAGCTTGTTCCCCTTTCATGAAAAATATGGGGAGGTGCAATTCTATTGACTTACACAGAACAAAAGTACTCTGTTTGAGTTGTTGAGAAGGCTGAAGTGTTTAGAGCCTTTTTGCAATTGTAAACAGTAAGATGCATGGTCAAGGACTTCTGTCTTCCAGCTGGGAACCAAGTGGATGTGAATTTTCTCTAATCATGGTGATGAAACTAATAACAGAGTTGCTAAATGTCACAAAGTGGCTTTTGAGCCACAAAGATTTTCTGATGTTATAGCATTTTTTGGTTTTTTGGGGCATCTAGAAACTAAGATAGAACTTCTTCAGCAAAATCCATCCTGATTTTGTGAGACCTTCCCAGGAGAAGTTCTTCATGTAGCTTTCTGCTGAACAGATTGTTACTATCAAATTTTTAAGAGTTTCTTGTGGTCACTTTAGTACAGTATAGTTCTATCTAGTATGAACAAAGTCTGTGGGTACTAAAAATAATGGGCTTTTCCTATTGTGAAATGTGCCTGTGTTTCTGTGCACTTCTTCCCTCAGAAACCAGCTGTGAGGGGAGAAGGAAGGTAGGCTGGTGGAAATCCTAGCGTACTCATGGGGTGAGTCACAGTACCCAGTCAGTGTCTGGGAAGCAGTCTTTGTCCTACTCTGCAGACAGAGTGACATGGAGCTTAATTTTTAATTCTTCTTTCTCCAAAGAAAGGACATTTGCCTCATCAGTGATCATATTTATGCCATTGCAGTCATGTGTGAGTGTGTGTGTCTTCTGCTCTGTTTTTCCTTATCATCAGGAATATCACTTCTCTTAAACCTGATGTTCAATCCTTATCTAGCAGTATCTACTTCAGATTTAAAATCATTAATTTTTTAAGTGTTTTTCCCTAAAATAATGAGTACTGACGTTAATGGGAAGATAACTTCAGGTGTACAATGGGAAAGGTGTATGTAGATTAGGTATTTTTATTGGGGTAGAATAGGTGGTAAAGCTTTTGGAAACAAAGAGAGCTCATAAGAAGAGAATGGCAGACTGAAAACCTCTACTATCCTTTGATTACTATCAGACTCAAACATTTCTGCAGTCTTAGCATGCTAATTAACCACAACTGATACATTATGGATCCTTGTAAATAGCAGTTTTCCTTTACCTCTGGTTTAACTCCTGAAGATACTATATTAGATGTTTATTTTTATCTAAGCTTTGCATTCATTTACCTGTACTGTTTGGTGTCAAAAATACTGAAAAATGTTTTATCTTTTATAAAATATCACAAGATAAGTCTTGTCTGCCTAGAGCTTTATGACAATAACTTTTAAAAGAAAAACATCTCTTTTTCTTTTTTTTCCATAAAATTGATTTCCATTGCTTGCTATTTTCTTTAGTTTCAGTTACAATTTGTTATCAATTCAGGCACTTGGAGATCTTTGTGTGAAACTGGAAGCACAGTACAACTTCTCTAAAGTGAGTTTGTTTCACATAAATGTATTGAAATGTATGTGTTTTCGGAGTTCATTTACGGTATTCTGAGCTTGCATTTTCCCTTTTTTTTTTTTTTTTCCTTATGACACAAAACATGTTAGGGGAACCAAACTGTACCCATTCTTTGGCATTTTTTCAGATTTGTGATTTGACTCCCCAGTATGACCATGGGGCTGCAGCTTTGGCAGTGCTGGAATGGTGCTGATTGTGTGCTGTATTGATGATCTCTAAATTATGTCATCTGTGGTGCATCGTGCTGATTCTTGATACCCAAAGGTCATCTTGGCTTTGCTACTGCAGTGATGCCACACTGGGAGTCAAATCACTTTTATTTCAACACTGAAATAAGAATGCTGAGTGTTCAGCACCGAATTTCATGGCAAAATCGAGTTCATTAATGCACAGTCATATAGTGCTGTCAGAAACTTTAATCTCTTATTACAGGCTAATTAGTAAAGAGTTCAGTGAATAGTTTGTCTGTCCACACTTGGGATTCCACGCTTTGTCTCGTGTGCTGTGTTCCTCAGCTTTGTGTGTGAGAGCATGCACATCTCCCTGGAAAGCATAGCTAGTTACACACCCCTGTGCTAATGCCAGGGGTGCTGTGAGTGTCCAGTCTGGTTTTCTTGTCCTTTGCACTATTTTTGGACTGATGGACTTCGCATGCTTCACTGAAGTTGCCCATTTACAGCAGGGATTTGGTGTATGCTGGGTGCATCTGGCTCCTGCAGAGCAAGGAGTGCCTCCGTTACTCAGCAGGGAGCATCCTGTTATGTAAGGAGGTTTTAAATTTTTTTTTCAAACTAATTAGAAACTTATCAGGGTGAAACTTGTGTATAAGATAGGATCTCTTGGAGTTTCTCATGGATGGAAAGTAATGGCTGTGTCATAAGCAGGAGTTACAGAAGAAGGTTGATAGAGTATTAAGAGTACAGTCATTTAATCTTGTCTTGCTAAAAGTGATGACTGCTACAATAATTTTACATTTTTTAATCAAGAAAGAATATGGAATAAAGACCTTCAGGCAACTTGTTTGTAATTCCCCTAAACGTACTCTGTCTCACATAAAATTACTGCAAGAAGTTGATAAGTCTTTTTTGCTCCGCAAAATCAAAATGAAAATTGCTTTCCATTTTTTCAACCTGGTTCTTCTGCCAGATTTGTTATGTTGGGAACATGATGTGGTGAAAAAGGCATCTGTAACCTCAGGCTCTCAAGAAAAGGCCCATGTTTTATACATTATTCTCTTCTCTTCGATGGATACCTTCTAGGAAATGTCTTTGTTAGTTGTTCTTTTTTTCCAGCACAGAAATACTGCTTCAACATGTTCTGTGCTGAAATGTCAGCGTTGTGCTGTTGTGTAGGTGGTAGTATGTATTATACACAGTTTTCAAAACCTGAATAATCAGTGATGTGCATGACTTTGCCAGGGAAAACAAATGGCTGTGTCATTTTGATTTTGGTATATCAAGAAAATGTAACCTATAAAAGTTAATTAGCATTCTTCCAGAAGGGGGTTGTTTAACTAACATCTTTATTTCCATGTTTTCAGTTTTGTCAGAAGTTGGAGGGGAGTGTTTAATTCTGTTGCTAATATATACCCATAGATTTGCAGAGTGTTTCAGGGAGCTTTATCTACCATGCATCTGTCCTTCATTTCAGCAAACAGATAGATTTTTCACTCACTTGAACAAGCACTTAAATCCACTGAAAAATTATATTCAGTCTTTCATGTGATCTTTTGCATAGTTTTTATAAATAAAATTCCTTGAGGCTGGTGGTGTTCATGTTATCTATCAAAATGTGGTTTTGCCAGTGATTTTTAACCAGAGAAATCCTATAATTTGTCATTGAAATCCTGACCATCCGCATCGCTGGTCACTGCAGTGAGTTGATGTATCTCCACCTCTGATGAATTTGGTTCTCAGGTAGACTCAGTTCTTCCTGTTATCTTGGCTATTACTGTTATTGAATGCACAAGTTTCTGGTCTGAAACAAAACTGAAGTTTGGGCATCTATGATACTGAATGAAGTAATCTCACTTTATTTTCCTGTATAACTCTGCAATTCATTAGCCTTCCTCCACCACTTTAAAAACTAACTGAGAGAAGGTGTAGCTATTTCCACAACAACATTACGTAAGTGTGTGCTAAGATGAGTTACAAAAATTTGAGAACAGACTGGTTTGATAAACTCTGTGTACACCTTAGGTCTTCCTAACATTAAAAACTCAAAGATAAAATCATATTAGTAGCTTTAAAAATATTGTAGAAATGCAAGTTATTACTTCTGGGTAGTAATATTTACAAAAAGTGTTTTAAGAAAAAGCAGATTCTTCTTATTAGAGGCCAGATTCTCAAGCTTGCTGAGGTATACTTGCTGTGTATCAAATACTGTGTTAAATGCTGAAATAAACATAGTCTTATGGATAAATTGGCACTTTTTCCACTATTCTGTAAATGCACACTTGGACTTTTATTTTGGAGTCAGCTGTGATCTTGTATTACAAAACTATATATTGAAATGTTTGGTGTCCTTTAATGCAGAGCATTGGTGGTGGCTGGAGCCTGTGCAGAGGCTTCAGCATTGTAACTGCCTGTGAAACCACCCCACCTCCGTGCTTAACTGAGCCACAGGGAATTGGACATCCCTACAGTTAGCTGAAAAGGTGATCAGGAGCAAATATTGGAAAGATAGTGGGATTTATTAGTCAAAGTGAGGGAGAACTGAACAAATGGTGGCAGGGGGAGGGACTGGGGGCAAAGGAGTTTGACAATTAACAGTGCAAAGAAGACTGAATGGTAAATAAAGTACTGTTGTTTCTGCATTACTATTTTTCAGAAGACATTTCTGTGTTGCCTTGTTATGATTAGGCCTGTTCTGAGCGTAGGGTGTCTGATTTTGTCATCTTTTTGATTATAAATCCAAGAGTCTGGGAAAGCATCTATTCTGACCCTTTTCTAGAAATGGGCCTTAGCATTTCCCTTGGTGGTCCAAAACCATCATGTCTTTGGAGAGTATACATCTTCCAGACCATCCCTGTGCTTTCCTGGAAGCCAGCTCCTTTTGTTCCTCATCCACTTGTTTAAAATACCATGTTTATAACAAGGGTTTGTTGTTTCCCTGTCACTGGTGGTTGCTATGTGTTTCTCTAAGATGAAAGCTGCTCAGCTTTTTCATTTGTCTGAATTTTTGCAAGCTTCTTCATTTACCTGTGTGGTGGTTGATACTCTTCCCTCTTTAGAGAGAGTGTCTTTGTAAAATGTTTTTTTGGGCTAAAGCCCTGTCTATGTAGGATTGAATTCAAACCCCACCTTGGCTGATAACTAATACCCTTCCCTGTATTTCCAAGCCAGTATGCTTTCATAGAAAATTTAGCTTTCCTTTTATATTTTTCGCTGTTTCTAATATGCTTCCTCTGATTTTCAATCTTACCAAGCATTACCATGGTTTGAATTTTTTCCTGTGGGGTCGAAATGCCCATTTGCAATAAACTAACTGATTCTGGGGTTGAGAGATGCAGTTATAGAGAATTATTAAATGCAAAAGAGAATACCCATTAGTAGTAAAGTGTAGATAGTATAATCTTTAAAGTAAGACTATGTATTTTAAGTAATTCATCCACAGAATATCGCTTTCTGACCTTAGTTTTGATTAGTAAACATTGTTTTCAATGCTTTACTGACTCAAGTTGTATAGTTTTCCAGCCTTTGGTGCTTTGGCTAAGAGTAATTGAAATTCTCTTGAAGAATTCTAAATTTTATTTGCATTTTCTCTTTGTAATTTTGCCCTCCTGAGTTGCAACTACTAGGCTTTCCTGTAACATTTGGAAGCTGTTCTTTAAAGCTGTTGACTTTGGAACTGTCCATGTTGGACATAATCCAGGACATGGTTACTGATTACTGCAACACCAGCTTCGAGCCCAGTGATTTATTACATCTCTGTATGTCTGCATAGTTACTTTGTCTTGAACAGGGTATCTCTACTGATGGTAAAAGATGAAAACTCTAATGGTGTTTTCTGTCAGCCTCACGCCTAAAGAAAAAGGTTCACCCTTCACAGCAGAATAATTATATTTCACATACTGGATGTGCATGAGGATCAGTGCTTCCCTACAGTGTGAGAACAGCTTTACTAATGATGCACAGTTCCTTTATCATCCCTTCATCCCCAAACTGCTCAGGTGCAGAGCTGTAGCTGTGAAACCACAGTGAAACTGGGCAGTACCATGGCTTTGTTGGGCCATGGGATCTGCAAACTACACAGCCAGGACCCTCCACCCCCCATGCTTCTGAGGCAGAGTCCAGCATGAAAAGCCAGCTTGGAAACCCAACTGGGTGTCGAGGGCACAGAGCAAGCACAGAGGCAGCCTTCAGGAGCTCTCAGACACATCATCATCTGCCCTGTTGATTGCCAGAGGCTGTTCTGAGCTGTGCAGTTCCAGTGCTTTGCACTGCCCTCCAGCTTCCTTGGTCTTCAGTGGTGGGAGTCAGGGAAACAAGTTCTTGCAAATGAGGCTTTACTTTTCTATTGACACTGTATAATGTACATAAGTTAACCATCTATTTCAATCTCTTTTGAATTTTCAACATTAAGGAATAGGTGACATTGGAAAAGTACTCAGAGCACTGCATTTTTGTCTGCTTTGCACTGTAGTGTGCTAGTGCCAGACATAATAGGAACAATTATAAGGCAAACTCAATAATTTCATTTAAGATTTTAAATGATGTGGAAATCTGGTGAGGAAGAGAGTGAAAGACTGTTTCCAAGGTCTGGAACTGAGAATGGGTGTAAGGATGGGGAGCGTGCCAGGGCCAGGATAGGCAGGCAGGAGGAGAATGTAGTGCACCTTATGAAATGGACTTATTGTTTGTGGGCATGGACAGGTTTAGTAAAGATCTGAATGGTAGCAACGTTGAAAAATAGTATCTCATATGCACAAGTTACTCTGAAGGTGAGTTAGACTTTTGTGCATGGTTTTGGGAGAAGGTGAAGGACCTGGAGGTGGGAGAAAGATAAACACTGAGTCATCAGCTCAGACTTCTACAGGCTTGGGTTGTGTAAAAGTATTCTGGAAAAGCCGAATCAGACAAATATTTGTGTGCTTAAGACATGATATGGACAGGAAGATGTTTCCAAAGGCCTGAGAAGATTTATGTTCAGTTTAGTATCCTCTTCTTAAAATGGTGAATTAAGAAGGAAAAATTTGCAGCAGAATATTACTATGGGGAGGCCATGGACATTTGGTTGCTTTTGCATTAGTACAGAATATGTTTATACTTTCTGTCTCTAGTCAAATTTTTACATTCTGGGGTATTGTCACGCATTAGAGTAGAAGACGAGATCTTGCTGTATTTGAGTTCAAGTGAGGAATTATCAAGAACTTAGCAGGGAGGAAAATAAAAGAGAAATGTCAGTAATATGGTGAGCACTTTTCTGAGCTAAATATTCTATCGTACACAGTTTGTGACCTCACCAAAAGTTCAAATTTCCTTTGCCAAATAGAAAAAAAAAATATGATTTCTACCTAAATAAATATTCATTACAGTATTTTGTGCAATTCATAATGTTATTTTACCTCAAATAATGATGAAAAATGGAGAAATAATATATATGTGTATTAATGCCAAATGACATGAGCTTCCATTTTAAAAGTTTTCTTGGAAAAACCAGCAGACTTCATTCCCTCCAGTACTGAAAGAACTGGAGCTATTGGTCTATATAAAAATTATAAGTGACAATAAAACCTGTCTATGTGAATTAACTGCATGAAATTAATTCCATGAGAAAGGGTTAATATGTCATTATTACAATAATTACAAGTCTTGGAAAAAGAAGCATTGCTAAGTGAGAAAAGAAGTGTTGCATTCAGTTCAAACTCTTTTTGAGAGGTTGCATTTATTTTTTTAAAACTATTCTACATTTTTCTTCTGTAATTCTTCTGTATTTCAGTGTGAGGATGAAAAACATACCTTCCAGAACAAACCCCTACTGTAATAAGAATTACAGAAATGGGCAATAGTGCTTTTATACTTCTATAGAAGTGTAACATTTATTTTTATCTACCTATATATATATAATATTTAAAACTAGTCCTTTCTTTCTTGTCAGTGTGCTGTGCCATATGGTGCCGAGCAACATGCCAGATGATAAAAATATTCCTAGAACATATGATATCATCAGTCAATTCAAGAGGGGTGAAACTTCTTGACCAAAGCATTTGTGGCTTTGATACATTTTCCTAGGTGTAAAGTGTATATTTTGAAATGATGAAGTGTGTCCAAGAGGTCTCCTTTGAATTTGCATAAGCAAATTCTAAAATACCATCTTAGAACATTTTGCTTGTTAAAAAACATGGAAACGAAATAAATTTTGTTTTAACAAAGGAATTCATTGCAAAGCGCTTCTTTTCATAGCAAAAAATGATTCACTGCCTTCCTTTCAATATATATTGGTGATTGCTCTGGTACTGGAACCATGCCATGTAGAATGGCATCTCTCCATCTCCCTTCTCCACTTGCAGAGAAGTCAGAACACAGTGCTTGGTCAGAGGGTGTTTGTGTTTGGTGCAGACAGCTATCTGTACAAAATTGGGAAAAGACCATGTGTCTCCAGGAAAAAAACCCAAAACATGACAGTATCAACTATTATGGTTTTTTATCTGAACAACTGAAGTAACTGAAGTTACTCAGATGTTAATCCTGGGGTTTACTTACTTTGTGTTGAGGCTCTTTCTTTTTTTTATCTGTTGGCATAAAACACTGAAAAAAGAGAAAATGAAGTGTTTTCCCTTGGCAGTGGGAGTTGTGGTCAAGTGGTCTGCTCCAGGGGAATAGTGGGTCTTTCTTCAGAAAATACTCCCAGGATGCTACAAAGCAAACACAAGACATTATGAGCTTTGGGGACAATGCTGCAGGAAAAGTGGCCTTTGTAGAGGGCTGAGTGATATATGAAAATAACAAACTTGCAGACCAGAAGTGCCTGCACAGCCTGTGTCTTTAACTGCCAGCCAGTCCTCTGTTCGTTTTGTCTTTGTCCTGGGACAAATATTAAGGACAAATGTTTCAGCTTTGAGTCAGGACCTAAAAACTATACTAGTTGATTCATTGGTATCATGTCTGTGTCACTGGACTCTTTCTTCCCGCTTGTCTTCCTTCATCTATTTCCTTACAGTGTCCGCACTATAACTGATAATCTCCTCAGTTGTCAGGCCTGGGGTTCCTGGGTCAGTATTTATTTTTGACTCACCTTAAAACTGAAGTGTGTATTGCAGCATTTTTTGTTCTGTATTCCCTGTTTTAACATTTCCAGTCCTTAAGTCATCCTCACTTCCCCTCCTGTCAAATGTGTGTTAGGGACTCAACTGACCTTTTTGTGGTCAAAAAAAATGCCTTACAAGAATTCTTGAATATCCCAGAATAAATATCTCAGTTATATAAGGCATGGTTTAAAAGAAAGTGTATGGTCTGATTGTAAGAATGTAATTTGTAGAATGAATTAATTAATTGGGCCAGAATGAAAAGTAGCATTCAGAAGTGTGGTTAAAAATCTGGTTTGCACATTGTCGAGGCTCAAACCTCTGATGTTACAGTCTCACCAGTTTCCAGTCATCCATTTAATTCTCAGAGAGAAAGGATGTGTATTTACACCTTAAACTATGGAAAAAGGTGTATATGATAGAAAGGAAGGTGGGATTTTTTTGCACAATTTGAAGAGGGAAAAAAGAGTTACAAAAAAATTTATAAAACAGGGAACAAAACGTAAATGCTATCATAAATTATTGTCTTCTGTGCCAGCAACTGTGTTGTTGATGTAATGGAAAAAAATGCAGTCCATACTTCTAGTCTATACTTTTCAGCCTTTCCTTGTTGTGAGTATTCTTCTACATATTTAATAGTTCTCCATAACAAGGTCTTTAAAGCCATTAACCCATCAGCAATTTGCTTTTACAGGTTAATATACTTAAAAATTATTTTGTAATAGAATATCCTCATTAAAGGGCAGATTTATTAACAACTCTCCCTCCACAACTCCCAGTTTTTTCCTTTGATACCACAACGTACTTACTTCAGTGCTTTTACATTGACCAATTAGTTTAGCAAATGTAGTGCTTTGCCTTGTGCTTGAACTTGTAACCTTTTGAGTGTCTCCAGAGGTCCATCCCAGCACAGATATTTTAATAACTCAGACACTTTATGGTTGTTCAGATTTTGTATATTTAATGCAGAACTAAATGGGGTGCAGATCCAGTGCCAGCTAGATTATATCACCTTTTAGGATTTGTGGCTCTCTTTTGGAGAGCTGGATTTACCATGCTGACATTATTTGCTCAGAGCTGCTGCCTACAGCTGTTCTTTTCCTAGAGTCAGACTTCTTGTGTTCATCATTTGTGAAACAGAACACATGCCTTTTCCATGTTTGCATTTGACAATATAACCACAGAATCACAGAGCCAGCCAGGTTGGAAGGGACCAGCGGGTCATCTGGTTCAACCTCCTCCTCAGGCAGGGTCAGCCCAGAGCACATGGCACAGGATTGTGTCCAGCTGGTTGTTGAGTATCTCTAGTGGTGGAGACCCCACAGCCTTTCTGGGCAATTTGTTCTATTGCTCATTTGCACAGTAAAGAAGTTCTTCATCTTCAGGTGGAACTTCTGTGCATCAGTTTCCACCCATAGCCTCTTGTCCTTTTGCTTGTCACCTACTCTTTAGATACTTACACAGATTTCAGAGGTTCCCTCTCAGTCACTGGGCCTGCTCCTGGAGCTCCATGTCTCTCTCATACTGTGGATCCCAGAATTGCACACAATACTCCAACTTTGGCCTGACCAGGGCTGAGTAGCAAGCTACTGATTCAAATTTTGAAAATGCAGTCAACCCACCTGTATTATTTCTTCTCCAAACCAAGATCAGAGGTACAGAGTCTGTATAAGCCTGTGGTCCATCTATGGGTATGAACTTATCCTTTGCCTGCAATGTCTGAATGCCGTTGCTGAGGTCGTCTAAGCCAAGGTGATCGGGGACAAACCATGTTGCAAATGTGGTCCTTTCCTCTCAGGAAAAACAGAAGTAGTTTTCTGTATTTAAAAGCGAAAGACAAATGATTTCTTAGTGGGGTTCAGATACCTAAAAATATTCTTTATCACTAACTTTAGGCTGAACTAGGCCAGTATGTCAAAGCAAAAGGCATGTATGTGAATTAAAAAAAAAAAAAAAAAAAGCAGTATTTAGCAATGTTATACAATTATCTTTCACCTCCTTTCTGAGGATCTTGTCATCACAGTAATTTGGGGCTAGACAGCATTATTGTCCATAACCCACTGATGAGGGGAATGAGGCATGGCTTGAGACTTTAAAGATGCTGTTAAAGGAGGTGAATGGGTTCTGGACTAGTATGGGGCTTGGCTGTGCAGTCAGTTAGATACTACAGGAGCCATGTCTGATCCATTGCCAATCCATGGCAATCCCGTACATTAGATCATCTAATGGGCACTGGTCTCTGCATCCTAACATTTATTAGTTTGCTGTCTTACTATTGTAACCTGCAGACCATCTCAATTAATTCTCAAGAATGACCAACACAGTGGGAAGAGAACCACTGTCTAAACAAGTAGGAGCTAATGAGGCTGTGTGATGCTCCGTGCAGCCCTAGGGCAGGAACCTGCCTGCAGACTGTCTTGGCAGGTGCCCCTCTTGTGTAAGCTCAGCTAGGCTGCCCCTGGGCTGCAGCTGGATTGTTTGCTATATAATGCACTTAAAGAAAGCAAATGAGGCACAGTTTACTATGGTACTATTATTTCTTAATGTTTGTGAAACAATTAATAAACCTTCTCAACCTTAGCTAACCAAACAAAGTATGTTCAATGGGGCTCTACAGTCTCCTAAGTGGTGAAGAGTAACTGGAGACAGAAAAGCTCAGAAGTTATAGGCAGTGGTGAAAAGGATTTGTGGGCCCTTATAACTTTGAATACTCATAAGAGATCACATTTTTAGAAGGTGGAGAAACATGGTTATGAGCACAAAAATAAGTAGGTTTGTATGGGTTAGTGCACTTGGTTCACTACACAAGCAAATGCATATTTCAGTACCTAATTACCTCTCCTGAAGTGTAGTTATGCAATGCATCCACCCACTTGCTATAAACCTGAATGAAGATATAAGCTGCATATAGGTTGTTTACATTGCAAATCTCTGCCTCTTTTAGAAAACCCAGCTTTTACTCGCTTCATATGAGCAGCTCAGAGGATTTTAAGAATTCATCTTAACAGAAAGCAGATGGTTTCAGAAAGCTGAAATGAAGAAGGAAAAGGAAGAAGTTGAACATCAAAACTAAAATGTATAACATTAAGTGAAAGCTACCATGATAGATTTTTTTGGTTTTGAAGACAGGGCATTACACCAATTAGTTTTGTGTCCTGTTATGCAAGTAAAAAGGAAGTCCTAAAGATGTTTTTAAAGAGACAACTTTATTTTTTTTCTTCTCTGGGAAATGTTCAACAATAAATTGCAGAGGTTCCTTCTTTAATTGTCTGTCTCATTAGGAGATGGTGTCTGGTTGCTGTACCTAAGTTTTTCCTAGCACCTCCACTTGCAAAACCCCATGTTTCTTGACTGTGCAAGACCCCAGGGCTCTTGTCTTTGTGATAAGGTGAAAGAGGCATTTACCTGCCAGACAAGGGAATGTGAAATTCTCCAGTGTCAGCAAGAGAGCTGTGTCTTTCTGCTCAGTTCAGCCTCCATCTCCGAAGATATGTCCTGCCTCTATGCGACTCTGTGGATTAAGGAACTTCAAAAGGACACTTAACAGTCCTACTGCGAAAATCAACAGACTGTTTTAAATTATCAGGAAGAGTAATTTTCTTTCTCAGTATCAATATTTCCTTATTAAAAGGAGAGGACAAGATTTAAATATAGCATAAAACTTCCAATACTGTGTAGTATTTCTTGGAGGACTGTGTTTGCTATGTTTATTTGCCTCAGGGGTAACACTTTTTTATGTACATTGTGAGGCTCAATAGTCTGGCAGCGGCAGCGCTCAGAGTGCTTTTTCTTGATACTGTGCATCTGTCTCTGTTATGGTATCTATAGCAAAGTTGGTAGGGAAGAAATAGATATTGAAGATGTCTCTGGACTCAGTTTTTCAGTGTTGCTGTAGTTAGGTTTTTTAAAGGGTTGTGATTAATTTTTGTGAAAGGGAAAATACCAACCTTTTTTGCTTGTGGGTATTCTTAAAGGAAGAGCGATGAAAAATTCCCAGAGGAAATTTTGCTGTAAATACTGTGAGGACTAATTAATGCCTATTGCTTCCACATGCATAAATAATCTTTTTGGGCTTGTGTGGGAAGGATCATATATGCTTTATCTATGATCACTATTTGGTCAACATGATTTTTTTATTATTTGAAGCATATTCTGTCATGAACTGTTGGTCTCATCTTAAGAACCAGAGGTATTTAATATGAGTATAATCCATGGTGTCCATATCTGGCAATGTCACTACTGTCATTATGATTTTTATACTGAAAGCTCATCTTTAAGTAGGTCGTATAAGTATTATATCTTCTCCTTTCCACCTTCATTTCTACAGAGACTGACGTCCAGTGGCAATATGATGCTGCTATTGTCACCTGTGCTGTGTGAACTTCCAGAGCAGAGCCTCAGCTTCCCAGTAGAAAAAGATTTCAAAACAGGGCACCATAAATTACAGAGATGACAGATTATTCAAATCTCCAGATAGGTGGAGAGTTGATTGTGTAAACAAGCTTTTGTTCTTTAAACTTCATGAGCAGGTGATTCCATTTTTAAAATACTCCACTCCAGGGACTTTTTGTTCATCCTCAGGAAGTTGATGTTTGCAAACTACAGGCATTAGGCAGGTGTCTAGCAGCAGTAGCAGAAGCACCATTAATGTGCATCTCCATAAAAATGTAGCTAGTGATTATTATTATTGGGGAAATATATATATATATCCGTACATATTCTCTATACCTTTGTGTACTATATAGAGCAAGAGATATTCAGAAAAGGGCTAGCTATCCACGTGGTTTGTTAAGACCCATGCCTTCTGTTGCTTTTCTTCTGTACAGGTTAGCTAGGGATATAAATAGGAAAAGAAGACTATTTCCTCAATGGATTTTTTTTTCAGATTCTCTTCTAATCTATTTATGTGCCGGTTCAGAGTTTTATGCCTGTAGCTATTCTACAGTTTCTGAAGATGGCAACTTGCTTCAAAGGCTGATGAAAACTTGAACTGGAATGTTTCCAAGTTGGAAAGTCACTTTCTCGTGACTACAGGAAGTCAGCATTATTGAAGAAAGCATAGTAAGCCTTGCATTAATACAGGACTGTACCTAGTAAATATAGGTTTACAAAGTCAAGAGCAATGGCTTAATTATGTATTAAGTCTTTGGCTCTTAGGTAGCACTTACGAGTTGGTCTGGGTAAGTTTTCACTGAAGTCACTGCTAAAATTGGTGTCAAGATTGGACAGCCTGACCCTTAGGGTCCTGTTTGTGAGGTCAGATGGTTAGCTTGTGCTTTGGATGCTTTCCTGTCCTTGAATGCCCACATGCAGAACTATTGGAGTAATTGGTCTGTTTAGAGTTCATAGCTTAATTTGTTCATATTGAAAGCTTTTGCAAACAGCAGCACTTAGCACTGGCTTATGCCGGGGTCAGTGCTGGTCCCACCTAGCCCAAAAGAAACGGTGCTGACGTCATTGTCTGGAATGCCATTCATCCCTAGAGCCCAAGGGTAAAATCCGCTCTGGACTGAACCCCTCCTTGCACTTTGAAGCAGTTTGTGTCCTTGGATTTGCCAGTAGAGGAGCATTTCCTTTGTTCATTTTATTCCTCCTTGTGGGCTATGTTTGCTGGTGGTTAGCGTAAATGATACAGAGAACCTTCCCCAAGATTCATCTGCCTGCATCTGCAATTAGGGGAGCACTTATAAAACATCTCATTTAAATAAGTCTAAAACAGACTAGAGAAATTGCAACTCAAAAGGAGACAGCTAATCCAGATGTGTCCTGGTATGTCTCTGCCAGAACTGGCCACATGTATGTAGCCAGGAATTTGTTTTTCTTGCTACTCTCAAAAACGGTTCTGATAGCACATGTGCACAGTGTTTCAAACTGAATTAAAATTGTCCTTCAAATTTGGTATCCAATGGATTTTGCAAACACTTGTGTTTTTCTAAGCTCTCCTGAGGATAAAACTCATTTTATGTGAATGTCCCAAGTACAATTGATTCTGGATTGGTAACAGCTGCTTCAAAAAAAAGGAGTCTTTTATGTTAGCAATTCTAGGCAGACACTCAGATTTTAAACTCTGGATTACTCTAGCCTTTCTCCTCAATTTTCTCAAGGGACTAGTGAACTTAAACAAATAAAAAAAATTTGGATATATGTAACGTTGTGCAAACCATGGTTTTAGCTGTCTGGAGGGATACAACAAGTACGTGGAGACTGGAAATCTAATTTGAAGACATGACATTAAGAGACAGTTTAAACCAGGAAAGAAATTTAAAATTTAATTTACTGGAGTAAATATTGTTTTAAAAAAAAGAAAGAGTTTCTTAGATGGTCAGTAGAGGGCAGGCATATTTTATTTCTGAAGAACCTTTGCCCACTACTATGTGCAAAGAATATTTGTTCTATCTTCAGATTTAAGGAGTGTAAGTCTACTTTGTCATATCACTGTGATATAAATCAGCAGTAGTAATTTAAAAAGACATTGTCAACCCCTTTGAGGAGCTAAATGTCCATTTTAACGCAATTGGAGGATATGAGTTATGACTACAGGCATTTAATTTCTGTGTTTAGATTGTAAAAACCATGGCATAAAAAACCTGAAATATTACCTCTACCAAGTACTAGATAAGAATCATTTCTCTGCTGAATTCTGTAAAATGCAGTCGTTCTTTCTGATGTGAACTACTATATCACTAATGGTGTGGAAACACTCTTGAAAGTCACGATTGTTTAAATCTTCAGCTCAGTAACAGAGATTCTGCTTGAAGATCTGACTAGCCAAGCGACTTTAAACCTAAAGGAGCAATGCCTCTTTTAATTTCTACCTGCCTTCCTCTGTAATTGAAACAGTGTTTGTATTTCAGCTGGACAGAATACCTAACAGGTTCTGAGTACAGGGTAAAATCAGTGTCATATCTGATTAGCTCAACAGAAAAAATTAAAGCGGATTTAAAGAAGCATTTATTCTGAATGAGCTCATTTTCCCCCAGATACGTTTTAGCCCTGAAACGAATTGTAGACAGGGTATGTTCTGGAAACACGTTAATATAAACACATCTCTAATATTGTTAAGATATACCACTTTTAAAACCTTGTAATGAGATTTATTCTGAAAGAGAAAGTGAATGATAAACAAATACATGTTGATTCTGTAAAAGACTAGAATTTTTTTTTTTTTTGCCTGTAAGTGTGCATACTCATATATGAACTCTTATTTATATTTATAATCTAACTTGCTATGCTGAAGCTACACATGTAAGAAGCAGTAACATGAGACAAGGGTCATGTCATCTACCATTTCTTTCTGTAACTTGACGGTTGTATTTTTTTCTGGCAAGGTTGGTGTTCACACAGGCACCTTTAATTAAAAATAGTTTGAAGATTTGTCCCAAAATATGTGGTTGGCATTCACTTTGTCCTCTCTGTATCCATCAATAGAAAAGTCTTTGTTAGATTTCAGAACTATTCCAGCTAGAAGAAGTGAATAAAAAGATGTTGGCTACCAGCTCCAGCTTCATAGGCTTTGGAATTCTGGGTTTGGATGCCGGGTTGCCTTTGTTATGAGCAAGACGTGTGTGACTGAGATGCCGAGGTCCTTGAATCACACCTGCAACTGAAAATGAAACCAAGTTTGGGGGATTACCTTTTTGTTCTTTCTAAAGAAAAGCTGTGGTCTTACAGGCAAGGAGCTGAATTTTTATGCTACTCATGCCTTCCAGATGGTCTTCGGGATTAGTTTCAATTTTTCGTTCTAGAAATTAATGGAGGTCCATATTTTTGTGCAATCCCAGCTAGATACCGAGATGATGAATCTCTGTAAGAAACGAAAGCTGATTGAAGAGATGCAAATGTTAGAACCCTCAAATGATTTCAATCAAAATTGGACTTGCTATCATGTGGGTACATGTTACTAAATTAACTTCAATTTTATCTACTTGTGTCTTTGTTGAAGTCATCTAGGCAGATGGAAGAACTGTCCATATGCGGCCTATACCGTATACAAAATTTACAGGATATACTTTATTCTAATCTTGTGCTTAACTCCTAAATGATCTAGTGTTATATTTCCTATGAAATACTAAATATAAAATCTGAATTTTCTGCTTCAGACTTTTAGGTGATTGGATTTCACAGCACTCAGACTGGATAGAAAATCTAATGCTTCATTGTGTATTGTTCTGTAACAGTGATGACACTGCAGCAAAATATTTGAAAACATATGGGTCTTAATTTAAAAAATGTTTTTTCTATGTCTAATGTCTAATGATATAACCTTCATCAGGCCAGCAAATGTTTCAAAATTCTAATGCATAAGCTTTCAAAGATGACCTTTTCCTTTAATTTTTTTGTTTTTGACTTGAGATAGTGAAACTACTGTAGTGTAAATTTCAAGATTACTTGCACTGACAATGTCAACTTGAAACGTAGTAATTTCATAAAAAAAATAGAGCCAGTGGTTTCAGGAAATGTTTCTATTTCTGTGTTACCTTGCCAGTTTCTATAGTTCTACTGTTATATTTTCCTCTTTAATGACTTTCATATCCTGTGTTGGACTGCAAGGCTGTCATAAAAGCAGCGGAAAATCCATTTATGCAGTTTAACACTGACAGACTCCAAACAAAATGATACTTTTATACACAAATTCTTCAGTGAATTTTTTACATTCATTCTTTTCTCACAAAGTAAACAGAAATTAGAGAAGATAGTTGTTTTTATTGGTGTTGCCTCTAAATGCAAACTTATTTATTATTACATTAGTGCTGAGCATGGTAAAAGCCCAAAATACTTTCTCCTGCAAAAAGCTATATCATAAAAACAAGACAAAGAGATGGCTATAGAGGAGACAGAGAAGAACAGGAATGGACTGCTATACAGAAGGGCAAAGATTTTTTTCAAGGAGCACTGGAACAAGGTCTTACTTAATGTTCTCAGTACTACCTTAAAAAATCTAGAAGTGCTGTTTTAGTTTATCTGGGTTTTTTTAAGAGTGAGGGCCCTGGTGTGTGTAGGCTGTCATGAAGCATACGTTATCCGTCTACCATATCCTCCTTAGAAATGGTATTTGGACCACCTGGGGTCTCCAGCAGTTGCAAAATCACTCATCCTAAATAAGGCTGAGGAGCAGCCGTGACCAGAGTCAAGTGTGAGCTGTCCTTCAGGGCTCTGGAAGCTTCTGGTGAAGACATGTCCAGTGCTGTGTGCTCTCGGGCTTGGTCTTCTCCTCCTGCACTCACTCGACTCCAGAGGTGCTGGCACGGCGATTTCCACAGCCCTGCCTGCCCTGGGAACCCTGCCATGCAAGAGGTGAGATGTGCTGCAGCCAACGTGAGTGGAAACAGCAGGGTGGGAGGCTGAATTGAGATAACCCAGACATGGCTGCAAAATGATGGGCAACACTTGGTTTAATACCTGCATAAAACCCTGAATGGTTAAAAAGACTTATGGAAGAGAACTGAGAAATAGGTCCGATACAGTAAGATGGGAAAAAAAAATAAAGGCGTGACAGGGGGTGAGAGATGAGTCTGTGGGGGAGGATGGATGTGTTGGAAACTGAGAGGAGTAAATAGAAAAAAAGTAAGAGGAAGGCTGAAAAGAAGTGATAGAAAGGAAGAAAATAATTTCTGGTTTATCTCTTGCATAAAAATATGTGCATGGGAAAGAACTCACTTGGTTATTAGGAGAATACAAAGAATTGGGAAAGACAACCAGGGAAACGTTAAACTGGAAGTAAAACAGAGAGGGAAAGGGGTTTCTTGTTTGGGGATTTTTTTGTGATTTTTTTCTTTGTTTTTTGGGGGGTTTTTGTTTTTGTTTTTTTTTTGGAACAAAATGCTCCCAGATTGCCGCTCCCCCCCCCCCCCCTTTTTTTTTTTTTTTTTTTTTTTCTGGCTAAATATCTCCTGATTTCACAATATATTCTCATTCTTTAAACTGAGGTGGGATTTATGACTTTCCCATAATATTTATTACTCTTATTGCAGTACCACTCAAAATCTCAAACAAGGCCAGGACCTTTCTGGGAAAGAGGCTATGAAAACAAAGAAAGATGATAAATTCTGTGTTCTGAAGCCTCTTCCAAAGGCTGTTACAAGCAATGTGAAGATTCCTTTTAATGTGACTGAGTGGGTAACATTTTAAATGGGCTAGAAAACTAAGTATTTGTCTGCATGTTGCAATAATGTGTCACTAGGAGACCTAAAGCCAGCCCTGAAAGTCTGAGCAGCAGAAGTCTGAGGTAATTCATCCCAAAATGCAATATGAACTCCTGGCCTTATTGGAGAAAGTGGGAATAGGATTTCAGACCTGCAGCTTCTCAGAAAAGAATTAGATAAAATTATTCTTCTAGGTCTAAATGGCTCTTGCACTGTGGCAATGTAATGTAATCAAAGTGTTTAACTTCAAGAGGGTCCTAGTGTAGAAGTTGGCCAGGTTTTGCTGGTTTGATCTTTAGCCGTAAGCCATGTTTAATGTAATCGGAAGCAGCGTGGCAGGGCTGAAGAAAGTCAGGCTTGTTATTAATTCCCTGGATACTCCTTTTTCCAGTTGCCAAGTCCAGTTTAGCCCTGGTTTGATCCCCCAGAGAAATGTTAGGACAATTCATAAGTACCTAGACAATAATCAGGTGATAAAAAACAGCCAGCATGAATTTGTCAAGAACAAATTGTGTCAAACCAATCTCATTTCCTTCTTTGACAGAGAAACTGGCCTAGTGGATAACAGAGAACTAGGAGATGTGATGTGTCTTGACTTAAGTAAGGCTTTTGACACTGTCCAACATGACATTCTTATAAGCAAGCTTGAAAAATATGGGCTAGATGAAATTGCTGTAAGTGGTTGCAAAGCAGTTGAAAAGTGCTTTGAAAGTTGAAAAGAGACGTTATTGATGGTGCCCTTCCCAGCTGCAGCAGGGGCCCCTCACCTGGCTTTGCTGAACAGGCTCTTCCACAGAAAGTTCTGCTCTCTGGTCCATCTAATCCATCATTCAGAATCCTAATGAGAAAATACACTTTCTTTTTTCATAGAGTCAGGCAGGGGTAGGCGGGGAGGTTTGCAACACTTCCGAGCAGTGAATTGGTTCAGAAATATCTATATAAAAATTGACCAGGTGAATTTTTGGTAAAGAAGGACACAATACTGCCCACAATACAGTAAATGCATAAAGACAAAAGGTAGGAGTAATTGAAAGGCAGAAAAGTGTCTGGGGCTTTAGGAGATCACAAGTGAAATACAACTCACAAAGGAAATGCTATTGCAAATAAAGCACCTCTTTTTTCGGGATTCTTTAACAGGAGTGTCATGTGTAAGACATGGGAAGTAATTATTTTGCACCATATGGTGCTGGTGAAGCCTCAGCTGGAGTATTGAATCCAGTTTTGGGGACTGCATATAAAGAAAGATGTAGATAAATTGGAGAGTTTCCAAAAGAAATCATGATGAAATCAAGAATTTTAAAAGTATTTTTAAATGAAAGGTTAAGGAGTTAGTTTTGTGTAGGATATTTATTCCCCTTTTTATGCAGCAGAGGGGCTAAACAATCTCCTGAGGTGTCTGAGAGTTCTGTTTTTGTAGTCCTAACTGTAATTTCATCAATCCGAATAATATGCTCTCCTCAGTAACACTTAGCTAATGTTATAACAGAGGTGTGGGAGAAGTTCTAAAGGAGGAAGCAGACACTGGAAGCGGCTTCAGAGGATCTCTTTGTGCAAGTTCAGCAGTACGGAAGAGTTTACTAGGAAAATGAAAGTCCATGTTTAAAACTGATTATCATTAGTATCATTAGTAGTGTAGAGAAAAAAACTACTTTATAAATGATGACTACGTTTGTGTGGTCACATGAACTAAAATATCTTCATTTTTACAGGTTGGTACCATCTTTCACCACTCAGGGATTTCCTTCGGTAAAGTTTTCATCACTGTAGATTTCTGATTGGATTCAGAATATAATTTCCCTGAACTGAAAGCAATAGATTAAGCATGATGTTTTTAGTAAACAAAATTTTTTAGGAAGAAAGTAAGTCCACATTCACAGTATATGGTCAGATTTGTCTTTCTCTTATGACTGTTTCTCAATGCTAAAATACATCTGCTGAGTTGTATCCTTTAGACAGTAAGGTACTGGCAAAGATGATTGCTGACCCTTTGATTCTTTGCTTTTCTTTAGAACTGACAGAAAGTTCCCAGCATTTGGAAGATTCAGTCCCACGTGCTCTGCTGAAAAGCAGTTAGAGTGAGCACGACTGTGCAGCAGCTCAGCTCAGTTGGACTAATGCAGTGCCAAGTATGGCATTTATCTTTGCTGTGGAAAAAATCATGTGGTCCAACACAATATTAATAGATCTGTAATAATGAATCTTTTTTAAATGTTAGGTAAGGAATAATAAGTAAAACACCATTTTTTTCACAGAAGCCAAAATCCTTCTATCTGACCTCAAGAACAGTTAGACTTTTCAGTGTGACTTAAAGGAGTTTGAGTTTCTTCAGTATTGTAGGTATTTGTGGAGGAAATTGGAGTAATGCATCCTGTGAAGATAACATCCCAGAAGGATGATACTTCCATTTCTTATCTCTAGGTCAGGCTTTGTGGCTAGTGGAGCTGAGGAGCCCTTCACACTTGTCTCCAGACAAGTGTGGCACAGCCATGTTCAGGGGAGCACAGACCCTCAGCTTTTTAATAGCACAGCTTCTTTGCCTTGGAGGCTGCTTAACATTGGTGACTTGGTTGGAGATGATGTGGTTGTCCACAGGTATGTACAGAATTTATATCATAGTGCATCCTGTGCCTTTCTCAATACAATGCTTCAAAAGCATTTGTGGTTTGTCTGAAAAAAAAACAAGCAAAAAACCAAAAAAAAAGGATCTCTGTTTCTTAGATACACACAAGCAAAAAAAAAATTTAAAAAAATAGCAGGACCTGGTTTAATACACAGCAAACCTCAGGCAGCTCAAAGTTAAACTTCCCATTCAATTCCTAATTCATTGCTTTTGTTTGTGCGTATTGCAGTATGTGGTTGGTGAGATTACCCACTGATTGTAATTTTTCATAGTGGTGCTGCTATTCCACATAAGGAATTAAGACTGAAGCTTCCTTTAGTGCTTGCACTTTGCAGTGTTACAGGGCATGTGGAAGTTGTTTTGTGAATGTGCAAGGGGGGCTGCACGTGGGTGCGAATTAATAGAGTTTTTAAATGTATTTTTAATTTTTATCTCCAAGCAATGCTCTATTATCAGCTAGATGATAAAATGTCTTGAATAGTTGACTCTAGGGCTTTCACTAAACTGCCCATGAATGCTGAAACCATCTGTTTTTCTGGACGTTTGTCAGGGTGAGTGTGGCAGAGGCAGCTGTTTGAAAAGGGACGCTTTGGATGATGAACCAGCCCATTGTCTCTGAGCGATGCGCTTGCATTCAGCAGCTCTACCCAAGCGTACTATAGAGCAATCAAAATCAAACTATTGTTTGTCCCAATCATATTGATCTGAAAAGAAGGTGGTGGGATGACCGCATTGTAGATGCAAATAGTTGTTTAGAGCAGCTGTATGCTGGCCAATATGTACCACAGTAGGATTCCCACATGGAAGCTAGAGGGCTCCCTGCACCCTACTGGGGACAGAGAAAAGATGATGCCAGATTGAACTTCAGTCTACAGCAAAAAGGAAGGATCTGGACTGTTGGTATTGCTAGTAATTTGCTTTTTACAGTAATGGTTGACATTAACCCTGTAGTGCCTTAGTAACTAAAGCCAATTGTTTGGGTTTTTTTTTCTGAAAGCACATTGCGAAGAGAGATTATCAAGAAGATAATTACCTAAAGCTACTGCGATGAAATATAGAAGCAATTGAATAGCTTAGATGTCAACTATCAATTTTCTCTTCTATAAAATTAATTGCATTTTTGTTGTTGTTTTCTAAGCGGAATCATTCATGCACTGTTTCAAGTTTTCATAATTTATTTATGATGATGAAAATATAGCAGCTGAATCGAAGCATATTGTGGTGTTCGTTTCCCTGTTAAATATAGCTGTCTTATCTCTGCAGAAAGCAGAGGAAAATTTGATCTTTAGTGCATGTAATGAAGATTATAGCTTTTAGTTTGGAGTAACTGAGAAAGCTGCACTTCATCCATTAACATTTTAAGCTTTTTAGTTGTCCTTGTCACTTCATTGCATGCATGCTAATATCTCCTCATATAAAATTTAATCTGTCGAACTAAATGAAGGAATTAGTATCTGAAAGACATCTTTCATTAAGCAATTAACGAATCTTTCTAACAAATCTACAAAAGCATATGTGTTTATATTTAATAAGTATTTGTATGATCAGCCAATTACAATACATAGATACATCTTTTTTGTTTATTTATGATATTACAAAATATAAACTTACAATTAAGTTGTGATTATGCTTTAGAAAATGTAATTGTCAACAACTGTGGTTAGGGGCCTGTTGCCTTTAAGAATCATATCACAGTCACACAAAGCTTAATATTAATTTCTTTGTGTAAGAATCTTTTTTTGCTTTCTCTTTGTGATCCATTGATGGAAATGATGAGGTAGTAAAGAATCTGCAGAGGGAACACATTCAAGGATACGTCTTTTTCAAATTAACAATGATGTATATGTGCATGTAGGAGGGAAGCAAACAAGAAGAGGATGGCAGCCTGGATGAAAAGATGATCACCTGCACCAGCTGCAACATGTTTCTTTTCACAGCATAGAGTAGCTTTTCAAATGTACTCTCTATTCAGGCTGCTTGCATAATTTAATGAAGGGATACCCCAGCCTAACTTAAACTATTACTAAACCACTGTCAGTCTCTGTGTAAAAAAGTGAAAAACATTAGTAAAAATAGCAACATTGTCCTTTTGCCCTTGCACCATCATTAACTTATTTGGGAGTCATTTTCTTATTAGTATCTGTGGGTGCTTCCTTCCTGGGCTTCCTTCTTGTTTGAATTAATAGTTTTTAGAACACTCCATGCAATATATAAATATCCAGTTGCTGCAGCACTTCGAATTTGTCAATTGACTAGTAACTGTAATATAAAGATAAAAAAAGCTACTTGATTTCCTTGAATAAAATGGTTGTTGTTGTTATTGCTCTAGATTTGGGCGACTTTTACAGTTTTTTTGTGTTTTTTTTTTTTTTTTTTTTTTTTTTTTTTTTTTTTTTTTTTTTTTTTGTAAATGAAGTCTTCAATGATGTAGTTGTTTGGAGAAAAAAAAACCTATGGTAAATCAGATAAGTATTATATCAAAATATAATCAAATTATACTAGCATCAAGAAGTGTCCATTTTCCTGTGTGAGGGCAAAATTCTGCATTACTGGTTCTTCTTCACACACATGCAGTTCCTTCTACTAAATATTGAAGAGTAATATTTTTCAGAAACTTTTACTTTTTTAAGTGCATGTAGGTCTATGGCTGTTGGCAGGAAAATTCAATAGAGAGAAAATGGAGGTGAGTAGAAGAAATAAAACCTTGAGTACTTATTAATTACTGCACCTGCAGTTATCTCCAGGGTAGAGACCTGTGAGTGAGGTGAGTTAGGGAACTACAGGAAGGCACTTGAGTATTATAAAAATGAATTTGGCCAGTAGAAAGACTTGGTTTTTCTTTCCAGACGTCCAAGCAACATTAAGACAGACAGTGTAGCATACTTGATTTGACTCATTTGCTTATCTTTTTCATTAGCATTTTGCTACCTGACTGTTTCAGAGCCAGTTCTCCAAGTGTTAAAATAACTCACCAGCTTGACAGCTATCATATATGTCTGGCAGTATTAACAAAGTGCAATCCTTGCCATGAAGTTTAAAAAAATGTATCAGACACCTACTTGCTGGTTGCCAGAGGACCAAACCTCTGAGCAAGAGAGAGACAGAGGGAATGCTGCACCACCAGCGAAGTTCAGGGATGGTGAGGAGCCAAGACACCTGCTATTTGCACCTCCTGGAAAGGGTGGAGTGGAGGAATCCTGGAAATCTTTGTTTACTCTCGGGGACTTCTTTGTCACATCTCTGAAAGTCTGCTCAAAGTTTCACTCTTTGTGTCAGACTCAGGGCTGTGTTTGGCTCATCTTGTGTTGTAGTCTGAAGTCATCTGCTCAGGATGCTTTCTAGCTGTATGTAGTGTGCTGCACAATGTACTGATGAGGCCTATTCCTTTGCTGAAAGAGCTGAAAGAGCCCCAGCCTCTCCTGAGCAGTAGCAGTCTCCTTCTGCTTTTAATCTTTTGTTTGCTCCCACAGCATTTTCTGGACATGGGCTTGTATTGCAATCCTTTTGTTATATGCCTTGAGTGATTAACTCCAGTGGTTACTTCCAATGGCATTCAGTTTTGCCAAATATTGGTGTAATGAAATTACAGTTCAGTTAAATACAGTGATTTCACCAAGTGCAATTTCTGGCTCTGCTCTACTTCAGATGGAATTATGCAAACAGGTGCTGAACAATATCAGTGTTTGGTTATAGTCCTTCTGGTCAAGAGCAGATAGATAGATAGATAGATAGATAGAAATAGACAGAAATCGGAACCATGGAAAAATAATATGTCACTAGTGTGTTGCACTTTAACATTTTCTCATTACCAGTTTTCAACAGAAAAACTGTGGAGCTGCACTTGGGTAAAGTTGTGATTTTATGCTGCAGTTACTGAAGGGAATCACTCACCTATGGTCTCAGGTTGGATTAGATTCTGCTTTGGTCAACCCAATGCCCACATGTCTACAGTGCATTACATCAAGTGTGAACATGGGTTGTAAAAGAGATGTAAACAACAATAATGCAGAACTATTAGTACTGTGTGTCTGTGTATTTTTTGGCTGGGGTTTTATTAGGGGGAAAAAAAATGGGAATTTCATCTGTAGATCAGGTGAAGACTCATATTCTCTGCATTCTACAGGAGGCAGGGAAATAGTCTGTTATAAATAATATTTCTTTGATGGGATGGGAAATAAAGCTTCTTTGATTTCATTTCCTTTCAGATCAGAGTTTTCATTCAGATAAAAATCTGAATCCCCATTTTTTCTTTCCTTTTTTTTTTTTCTTGGGTTTTTTTTTTTTTTTCTTTTTTTTTGTTTTATGACATGTTGTTATATCCCTTAAGAAGATTTTTAACCAGTCTTCTTTTCCTGTTGTAAATTTCTCTTCCCAGAGATGCATTTTGACAATGATACTGATTAACATCCTTTCACAAGGTGAATAATATGTTAGGCGAAAATGTAGTAGAGTTAGAGAATTTGGCACAAAATTGGAATAAGGACAAAATGTTGTCAGAATTGGGTGCTGGAAGCCATATGCTTCTTTTTTGAAGGTGGGTCACGTTTTTAGCTGTCAGATGGCTAAGAATTCTCACATTGCCCGTGGACTTCAGGCAGAGACAGGTTTTCACCACGGTGGGAAGGCAGACCTGCCTGCTACCCCCAATTTGGCACATGAATTCAAAACTTGTATGACAAGGCATCGGATTTATCAAGCCTAATTTGTGACGTGGAAGGACTTCTCTTACAGAGATTTGTTTTCCACTCTTCCTGGGGCAAGCTGTCATTTTGCTATAAATTTTGGAAAATGGGGAAGATTTGGTTTGTTGGGTTATGTATTTCTGCAGATGATTCTGCTTGCAAAGTGCACTGCTTGAATAGGAATTTCATCTTAATAAGGACACAAACAAGTTTCTTGACTTGTGGTTCTAAGCATCGTTATTGTGGTTGAGAGAACGGAAAGACAAAGATGAAAAAAGCTAATAAAACACATAAAATTAGACTTCTCATCTCAACCCCAAATAGGCTAATCAATAACAGCCAGAAGTTTTTGCCTACGCTTTCATACTAGCTTAAATAAATCAGGTTTTTTTACTTTTCAGTTATTCCCAGTGTGGTTTTAGGAAGCTGCAGTTTTACTCTGATAAGTAAGTACAAGTCCTTGTCCAAAGAACTGGTCTCACTCCTATAGCATATAAATCAATCAATCAATCTATTAATTTATTTATCTTATTGCCCACTGAATTTTCTTTGAAATTCTAGATGAAGCTTCATCAGAGATTTTTTTGGGGGTGATGCAAGTATTTCTGTAGACAGTGTGTGGATTAACAGTACTATTGTGTCCGTGGGTCTCATTACTAGAAAAAAATCATAGCTCGTGATCCTTGGCCTCCTCTGTGTTTTCAGTTGTGGAAGCACAGCACCCAGAAATTCTTGTCCCTGTCCTCAATCTCATGACCTCTCAACTAAGACTGACGGATCTTCCATTACTGATGTCCCACATTTCATCTTTGTCATTTCTGGTCCTTCTTTTTGTTGCCAGTGAGTCAACTTCCCATTCACATTTCTATTTAATATGTTGTTGGTGGAAATTTAAAACATAACTAACCTTGAAGTCAGTCCCTGTTGTACTTCACTAATAGCCTCCTTCCCATAGGAAGAATAATTCTTTTAGTGTGTAAACTACTGGCATTGGCAGATTCCAGAACTGGTTGTGACTATTGGAATAGTCTGCTAACTTCCAGATAGATTAAGAATTTCTGGTTGTGCTGGTTTAGTTTTTTTCATGTAAAATATTGGTTTGCAGAATCATAGAAGGTTTGGGTTGGAAGGGACTTTAAAGATAATCTAGTTTCAGCCCCCCACCCTGCCCAATGCCATAGGCAGGGAAACCTTTCACTGGACTGTGTTGCTCAGAGCCCCATCCAGCCTTGGCCTTGAACACTTCCAGGGATGGGGCAGCCACAACTTTTCTGGGCAACCTGTTCCCATGCCTCACTGCCCTCACAGTAAGGGAATTTCTTCCTAATGGCTAAATTAGGAGGAAATAGACATAATTATATTGTGAAACTCTTGATTTGCATGAAGGGTGTATTTATTGCAACAAATATTAGTACAGTGATTTTTTCTCAAAGCAGACTATTTTTGAGTTTTAATCGTTTTTTTCAGTGTTTGGAAATGAAGTTCCGTTGCACTTTATGGATGTTGTATGGAGTTTTATGCAGCAACTTATCATGCAAAATTTCCATTTCTGTATGGTTTTTAATCAGAAACTTGTTTATCTTGGAAAGTGTCTTTCTACATTTCCAAGTAGAAACCAAGAAGTATAGACCCATTCACACAGAGAGAAAAACTGACTTACTTTCTTGCAAATGAGTTTTAAAAAAAGGAAACTTCTTCTGTTTATTAGGACATCCTATAGAAAGCTTTGTCCTGGCATGTTTATCCAATTCTTTAGTTGCTTCCAAGTCATGTATCCCAATCATCTCAGTAAATACCCTTCCCTTACTAATATTTGTTTTAGGTTTCATTTGATGATGCAGTCTTCATTTTATATTCTCAGCTGTTCTTTGTTTAATTCCAAACTGGTGAAAGTAGTTTCTGAGTGGCTGCACTGCTGTGGCTGCCATGTAGCTGAGTGGCATCAGCCCTTAAAATAGAGCTGGCCAGCAAAATGTAAGTTATATCTGTTTTCCTCGAATGAGGGTGGCTCTCTGGTAGCTTTCTCTTGTTTAATTAGGAGGAATCGATGCCCTTTCAGTTCCTATGTATTTGGGAAAGTGGGTGATAGTTCTAAAGAGATGGAAACTTTTGTGTATAAACTAATCAAACAAATTTGCTATTTAGTACTTACTGCAGACAATTACTGCATGTTCAGTCCTCAATATCTATAGTGATAATCAGTATCAAAAGAGGAATGTGTTCTCTGTCTTCAGGTTGAAGTAAAGGCTTTCTTTTTAAACAACATGTCAACTTTCTAATTTCAGCATTGAGTGAATTAAAGTTTAATTATAGTAAGACAGCTAAATTAACAGAGTTCATGCATGAAATAAATACCAAAGGTAAGTATCAAAACAGTTCCAGAATATACAAGGTTTTAGGTTAAAAGCTTTCTGTTACCATCACTTTGTTTTAAACTGATGAATATTTACCTCTACTTCTATTTTATTGCCATTTTCTCTCCTGCACTCAACACACAAACATAAAATACTGATGAAAAATGCTGTGTAATAACCGTAGTTACCAAAGGATGGTGGCTGCAGTAAATAAATACTTGGCATAATTAAAAAGAAAAGAAGCACAGGTTTTTTTAGCCTCTTTTAAATAGGCTCAGCAGTAAAATTTACTGTTTCCTTATTCTATGAGAATAAGTTGACTTATTCTGAAGTTGATTGGTTTGATTTATGCTGTCAATATTAGAAAAATGTTAAATGAGTTTAACTTCAGGACTTCCCATGCCCAGCTGAACTGAGGTACACTTTTTGGTCAGACTAGGTAATTTGCCTTTCAGAGAATCACCATGTTATGGCATGTACTAAGGGAGAGTGAAAAATGCTTGCCACAGTTGCAGTAACTTTTCCAAAAATGGTTATTGACATTGTTTAGCCACTGCCAGAAAACGGGGCAGAGCATTTGATTTATTAACGGATAAAATCAGTGCTGCAGACCTAAGTGGGAGTGTTCTGCTGCTTCATATAATCTATATGTGATATCCAGTTTTCAGCATGATCCCTGCCTGGGGCTTGGTGGGATACATGCGCAGACTCCTCATTTGAGTGTGGTGATATTTGTACCTCAGAGTGTTGAACCCTTTGAGCTTTCAGCAATGGGCAATGAGACCAGTTCCAGTGTATTTATCCTCTGTTTTTGTTCTCTCCCTGGTCACCTCTCCTGAGATACTGTTAATGGTTTGTGGAAATCATTTGCGATGCAGGGACATAGTTGTAATGAAGACATAAAGGGCACCATTCATTCTTCTCCTAAACAGAGACGTCTGTCTTGTGAGGCCTCCAGCTGTGGGCCCAGAAGGATGAAATTCTCCATCCATGGCAGTGTCAGACCTGCCAGCTATGTGTGAATGTGGAATAAATACCATGGGGCATCTCACAGTACTAGATAGACCCCTGTCTTGAGGCAGTTGAACTGAGCCCTGCTTGTTTACTTCAGATGAAATAAATCAGTTCAAGCTCCACTGGTGGTACGGGAAGATCAAGCAATTTTAGATACCTACATTCTGGTACCTAAAATTTAATCCGTAACCAAAATACAGCCAAAAGCAGAGTACTTACTGTCTTCATTGGTCCCTGGCATGGAGGCTGGAAACTTGTTGGCGTGCCACCCTCTACCAACCGAAAACCATAGTGCAAACTCATCTTTAAATAAAATGTGAAAATCTGATAAGTGAAGTGTAAGATACATTCACCCATACTAAGTTCATGCACCTGACCACATAGAAGTGAAGACTGAAGTTGTCCCTCTGCTGTGGAGGTAAGACAGGTATCTCTAGAGAGGAATTCAGAGCACCTGAATTAGCACTCACACTAGGAACTATACTTTCCCTGCGCTGTATAGGATATGCAGGAGGGTTTGCTGATTGCTTTAATTTAAGACAGATAAATCAGGGTCTGAATTCTTTCGTGTTACAGCTTCAAAGAGAACCCCTGAAATGTAACGTAAGTATCCTAAAGAGTCTAAAAGTAGGGTGGAATGATACATCAGTAGTGTTAGCGAGGTAGATAAATATCAAACAGATTTGGGGGTTGGCTGACTGGCTCAGATGTTGGGCTGAGTGTTGAATTTGAGTTGAATTCAACAATTTGATAATTGTTGAATTATTTTCTTGCTGAACTTCTTCAAAAGCATGGCCTGGTGTTTTTTTGTCAGGTATGGGATTAACAATGGTTTATTCCAGCTGTTACCATGTCCTGCAGCCTGAGTCTTGCTCATGCAGAATTCCTAACAAAAATGGTGGCAGACAGTTGTAATTATTCCAGTGGAGATGAAACTATTGATTCAGGAACCAAGGTGTTCCTAGAATAAAATAATGTTCTTTAAGAGCAATTCCTGATAACTCTTTTCATCGTCTAACAGTGATTTCTGTTCATGGGACAAAGCTCTACTCTTTGTTTAATTATGTGCTAAGGCACATAAAAGACAAGGAGGTGATCCGACGCAGTCACCACACTTTCACCAATGGCAAATTGTGCCTGAACAATATGGTGACCTTTTATAATGGAGTGATGGCAATGGTTGATCAAGAAAGTCTGACAGGCATCATTTATTTAGATTTCCATAAGGCCTTTGATACGGTCCCACACAACATCCTTATCTCCAAACTGGAGAGACACGGATTTGATGGATGGACTGCTCAGTGGATAAGGAATTGGATGTATCATTGCAGCCAGAGTTGAGGCCAATGGCTTTATGTCCAGGTGGAGTCCTTCAGGGTTATCTTGGGGCTGGTGTTTTTCAGTATCTTCATCGATGACGCAGGCGGATTGAGCGCACCTTCAGCAAGTTTGCAGATGACGTGAAGCTGAGGGGTGAAGGACACAAGAGAAGGGTGGGATGCCATACAGAGGGACCTGGACAGACTTGAGAAGTGGGACACAGGAACCTCACGAAGTTCAGTAAGTTCAAGTGCAAGGTGCTGCACCTGGGTCAGGGTAACACACCTAGGCCTGAGTACAGACTGGGAGAAGCCATTGGGAGTGGCCCATCAGAGGAGGACCTGGGTGTTCTTGTGGATGAAGAGCTGGGCATGCGCTTACAAACCCAGAAAGGCAAACTCATCCTGGAGTGCATCCAAAGCAGAGTGGCCAGCACATCAAAGGAGGGGATTCTACCCCTCTACTCTTTACTTGTGGGGCCCCATCTAGAGTGCTGAGTCCAGGTCTGGGGTCCTCAACACAAAAATGACATGTATCTGTTAAAGTGTGCCAAGAGGAGGGCCACAAAGATAATAGAGGGATAGAGCATCTCTCCTACAAAAACAGTGTGAGATGGGGTTCCTGGAGAAGAGATGGAGATCTCATTGGAAACCTCAATGCAGCCTTCCAGTGCCTTAGGGGACATATAAAAAGGAGGGAGAGGGACTTTTTATACAGGCAGATAGTGACAGGACAAGAGGAAATAGCTTTAAACTGTAGGAAGGCAGGTTTAGATTAACTGTTAGGAAGAAATTCTTTACTCAGAGGGTAGTGAAGCACTGGAATGAGTTGCCCAGGGAGGATATGGATGCCCCATCCCTGGACGTTTTCAAGACCAGGTTGGATGGGGCTCTGAGCAACCTGGTCTAGTGGAAGGTGCTGGCTGGAACTAGATGATCTTTAAGGTCCCCTCTAACCCAGGCCATGCTGTGGTTCTATGATCTTGAGGGAAAGTCTGTGTAAAAATACTAGTTTAACTTCTACCCATGTTTCAAGGCAGAATCGTCCTTGCTTATGTTTCTGAACGGGATGGTATGGGATAAATTCCTGCAGGATACTCAGCCTCATAACTTACAGGGTTTCTTCTGTCCCCATATTCTCTCATTGCTCTTTGAGTTGCTGTAAACTTAATTAAGGTTGCCTTCTTACAGTATTTTTTTTTAAATGTTCTTGGAAGTGTTGAACTGCTTGTGAGTTTAAAGCAAATTAACAATACTTCTTTTTTTTTCCCTCTTGAAAAGCTGTTTTACAATATGTCTCTTGTAAACTTGCAGCTTTCTAAGTTTCTGTATCAGAATTTGAATTGATTATGGGATTTGACGGATTGTATCCCATTAGCTCTTTGGCTTGTAGGAAACAGCCCTTGACCTATTTTTTTAAGCTTTATTTCATAACTGTTTTCAAAACTGTCTGAAGATCAAAGAAGCAGGGTCATTCATTTAAATTTACTTTAAAGACCAGTGGTTCATGGCTAATGAATGTATGGTTTATTAATCAAATGTATGTAGCTGAAAGAAGCCAACTACAATTCACTTACAATTGCGATTTTACCCTATTTTAACGTTATTTTAATGAGCTACAGATTTGAATGTGGGCTTTGTTCATCTGTTGCTTCCACTCAATTGCAGTTTCACCCTAAGAAGACACAAGACAGATTGATCAGGCTTCCAGTCATTGTGAGACTTAAATGAAGTGAACAGGGCCTTATGTTTCAAAACCAAATGAGAGGATTAAAGCAACAAAAAAAAAAAAAAAAAAATTCTCCTATGTTATCTGTCTGCTGTTCTTAAATTTGATTAAGCTACTTGCCACTAAGCACTTTTGGTTTTACTGTAAATACAGCCTAGAAATAAATTTTCATGGCCGCAGGCACCAATCAGCAAGTGATACCATGAATAATTAGCACTTAGAAACACTTGTTCATGTTAGAATATTTCTTTGATTGCCATTTCCAAAAACACACGCAGATAATAGGACAGTACATTTCCTTAAGGTCTAATTGGGATAGAGCTCTGTGCCAGAAGTTACAATAGTAGTATAAGCAAACTTTTCAGAATATTTGGACTCTGTGCATGTGTGTGTGTGTGTGTGTAGTGTAAGTTTGTATTTTATGAGAACAGAAAAAAAAGAATAGTTTCAAGTTAAACTATAACAACTTGATGCATTCATATTTTATTTTTTAAGCTGCAGCATTCAGTTTTGGGCTATAAAAGGCACTTTTGAACCTCAATATGACCATATCTAATACTGCCTTTGCAAAATATATGCAGATTGGAATGACCTGTAAAATAATTAAATGGCCTGTGAAGACAATGTAAGCAAGAATTCTGTATCCTACTTCATTCTTTTCTGCTTTATTCTTATAAGCTCTCCGATTCGCTTGAGAATATCTGATACGGAGTAGCAATCCTTGTGAGTTATACTGAACATAAACTGTAGGAACAGCAATGTAGAAGCATAGCTCAGTTTTATAGACTTTTGCTTTGGTTTGTATGTTTAACTTTTGACATAAGTGTGTTTGAACTGTGAAGTCCGTCAAGGAATACTTTGAAAATATTCATCATTTCAGTAATAATGTTCTATTTTCCAAATATGGGTAATTTGCCTATTCTATATTTGATTTTGATGCAGATTACACGTCTGTATTTGATGTACGCCTATTTTGTTCTAAATTGCCTTTTGAGTTTCTCATTAAAAACTGTTAAGTAGCATAGCAATCTAACCTATTTGCAGTTAATCCCACATTTCTTGAGTACCCAAACTGCCACTCTACTGTAGCATGACTTTCTGTGCAAAAAATCCATGGCTGCAGATTCTGGTGTCCTGACTAATGTGGGGTTGTTCTCTCAAATGACTTTACAGACTGAGATTTCAAATAAAAAATATATTTTGTTAGTGCTGAGACATTTTGTAGGTATTAAAAACTCTTTTATAGTGGAAACCAGCTATTTAATCCCTTAAAAGAGATAGTTTTAAAACTGTTCCTTATGTAATGTCTTGCCTACATTAAGTACAAGCACCAGCCAATCAGTGTGGGATCTCCATGGAGCAGGTTAAATTTACAGCTGGTGAAACTGAGGCAGAGGTGGAAAAACTGGACTTTCTGGTGTGCTTAGGCATATATCTCCAGTGATTGGCATCTCGGTGGGATAACTGAAGCACAAGCTGCCCTAACCATGCACTTCTAATTTAGCTGCAGTGTGAGCAGTGTAGAGTGGGGCAGCTGTGGCACTGCAGTGGTCAGCACATGGACTGGGTGCAGCCTAGCTATATCTTCACTGATGTTGTCTGTGGCACCAAGTTGAAAACTAACTAGCCTCACTAGACTGTGAGCTGTACCTTCATTCAGTATCCAAAGGAGAAATGCAATCTAGAAATTGTAAGATTATGATGAGATTTGGGAGTCCCAGACTCCCAGATTTGCATGGCTTTCTCTTGAGTATTCAGACTCTCCTTGTCTTGTTTAAGTGTTAGACTAATGTCTATCAGCCTCAGGAATTAAATGTGCGAGAATGAACACATTGATAAGAAAAACTAATTTATAATCAACACTGATTCTTTATGCAAAAATTTAGAATAATGCAGGTCTTAAATCTGCCTGATTCCCACACATTGTTTGTTTTTAAGTAATGTGCTGCATGAAGTACATTTTTTGTGTTCCAGGGAGATGATCGTTAATAGACCTTTGTGTTTTCTCAGCCTTTGTGTGGCCATATGTAAACTTGAGGAACCGAGTTCTGTTGTGTGCATCTGTGACTAGCTGCAATCAAAGGTGATTTGACATTTTTCACCCCAAATGATAATTTAGGTGAAAAAAATATTGGTGGTGAATTTGAAGCAAAAACATATTTGCCTTCTGTATGTTAATTTTTATGCAAGCCGTGTAATATATAAGAAGAAGGCTCTAAAAAATATCTTTCATGTATTTTTAATAGAGTTCGATTACTTTATATTTCATAAGAGTTTGTATAAAGGCAAAAGCACAGAGTGTGATGAAATTTTGTAAAGCATTTGCGGGCTCATTTTCTGCAATGCAGGGTGTTTGGTGGCACAGTCAGTGAATATTTCTGTATAGCTTTGCAGTGTAAAACAAATTTCTCTTGACATTCAGTATATGTAAGTAACCGAGAATATAGTTCATTTCATTTAGTGTGCACTCATCTAAAATCAAAGCATTTGGAATGTTAATACTTAGCTTTGATATAAATGAGTAATCTACCGTGTATTAAGCTTTCTCTGTTTAAACTGAAGTTTCCAGATAGCACAGGATACCATCTGTATTTTTTCATATTATTATTGCCCTCATAATAAGTTCAAGGTGAGATTTTCAGGCAGTAAGCTGCAAGTCAGTTTTCATATAAACACTTTAGAAAAGCCATCTTGACATCAGCGGCTTATGCAGCCTTCTATCTATAATGTAAATGACTACACCTGCGTTATTTTTATTTCTTCATTATTTTTTGTCCACTCATTCAAAAATGCTTAAAGCATTAAAAACGTTTCTGCAAATATGTGTGAAAGGAGACAGTTGTTCTTGTAGGAAAGGCCAGGAAAACACACAAAAGAGGCCACAGAGAGACGATAAACATAAAGGTCCAGGAGGTATTATGATGAGGTTCACAGATACTGTGTTCCAATCAAGCTCAATAAGCTCTGAATTCCTATTATGTTTCTCAAGCTTCCAAAAAGACATGGGAAGAAACCAAAAGTTTAAGTCAAATAAAAAGCACTTAAGCCATGAGCACATGAATGTATAGCTGGGTAATGGAGCTTTCATCTCTGAAATAAAAACAGTTCAATTCAATTGGAACTGAAGTTTCTTCCCCCTTTGAAAAAGTTTATTTTAATGAGTTTCCATTTTATGCGTGGGCTGTTCTTTAATCGATGCTGCTCCATTGAAGTTTTACCCAATGAAGACACAAGACAGATTGTCCAAGCTTGCGGCTATTGTTGGGAGTTGATGAAGTGTATGGGCCCTTATGGTTGATAACAGAAGTAGATGGTCAGAGCCAATAAATAAAACTTTAAGTCTGATTGTTGGGTGTTTTATGCTGAAAAGCTTTCTATTACCATGAATCTTCGGTTTTGAAGGACTTGTGAACCCAAAGGCAGCTTGTAGCTCTGTCACACAGACTAAGTTGGTCAGACAAGCAGCAATCTGTCCTATCCAATAAACCCAGTTTTGTCTTTTAAATTCTAGGCTTCTCTTCAGGAATCAACATTGTTAATATCTTGACAGACCATTAACTTCATAATACATGTATCTGCTGCCCTGTTGATTTATCATAAGAAATTGATGTTTGCAGAAGTTAAATTGTGCTGTCCTTGATAGTGTTTTTACAAAGCACATATCAGAAAGAAAAATTTTAACTACTGAAAGCCTGTGCTAATGTTTGAGGAAACTAATAAAATATTTTTGTGACATCACTGAGAATCACAAATGCAAAAGAATCCCAAGATAATTCATCATTTGTATATATTAAGGAAAGAGGATATTAACTTAGAGGTTTGAGTTTTTTCAAAGATAAATGAGACTTGTTTAACAGATAGAGCAGTCTTAGAGCCAGATATGTTTGTTGCTTGGTCCAAAGAGGGCTCAGTGAACAGAAGAGCAAATAAAAATTCAATTAAAGTACTCTGCATATTTACTGAAGAAATGTCATTCATTTCAATTTTAAGAAGAAAATCTGTTCAACATTTGTGTTACAACTGGTTTTGTCTGATCAGCAGTACTTGGAATGTGGCAGCTAGTGGCTGGAGGTGTCGTGCTGATACAGTGGACTATATCTGGCCTTAGAGATGTATTGTGTATTCTGGAGATTCCTGATCCTTGATTCTTGAGAGGGAAAGAGAGGGGGTGAGAAACCCTGACTGGCTGGGAAAATGCAGGGAATTCAGGTGTGAGCAGCATTGCAATGGATTGTAGTAGAGAAAGGGTAAGAAGGTTGTGGGAAACAGGACGGAGGTTTCTCTGGGAATGTCAGTTGTGTACTTGCATGAAGGTTAGTTAAGATCAGCCCCTCCTAACCTTCCAAGATTCTTACTCTTCTTCCGCACTTAGTTATCAGAACATCTTTCATGAGGTAGCATGGCTAATATTTGTCATGTGTGGGCTGTTCAGTTACTCCTTACATCTGAACACCAGGAAAGCACACCCTTTTTTACTGTGAGGGTGGTCAGACATTGGAACAGGTTGATCAGGTAGGTTATGGAGTCCCCATCTATCAATACATAGTCCTGGACTATGAATGACCCTGCCTGAGCAGGTAGGTTGGACTATACAATCTCAAAAGGTTTATTCCAGCCTCTGGAAGGCAATGGCAAGTTTTTGTAAACTGTGCAGTATTTTGTTCTGGTAGGCATGTTCCTTTTCTTCTAGTACTCCTTGTTTCTGGCATGTGTTTCAGGACAAGAGAGGAGAAAGATGTAGCTTGCACATTGAATAGGAGGTCATATTGGCTGCCAAAAACTCCTCTTCTGTAATGATGATCTTTTAAACTGCAATGGTAATTAAAGCAACATCCTCTCATATACAGGACATGGAGAAGGCAGGAAAATCTTTTTGGTGCAGAGCATACTTACTATGTTTTAAAAAAAAAATCTCTATTTGTCTTAATAAGAATATTATTAATACATTTATGATAATATTTATACAATTCCTAGGGGGCACTGTACTGAATGATGTTGATCATTGTTCACTCGTACATTTGATGGAGATGAAAATTCCATCTTAATCATTATTTTCTTTCATAGATGACCTGTGTTTTGTCCATCTCCTGGAGGAAGTTTGCCTTATGAGAAGTGGCAGCACAGGAAAATAAGAGAGATCAAAAGGATACACTTAGTATAGATCAAGGAATCCTTGACTGTAGCTATGGTGCTCCTAAACTTTGGACCAGTATGTGTTTAAGGACAGGCTTTTGATGACGTATAAAAGCCCTTTTTTGAACATGCAGTACAGTAGCTACAACTGCTATGCAATATGCCGACCCTGGTCTTCATAACCATAAAGATCTTATATCTTTTGTGTGCTAAATAATACATTGTGTGCTAAATGGTGTTACCATGCTCTTGCAAACCGTGTGTTAACTCATGGTGTTGTAGATGTTGTAATGGAATAAAATGTTTTGTGTATAAGTCTTGGGATGTGGGTAGCTGAAAAGGCTGAATTTAGAGTAAGAAGCTCTGAAATACTTGGAGGAAAGCCAGCTACTAAAATGTCTGTGAAGAGTGGACACAGATGAAGCCAATTCCGTGGCAAATTAAAGATCAGGATAATTTAGTGTTAACCAAATTTTAGCACCCTGGATGAGTTGCTCAGGCCCTTGTGACAGTGAGTGTGCTAATTGCACAAATCACAAAGAACTTAACCATCATTTGTACTGTGCAGGATCCGTTTTTCCTCTCTCCAAGCCACTAACTGAAAGGATGCAAAGGCATACTACCATCCTGCTCCAACTGATGACACTTCTATCCATTTTGCATTTATCTGTCCATTGCTGTGGAAGAATACTGTCTTCTAGGCACTGGTGGTAGCTTGACCTGTTCATAAAACAGAGATCATCCATTTTCATCAGCCAGATCTTCTTACTGCTTTTTGTGTCCCATCTGTAATATTCTTAGAGATTTAAACAGGAATAGTGATACAGAACTCTGGGTATTATGTATTATGTTATGTTGAGTGGCTTTGTGCAAGCAGATCTCCTTGCTGAGGAGTATGCAATGTGGACTCCTGCAGATGAGATTCATTCCCATCCTTACACAGAAGCTTCATTGTCAGCTCTTTCCCTAAGAAGGGCTGTGACTATACGGGTATCCTAAATTAGAGCAGCCTGGACACCCCAAAGAACCCACTGAGTGTGAGAGAGGCACAACCAGCAAACAGAGTAATTCAGAGACTCACTTTCCCATTCCTTGTTAGCACAAAGAGAATTCTCTGGCAAGTTTCAGATTCCAGAGCTCTCTCTGAGCAGAGAGAATGGTTCTCCTTCCTAAGGCATCTAATTATGAGTCTGTTCCTGGGTATTACCTGGTACAGGGAGGTGTGCTTGCATTTTCCTCATGAGATAAAATTATTCCCCTCCCTCTAATTGCATGTAGTAGGAATGCAATCTTTGTACATTTAAATCAGTTTTATATCAAGTTTCTTTTGCCTTCCAATGTACCTCAGGTTATAGAATTCCTTTAATTAATCTATTAATGCAATCAAGACAGTTTGAAGGTTGTTTTCACAAAGATGCTCTGAAGGAGGGGCATGCAAACTATCCATGCTTTGCCTTGGATAGACTAATTCATCTGGGGATTTTACCAGTTTCAGCAGTTAAGCGTTAGGCAAAAGGGTCCTCAGCAGTTAGAGTCTGCTAGTATCCTAACTTACTTCCTAAAAAAAAATGCCCTCTTCTCTGGTACAGCATCAGTAGAGCTTAGGGACAAGTATCAAAAAGGGGAAGTGTAGCATGAGCTGGTTTTTGTATGTCCTGGTTTAATGAAAGGGAAGGTTGTTGGAGGAGTGCTGTTCATCATACAAGATAATTAAAAATGTGCAGTTAGACTACCAGCTATATTTTGAATAAATTTTCAGCCATACTCGCTTTTGCATGCTTTACCTGCAGCTGTGACACTTTGGAACCATGGAACATATTAGGAGCAAGCACATTGGCTGCAGGAAAGGACAGCAGTGTATGTAAACCGCTTTTGAGACTGCATCTCAGGTCCCTAATCATGTTCCGATCTCCAGCTTCATCCAGGAGCTGCACAGCCATTTAGTAACAGGCTTTAGCTTTTCTGGTCAAACTGGAGCAGTTATTGACAGGAAGTCTGAAACTGCATGTTGCATTAAGCAAGATGATGGGTTTTGTCAGGTCATTGAAGCACTGACAGTCTGACTTCTAAGTCTTTGGAACATAAAGCAGCAACCAGCAGGAAAACTGTACCTGCTAAAGTAAACTTCTTTTGCCAGAAGATAAAGAGGATAAGAATTCGATTTATATGACAAAAGTACTGGCTAGAGGCTGTAATCGCTGGCTGTCCTTTATTGTAATCCCCCAATTGCCAGATACAGGTCAAAAAGGTAAGATGTACTCTTTTGTACCAAACCAGTGGAGTAATGAGGACATCTGTTTTCATATGGTACTTGACACACACTACCAGAAATTTGATGTCATGCTGTCCAAACTTGTACATCATTGCAGAATTGCATTAGCTTTTCTGATTGATTCTGACAAGTCACTGACAGTTTTTGAGGTGAAACACAGACATGACAAAGGGCAAGCAGAGGCTGCATATGTCAGCTGGAACACTCCCTTGTTGACTCAAAAGGGTGAAAATCTCTCAGTCTTGTCTCTATGTGCTCCTTGCTGCTGTTTAAGCTCCCCAGCCTTGCAGCTTTAGAAATTATGTGATTACAGGAGTAGGTCCTTCTGAGATTTCGATTCAAAGAATTATAGCACTAAGGAATTATTTTTTTTTTCGTGGGTTAATGTGTGTACCCATAAGTTAAAAAGTGTAGTTCAGTAAATTTATTCATCATGAATCATGAAAGGTTGATTTCCTTTATTGTGTCACACCATAAACATAATAATTTTTGGTTTGCATTTATACACCTATAAACTTCATTTACCCTCATGTTGTCAAGCAAGTCCATTTCCTTTCCAGAAAGTGTCAGCATATATGTATGAACACATAGTGTTTTAAAATAACAATGCTATGAAAAAAAAAAAAAATTGTTAGCTTGCTTGTAACATAGGGGCTTGGGGTGGTTGTTTTTTAAGAAAAATAAGGACAAATTGCACAGTGATGATATATACAGGTTTACCAGTTCTGAAACAACACAGGATTCCCTCCAGTGCTACTGTCGGTAAGGTCAAATGCGCCATTTGTTCTCAATATATATTTCTAGGTATGCTAGCAAAAGAGCAAATGATGTGCTGTAGCAGAGCAAGTCAGAATCCCATTCTATATTACTATTTCCCATTCTCTGTTCTGCTCCAAACCTTCTCTTTGAGATGGATGGTAATTTTTTGGTGATGACTTGTTTTGTCCATTTCTTGAGAATAAGCTGATCAGCAAATGGAGACCAGCTATATTGCAAGTTTGTGTAACTGACACACTCAGTGTTCAATAAAAACAGTGAAAGAAAGATGTAACATAATGGAAGAATAGTGGATTGCATCTGGTTCATCTTGCTGGTTTTGGACACTTATCTCAGAAATGGTCAGCTCATGTATGTTTTTGTTTTGCAGGTAGGTGTGTGTTACACTTGTTTGGCTGAGTTACACTTTTTCATAAGGAAACAAAAATGCAGTGATCCATTTTAAGTGAGATATTGAAGTATCAGAATTTATTATTTGAATTAAAAGATAGCTTCAAACTATATGTTCTTAGCAAAAGAGACTTCCTCTTTCACATTTTTTTGTTTTGTTTTGTTTTGTTTTGTTTTGTTTTGTTTTGTTTTGTTTTTTTAACTAAATAGACCAAGTCTTTTTGGAATGAGTCCAGAGGAGGGCCACAAATATGATCAGAAGGCTGGAGCATATCTCCTAAGAAGACTTGAGTTTGTTCAGCCTTGAGAAGTCCTGAACAACAAATTATATGAATGTTGTTTGGATCAGTCTTTTTCATGAGTTTAAACATTTCATTTTGAAAGGGTTGTGTTCTCTCAGCTAAGTTATGGAAGGCACTTGTAGATGAGGCATAGGCAGTGTTAACAACTCTTCCTAAAGAGGAATATGTCAGAGAAATAATGTGTGCAGCAAAACTTCCTCACATTAGAGTCCATTTTATCTTAGTGCCCTTTTCCCTACTTGGCTCTGCAAAACTGAGCCAATTGGACCCTTTCAAAGTGTTTGATGTGAGGTCACCTATCTTCTTTTTCCTTTGGGATGCAGGAATCTCCTGGTTGCAAGAGACTTGCAATTCTCATTTAACCATTGTGGACGCCTGAGATGCAAATCATTGATGGGCAAAGATTCAGTGATTATACTTTGAAAGCTCCTGACATTTGGAGTCCAGTGTCATCTTATTTTATGTGTTTGAGCTGCTGCTGCTTTCCTGATCATGCAGTGGTTGTGGTGGTGTTTACAGATGTGGTTAATATTTCTGTGACTGTAGAGAATTGTGGTGGAACAGGCAGGCACACCAGAAGCTTCATTGCTGCTGAAGTTCTGTCATGGGACTGTCAGACTTCATATGGACAAAGCTGGCTCAAGCAAGAGAGTAAACATAACTTTCTCCATCTCCCATTTGGAAGGAGAATCACATCATGATCATCTTCCATTGTTTCAGATTCTGGGCTGAATCGTTCATATTCAAGAATGATTTTGTCCTGTTTTGGACATCAAAGAGACTTGCACAAGTTGTGCCCTCTTTTGGGAAGCCTTGAGGTGACCAGTTTGAGCTGGGTACCCCTAGAGGAGAGCAATAAGAAAAGAAACAGCAATACAACAGCTAAGATACAAAAAAATGTTGACTTGTTGCTGCATTTCACATCCTTAGTGCATCCTTTTGCATTCATTTTGTATTTACAATGCAAGTTTGCATATAAAACCACACATCACTATCAAACTTGCAGTATTTGGGATAGATACACTGAGAAGGGTGATCAGCATATTCCTTAAAGCATCTTTTGTTTTGCTTAAATGCTGTTGACTTGAATATCCATTGTATTTTTTGTGATGAAACTTTGAGATATATAAAAAAGTATTCTCTGTTGGTTGTGCATATATAATTTGAGCTCACCAGCTGGAATCACATGTATATGTAAATGATGGCAGATTTGGGCTCATAATTGTTCAAATTGGCTATGGCATTTGTTATGTCAACCCTGTGTTCTCAGTGCTGACACTTTAGATTTCAATCAAAATTTTGTTAGGCAGAAGTCATAGAAAACTCCATTCTTTTAAGTGGGTGACTTTCTCATGATACAGTCTGGAGCTAGCATACACTTAAAGAATTATTTTAGCAAATGGCAGTCTTTTAATAGTTTAGTCTGTGGCATAGCCTTAACAGGTTATATTATTCAGAGACTTCCAATCTGCCCATCAAGATAGTGTCCAGTACTAATTATGTATATTTTACTTTATCCTGTGAATGTAAAATAGAATGCTTTTCTTGTTTTTCAAATCTCTGTTGCTATTTTAGCCTCCTCATGTGCATGGGCATGCTGCATATATGGATTATTAGAGACAATTGCTAGCCACAATGCCATTTATGAAATAAGGAGCTATATTACATTACTTTTGGAATCATAGAATCATTATGGTTAGAAAAGACCTCTAAGATCATCAAGCCCAACCTTTGACCACATCTAAACACTACCATGTCTAAGCCACTAAGTGCCACATCCAGTCATTCCTTGAACACTTCCAAAGATGGTGATTCCATCACCACCCTGGGTGGCCCATTCCAGTTTTTAACCACCCTTTCAGTGAAAAAATTCTCACAGATGTCCAACCTGAACTTCCTCTGGTGCAGCTTGAATCCATTCTCTTCTCTCCTGTTGCTGGTTGCCTGAGAGAAGAGCCTGGCCCCCACATGGTTACACCCTCCTTTCAGACAGTTGTAGAGGGCAAGTAGGTCCTCTCTGAGCTTCCTTTTCCCCAGGCTAATAAGATCCAGCTTCTTCAGCTGCTCCTCATAGGACTTGCTCTCTAGACCCAGGGGGTTGTTGTGACCCAAGTGATGGACCGCTCTTGGTTGGCCTTGTTGAACCTCACACTGTTGGCCTCAGCCCATCAATCCTGTGCAGATCCCTCTGCAAAGGCCTGTTCTGCCCACAACATACTTCTACCTTCTGGTGGTCAGCTTTTCCAAATTGTTGGCTGTTTTATTAACATACCCTGTGAATTTTCTGGCATGCCTATTAAAATCCCTCGCCCTTCTCAGGCCTCTGAAGATGTCTCTGGGCTTGATCTCTGGAAGATTGCATCTTGAAAAAAAAACAACTGTGGTTATTTTTCCCTCCTCAGAAGTTCTGTAGCTGTAGCTGTAGCTGTCATTACTTTTTTAAGCTTTCCTTTATGTGTTTGCTGTTGCAGTTCCTTTGATTCTGAGCACAATCACACAGATTAACAAGCATCAGAGCAAACCTGGGCAGGCAAATGGCTGTTCTCATAATATTTATAAGAGATAATGCCAGCAGTTTCTCAGTTTACCACAGTCCTGACTCTTCATCAAAAAGAATTAAAAATGCAGAGCTGTCAGCCTCAAAATCAGGGAGTGACTAGCACAGAAATATTAACTGATCTGGACTGTCACAAAGTACATTTTGGTGTCTTAGTTAGGTAGGGCTCAAGCAGAGTAGAAGTGCCTTAAGGCACAGACCAATTCTGAGCTTTATGTTCAGAAGCATTTTACAGCCATGATAATGTATCTCTGAAATTAAGCATCCTAAGCATGGCTGATTGTCTTTTAGCTAATTTATCGCTGTGGAGTATCTATATAGTCACTTACAATGACAAGCTGTAGTATGGACAGTAAACCCTTCCCGTGGCAGACTGCATCTGCAGGCTTTGTCTGGACCTGTGATATAAATGTTCCTGATAGGCTTTGTTTTCCTACCAGACAAGGTTAATATGGAGCTTAGCTCCAGTTCCTCTATGCCACTAGTTTTAGTATGCTGCTGAAAGGGAAGCAGTACATTCTGCTTTCTCCCCTCCCACTCAGCTCTAATGTGTGCTCTTTGGAAGTAACAATTTCTACCATGGTCTGGATTTCATTGCAAGCTATTGCAGAATCCAATACTGCTGCATTCTAACATTTCAAAAACATTACTGCGCATTTGCAGTGCTGGTTGAGTGTGGTAGCACCATTTCAGCATTAAGTTAATTGTAAGGAAAGTGTTCCTGGGCATGGCAGCTTATTTTCTGTACAAGATCTGGATTTCTAAAAACTTGGTGATTTATAAACCATTAGATCCAAATGTTTTCATGTTATCAAAAGATTTTTAAGTACACCTTTTATTAAGAATGCTTGTTAAGGTGTAAATTATAGTTAGTGCTGAGGATAAATAGAAAAATGTTTCTCTGGAAAGATTATTGTGGTGACTTTTCTCCTCAAAGCAATTATTAGCTTAAGCGGTCTAAGAAGTAAAATGTAGGATAAGCTATAGAGAGACCAAACACAGAAACAGCGTATGAGATTAGGATAGGCAGACACATTCACTGATGCAGTGGTGAAAAGGAGTTACTCCTCAAAGTTCAGGGCAAATCCCACACATCCTGTGTTTTCTTCCCTTAAAAAGAAGGGTTTAGTTCAAAACAACCTGCCCATCAAATTTTTTGTCTGGAAATTAAAAATGCTTTGCTGAGGAACAATAAAGCTACAGTGGAAGGAGTTACATTGAGTTTGGCTTCCAGAAACAAGCAAGGCTTTGAGCATTCTTTTAAGCCTTAATTTCATCTAGGCAGTGTCTCATTTCAGAGACTGACAGGTAAAATGATTGGCATCAGGAAGGCAGTTTTCTCTTGGCTTCTGGCATCCTTCCAGTGCTGTGATTCGTGCCCCAACACCATGCAGCACTGTTTTAGTTGCTCTGCAATGGTTTTCTTCTTACAGCAGAATTGAAGATGCACATAAAGAGGTCTCAGCAGTGGAGCTTTAAGAAGTGTTAGTGGATTTGTATGTAGGGGAGTAACCATTCCTTATCAGTTCAGATGCAACAGTTGTATAGTTGATATGCAAGAGGACAGAGCCCAAAGGCACAGAGAACTTTGAAGCTTAGCAAACTACAGGAGTTGTTCAAAATGTAAGTGTGGCAGTATTGTTTAAGATGTAGATAGATAGATAGCTAGATAGATAGCTAGATAGATAGCTAGATAGATAGATGCGCTTTTATTTTATTTTATTTTGGATCCTCTGCTTTCAAAGTAGTGCAACTTTCTTTTTGAATGGGGGATAGTTTCCAAAATGCAGTGTACAAGATTTGGCTCAGTGGAAATAGATACAAAGGGTTTTCTGATTTCTTCAATTCAATAGCAGCATAACCACACGTGTTAAAATAGGAGAGGGGCATTGGTGGGACTTCGCTCATTTTTGGACAGTCAGATGTTTCCTGAGATGTTAAAATAAATCCATTTGGTTTTAGGTAAGATAATACAATGCAAGCCCTCAGTGTATGTTGTAACTGGACATCCATGGAGCCATTCTTTCAGCTGTTACAGATCCTTCAATCGTGGAAGGTCACGGGAGTACTTCTGAGAGCTGTAGGAGCTCTTTCTTCAAGCTCTGGTATCCCTGCTATGTAACAACAGTGACCTATCCACATTTTTCTGTGCATGTTTGAGAGCACACAAGGGGCCTCATGTACCAAATAGCTTCTCAGTTGCTGGCACTTGGTACAAAACCAAACACAGTGACAAGATTTGTCTCCAGCAGACCTTATATCATGAACTTTCAGTATGTACTGAAAGGAAGATACCAAATCGAAGTAAGTTTTCCTTCAAAGAAGCCAAGATATCTTCCCACTGAGAGAAATTTTCTTGCCAAATGCTGGCTCTCCAACTGTGGCCATCTTGACTAGGGAGCTATTTAAAGCAAGGATTCAATGATTTTTTTTTCATTATGGCATTACTTTCTTTCACTTTTCATGGATGGCTGAGATGTTGATGCTCAAACTTTCCTTAAAAAGTATGTTCAGACAGAAATCAAGATCAGGAAATTTCAGAAGGAAAGTGATAATTGGGATGAACTGAAAGTAGAATTAAAATGGACACTGTTAGCGTAAATATCTGTGTTGTTTCTGCTGCTATAATCATTTTCATTTATCTTTATGTGATACGTTCTATCCTTATTTAAGTCAGAGCACACTCCACATGGTTGTTGCATCCACTTGAATGTATACTGTTTCTTACACTCTCTGACATGGTTTATAGCTGGTAAAGAAGAGGCATGGTAGGGGTAGTTCAGAAACTGGGCCCAGATATGCCAGTATCGTTTTAGATAAATGACATTATGTTGGATGAGAAACTGCCCGTTGTCTGATCCCTTGGACACAAAACATGGACGTGGCATTTTGTACATTAGGAGGCATCTTGTTTGAATTTGGTTCTCCAAGTTCGCTGCAAGGTTACTTGTCATGGAATAAGTACTTGGTGCTTCACTGTGTATTATTGTCGCCCTTATGATGAACAACCTGTGCCTTTTTGACAGAAAAGAGTTACCTTTTCGAAAAGCTTGCATCACTTAATTGTCTGGGTTATGTCGGCAAGTACAGCTCCTTGCTGCCCAAACACCAGCCATAAAACTGAACTTGTTTATTTAAAGGAATGAACATGTGTATGCGTGGTTTTAATTGGGATACCTAATTTTCTCATTTCTGCCCTTGTTATACAAAATAGATTTACAATCATCTAACCTTCCTTCCAACCACACTCTTCTTGTTGCTGTTTTCTCCACTGCTGTACCCCGTGCCACCAGTCTTCTGGTGAATCAGGTGTATGATGCAGACATGATAATGGTTATCATCTGCTCATGTCTTTTAGCCAGATTATGCCAAATCTCACAGGTTATTTTGCATAATGTCTTTAGGAGACTGCCTTTGTTCTCTATCTGTGTATCTCACATGCTTGTTGGGTTCCCTGCTCTGTTATGCCTTAGTTATTGCACCTCAGCATATGACCACTGGGGATGAATCTATCAAATGCAACATGCTTAGTTGCATTTTTGCAATCTCTCCTGGTCTGGCTTCTCACTGATTCAACTAACCTTTCATACAGAATCCAAGTATTTACACACTCTTCCTTATCAGCCCAGAATGTCAGTTCATCTTTGAGGACATAGAGGATATTGCCCTTGAGAAATGACTTCCAGAGCTTGCGTTTCCTTGTGACTGTGCAGAAAATAGTTTATCTGCTTATGTGCCAAGATGACTGTTAATTGATGTTAACTAAATGCTTTTCCTATGCTAATTCCTTCTGTCTTTAAACAGCTGTTGTCTATTGTCTAAACCAAGATCTTTGAGGAAGTAAATGCCTTTTCCATTTGCTTTGGTTTTGTGCATTACCTAATGCAACGGGTTTCTGATCCGTGGTTTAAGTTATAGACACAGTTGCAAAAATAATAAAGTACAACTACTTTCTTCTAGTGATTACCTCTAATAGCATTGTTTATGTCTTGTCTTTTTTACAGTTTTTACTTACAAGCGGTACCTTTTAAAGTCCTGTAAATTTCAAAGTCAGAACAAATCATTCTGAGATTATAAAGTAGCAGCATCCCTAGCTAAAACCTTCCATAAATATTCAGGACCACTGAACACAAAAATAAAGAACACCAGCAATTTAGACTGCATTTCTGTTATTATTCCAAGGCAGTTTACTGTCTTGGAAAAAAAGAAAATATTTTTTCTCCATGTGCTTATGTTTTATAGTACTTTGTTTATAAACTGTTAGACTGTTTCCCTGAAGGAAATGGTGACAATGAATTCAAAGCCTGTTGAAGCTAGTGAAGCATTAGTCAGATTTAACATTTGTTTATTTGTGCCTTTTATACAGAAGGAAAGTTGGGTGTATTTTTTTAAGAAAAATATACAAATCCAATTGCAGAGCTACAAAATCGGTAAATTGTCTTGAGGGCAGGTCTGCCCCCTGAAGCTGATTTTAAATGATGTTCTTAATTGACTGAATGTAAAAATGACTCCTCTTTGAACAATCATATGGATAACAAAGAGAAATCCCAGATCAATTTATTGTTGGTTTGGACTTTTTCTGATTGATACTCCAGACTTTGTTTGACAAGATAGGCATCACCAGAATAGTTACCTAGAAAATGAGTTCTTAGTTTTTTATATGCAGATTTTAGTTTTGGCTCAAAAAATAGTGGCCTCTTTGCCAGAGGCAAATTGTAATCTGGCAGGCACACAAGGCCCTAAAGACTTCAGAGGAGCTGAGCAGAATGGCCCATATATCTCATTTTAAAGCTTCCTGCAATAGCTTTGAGTCCAATGAGGATCTGTGTGTTGGAAAGATCTGCCTCTTGACACAGCAACAGAGGAAGAAAGATTAGGCAGGCACTGTATTCCCTGTGTGTAGGCCCAATTTCTTTCTTTATCAGAGTGACCTTAGCAATGGGCTGCTGGATATGATAAATGTGTTTTTTACCTAAATCAAGATGATGATGCTTCTGATGGTCCTCACTGTGTCATCATAATTTTGTACTGCAAATGATCAAATATAGGGTGAGGGGATTTTCAAGATCTAGTAAGAGGAAAGAGAAGATGTGTATTACCTGCAAAGCTTTTAAATTTCCTAAATCTAATGAGTGTGCTGGGTTTTTTGAAACCACTGATTACTTTTTTGGGAGACTTAATAAGATGATGAGCTTTAGAATGTCTGCTGATGTGTGTTTATGTAAGGCATGCACATTGAATAAATGTACGTGTAAAAAGATTGCCATAGACCCATTCACACTTTCACATGGATGTGCAGTTGAGATAAGTGTGCACAAAATTCAAATGCAGTAAGCTGTCAGATAAATGGGACAGGACCTCTGTGGCTGAAAATTAGCAGAGTTCCTTTGACATCAAGGAGTGTAAATCCACAGATCATCCCTGCCGACTCAGTCCATCCTGCCTTAATTTACATATGCCACTCTTTTAATTTCTGCTAATGAACTGGATGGCTGCTTGTTTCTCCCCATGCGGAAGGGGGTTAGTCCCAGGTCTGAAAATTAGTCTGGGAGTCCCAGCTTCTGTCCAGCTCCATCTGCTTAGCAAAAACCCTTTGGATTGAAATTGCCCTTCCCCACCACTGTGGGGGCTTGCCTGCTTAGAGGAGTGACTGTACTGGAATAAACTGAAGGTCCAGAAAACTGTAATCTCAGGTGACTCTTACCTTTGTGCAATAACATATTGTACTTTGTTTCCAGTGCCATTTGTCCTCTAGATTGCCTGGAAACCAAGAGCTTGCATGCTCATTGAAAGTGTGTGTTTTGACTTCAGTGTGGCCCGGATATCCCCAAAGGAATTCAGTCATCTTCCCATACAGTTACAAAATAAAATCTGGTATCACAACAAACCACAGGTGATGGTTTAGGGAAGGTGTACTGAAGATAGGCCAGGTGAAATGTTTGTTGCAAATCCATGGTGTGCTGCAGGATGTTTCCTTCTTTTTACAAGGTTAGGAACTTTTTGAACTGATATAATGATTTATTGGAACTGAGCACAAGACAACTTGTCATCAGAAATCATCATAAAGCTTGGGAAGAAACACAAAGCATTTCTCCACATTTCCATATTGTGGTATTAAAACTCACTGTGTATATATAGTATATATTGATCTATACTATACACATATATATATTTATAAAGCTCTATAGGTACTTCTTTAAGTAAAAGAAAAAAACCCAAGATGGTTTGCATTTTAAGCAAAAATTACCCTGATAATTTTCTCTAAAGAAGTAGGCTCCACTTCATTTTTTTCCCGTTAATGTGAATGCTCACAGGTTGTATGTTAGGCTTGTTTTGGAGGAAGCTGGTTACTGAAGGAGCCTAGTTTTGAGAGCATAGCATTCATCCTTCAGGATTCAGAAGTCCTGAGGGGCAAAGCTGTCAGGAGTCGTTGACATTTAAAGGAGAGGAGGCTGTCTTCTGTGAACGCTATGCAAGTCTCTCAAAGGTTTTGAAAACAGGGAGTAAATGGAAACTATATATAAAGACTTGAAGGCAAGGTGCTCCTGGTAACCTGCAGATGTGAGCTGCTCCACTACACTAGATTTGGATACAGAGGATGAAATTCACTGTTGTCCCAGGAACACAGCTGATGTTGACATCCATTCAGATTCATTTTGTTTATAGAGGAAGAGGAGAGATCTTCATTGTTAGTAAAAGCTGTTGTTGAATATGTTGTGATAAGAGAAAAAAATTACAAAGACAGATTCAAATTAATTTGGAGTCACAGAAGGGAGACTAGGAGGCATTTCAGTGGTGTAGTAAATTAGTACAGAGATCTTTCACCTCCAGCCACTGGGTTCAAACTCATGCCAAGCTGCAGGCTGATAACAAACGAGTGATTTAAACTGTGTCCTTACTAGGGCATGGCCATGGTTTCTTGTGTATGCCTCTCCTCAGCTGGAAAGTGTTTCTCTTATATTTAGTGTCAGAGGGTGGGATTATTGCTGTCTAAAATTCACAAATCTGATATGTTTTCGACATTAATTGTGATATTTAAAAGAGTAGCTTTGTTCTGATTAAATTAAACTATTTCAAAACACAGTTATTGAAATTAATGCATCTGTTTTATTATGAGCATTCTCACAGGAATATGGAAGCTCTTTATTCTCTTATTTTATATGAAGAGTTAATGTGTGTATGCATATACTCATAGTCTTTTTTTTTTTTAATAATAAAATACTAGGGAAGGGAATTGTCTGTTTTTAAAAACCTTAAACCCTTAATCTTTCCTTTTTGCATAGTAGCTAGACTTGGATGTAGCTAATGTCATTTGGATGTTCAGTACAACATATGCTCAAAAGCACAGCCAGCTATATTGATAAGATAACCCTACTTCTCCACATACTATGGGTACAGATTTGAATTTAACACTGTTAAACTGTGGAGGTGAAATGAGAGATCATGTGAGGCCTTTTTCAAAGATCCAACCATAAAGCATACATTCAAATGATACCAAGTGATAAATTCATAAAAGTGGAACAGCTCCATGTTTATGTTTCTCTCATGCTCCATAACTCAGACATTTTGCAGATATGTTTGGTTTTGCCATACGGTCTTCTTCTATCAGAAATTTACAAAGATCTGAATAATGTTATAAAAAATTGGGAGAAAAGCTGTGGTATTTTTCATTGTTGCGATTATGATCTGGTGCATGGTATAGGTGACAGGACACCTATATCCTAGGCAAGATGAGATACAACTTTCAGTAGGTATCTCAAACTGTGTGAAATAAATATTATTTTATGTATTTATTTTATTTTGGAAATGTATTATAATCCCTCATTGCTGAGGCAATATTTCATTAATCGTTCTCTCCTGGAAGAAACATAATATCACACTAGTCAGTTGGGAATTCTTACAGTTCTGGAAGCTGCATAAGACAGCCTGTATTAAGAAAATTACCTTTTAGAGAATTAAAGAAGCATAGATGTTTGTTAATGAAAACCAAAATGTGTAGCCTAAATGTGCCATTCTTGCTCACTGGAGTAATTCTGTTTACTTCAGGAGAAGGAACTATTCCTGTGACAGTATAAAGCACCTGGTGAAATTTTTAATTTCCTAAATAATTCGTCTCTGGGGATGGACAATGCATATTCGAACATTTTAATTGTAGTGTGTTATATTCTGTTTTCAGACTAACATCTAGCATATACAGTGATTTGCAGTGGTATTGTATAATGAGTAATGCCTGTGATTAAAGATTATTTATGTGCTAGGGTTTTTTATGTTTATTATTTTTATTTACTTCATAGACGTACTTCACAAAATATCATGGGCTGGCATCTCTACAGTAGCTCGGAGCTGCTCTTTAAAATGTCCTTGACTTTAAATAAGTATATAGCCAGAATAGGCATATTCTTGGCTTCAATGTAATTTGCCTTAGTCCACTCTCTGACAGGGATGTTTAGGAGGGAGGATGCCAGTGGTTTCCAAGAGGAAAATTTATACTGGGGGAAATTCAGTGTTTGACAGTAACACAAAAGGACATAAGAAGCAGGTATGAAGGCACCTACTTCAAGGGACTCCAAATTTTAATTGGACTTTGCTTTGCTTCTGCAATACTAACAGTTGGAGAATTTATTAATAATTAAATAAAAACAGTGGAATCCTTCTGACATCATTCAGCTTAGGGGGAGATATTAATGTACTGCATTATTTTAACAACAAGTCGTATGTTCTGCTTGGGCTGTATTCTGGGAGGAGTGTGACTTTCCGAAGAGGAACATGAAATGATAACAGAATCCTTCTCCATTGCATTGTCTTGTGTTTTCTCATGCTGCGTTTAGGAAACAGGACAGCTAAGAATACTTCTTTTTTACCTCAACAAAAAAAATACCCTGCAGTTTGAATGTTCTGTTTTAAATATAAAGAACCAGGCTAAATCTTGGTATCCCTTCCCAGTAAGGATAAAGGACAGGATACCTTTACAGCTTTACCTGTCTGGGCTTTTAAGTTACCATCTCTAAAATACACCATCAGCTCATGGGTGCTGTCTCCCCTTTCACATCATGTTAAAGGCAGGGCTAACAGGTCAAAGGGCATTGTGAGCCTCCCAGGGCCCTCCTAACTCTCTTCAGTTCAAGACAGGTAGTCCTGAAGGTTAGATGCAAAACAATAATGAGCTTTTTATTGCCACGTGATAGCCCTCTGATTTCTTGTTTTCAGGTAATTGGTTGGTTTGTAATAGAGGAGGTGAGGATGATTTAAGAACTTCTTGGAAACATGCCTCACTGCATTAGCAACTGAAACCAACCCAGACTGAGCGGAGGTTTTTTTCATACTTTTCAGTGGAGTATTTTAGAGATCATTAAATGTGAAATTAATTAATCCTTATGATTCCTTTGGGAGATGGAGGATTTTTATTAGTCCTGTTTTACAGATGGGGAAACTGAGATAGTTTCAGGCAACTCACTTCTATGTGGTGAACCACTGGTGGAGCAAGGATGACACCAGAACACCTCCTAACTGGTTCCTAAGCTTCCTCAGCTGCAAACCATGTTGTTTTACTGCTGGACTGCTGCATGTCCAAACTTTTTTATGCCTATGCCTGTTGTAAGTGCCTTAAGCCCCTTAATTTCAAACTCCAGGTGTTACAAATTCTGCATCCAGTGAATGAGACATATTGTTAAGATGTCTGCCAAAATTTTAATTTAATAGCCTTGCCACACATGACATAAGAATTCTGGGAGAGTGTGAAGTGCAGGACTATTTTTGGTGTGCCTTTCATTTCCTTTGACCACACCAGTGCTTCTCTCCAATTCCCTAACACAATTTCTTTTATCTCTCTGTTGCTGAAAAATCTTTGGCCCTGAGAGCCATTTAGAGGCAGAGGTCTTGCTGAAAACAGTCTCATTGACTGCATAGCCTTAATTTGATCCCTGAAATTATCTACTGCTATGATACACTGAGGCTGTGGAAGAAGAAAACAAGCCTGCAGCTGATGGCTGGATCCTAACACATAAAAAGAAAGTGAAAGGGATACACTAACAGTGGACGTCTTTAATTCTGACACTTCCTAATTTTATGCTAGATATACAAGGTGCCTTTAATTTGAGATTTAAACTGTCATTCCTTGGGTTTGTTTGTTTCCCTTGTATTCTCAGAGGGCCCAAAGGAACCACGCTGCTTGCCATTGTAGCAACAACTTCCCATGTAGGTGATGCTCGCCCGTCCAACCCCAGCCTCTAAGACTATGGCACATGCTGCTTTAGCTTGTTAGGGGATTAACAACTTCAGCTGAAAGCGTAATAAGCTTTTATCCTTTAGGCATCAGCTATTACAGGGGCATGTGCATATCACATTTGAACAGTGCCCTATCTAGCAGGATTGAAAAAGAAAGAAAGGAGGAGTACAGGACAGTCGAGGGGAGAGACCCCAGCAGTCTGGGACAGGGTGTATTGAGCCCTGGATGGTTTTGCTTTTTGGCTGATTTGGCTGCTCACAGGGTTGATGCACAGGCTGCAAAGAAAAGGGCTCTGCTGGGGTGGTGGCTCCTGGGGACCCTGCCTCTGTCTGCCTTTAACCATGCTATATTTCCTTTTTATTGCACCTGCAAGCAGTACTCGGGAGCAAGGCACTAAATTTTGTATACCGTCTGGATGTCAGCAAGCATTGCAGAGAGGGGGGTTGTATTCCAGTAAGGATGCTGTTTCGGCTTTGCAGATAATGCAAGTGGGACAGAGTAGCTCCAGGTTTGTTTTGCTCACTCCAGCATGCTGAGCTAGGTTAAAAACATTTCCATTTTCATCTCATTTCTCAGAGAAAAACCTTCCCCATTATTATTTTATCTCCCTTTCCAAGAAACTAGTTCATTTTGTTGAAAACAGACAGAAAAAAGTCCTTTGTTTCTATATTCTTGTTTCTATAAACCTCATCCTGATTGTGAATCGAGGAGTAGCAGTGTTTTGCTACTCCACACTTTCAATACTGTAAGGTGGACACAGAAATATGCCTTAGACAATTTTTTTTTGTTGTCTTTGACTTCACAAGAAATGAGTAATATTTCTGGATTGGTAACATGTTGTTAAATTTATAAGGCAGATCACCAGCATTATGTTTATGAGCTGAGTTCATGATGTATTTCTGATATGTCCATCCTTGGATCCAACACTGACTTCAGTAGAGAGTTTCACCCTCCTGATTTTGGGCTGTCAGTATATGGTAGAAATACAGCTTTCAGGAGCCCAAATGCTGTGCTGCCCCATGACTGCTAATCTCCTGCGTCTTGGATATTGAAATATGACGGTCTAAAGACTCATGTCAGAAAGAGAGTGAGAGGGTGATGGGACAAGGTGAGGGGTGGCTGCGGCCATACGGATGTCAGCAAAGTGCAAAGCAATACCACATGCCAGAAAATACTGCAACTACCTCTTGCATTTTGTATAAGCAATTTTCCAGTCTGTTGTCTTCTGTCAAATGCAATGTTCTGAGACATTTAAATAAAATAAATACTGCTGGTGAGTTATATTTAGAACCTTGTGAAATTTCTCTAGTGAAACTCCCAGCCAGGCAAAACATGCCGTCTTTCAGGTTTCTGTACCACTTGAAGCTTCATCTGGTTTTGTCAAAGAGGTTGCTCATGAAATCTGATGGTGAAGGTGGCTGCTTTCCAAAGGAGGCTGGCAGAGGCTCTGCCTGCCACTATGGACACTGCTGGAAGGCTTGGACAAACCAGGGCTGGGTCCAGGTGAGCCTTGGCAGAGAGTTGAGTTTCTCGCAGGTGGAAGGTCAAAAAAGCAAATGATGAGACAGGCTGCTAATGGAAATTGAAATGGAGGTTTGCATAAACCTCCCACCCCTGCTCATTATAATCATTGAGCTCTCACATTTGCCTATCTTCCCAGACATGCATCGCTTATCTAATGAGGATGGGTGTTGGTGTAATGAGTACCAGCACATGTGGGAGCTGCTCAAGGCAAGAGTAGGTGTGTGGAAATCCCTCCAGAGGTGGGGTGAGAGGCAGCTGGGGTGGGAGCCATGGTGGGGCCCTGGGGTGGGGTGGTCTGCCCCTGACTTTAGCACACATCTCCCTCCCACTCCCCTAGCCAGCACAGGGCTTCTCCCAGCACACCCCCTCTGCCCTGGGGAGTCACCCTCACCCCAAAGTGGGATGCATCTGGGTGGAACACTCTACTCATCTCTGGCCCTGTTTTGAGGGTTCTTGAGCATGGAGTATTAGGTGTGTGCATCCCTCTGCCTTCAGGGAGGAAGGGAAGGAGGCTGGCAGCATAACAGTTTGTAAGGGTAAGGCCACTGATGCCACACAGGCTCCAGCTGGTGCCACAGGGGCTCCAGTGCATGTTTCACTGCACTTCTCCCCCAATACTAACAAGCAGTGAAATGGATTTTGATAAAGCAGTGAGTGATGTTCCCTCTCCCTTTTCCTTGTGAGATGGGATGGGGAGGGGAGGCTGAGCATGCCTTTAAATCACTGTCCTTTTTCTTCATAAGGATGCCCTGAATAATTTCAAAATACACAAAGGCTTTCTTGTAAAATATACATTCATGAGGAAGCAGGTGTATTTGTTCATCACAGTTGAAGTTTAGCTTTGGAAGCTATGGAATAAAACAAAATTTTAAACAGCATTTAAAATAATTGCATAAATTGTTTAACATCTTGTTTTATTATTTTTTTAACTCAACAGGACCCTTTTTCATTCATTTAAGTGTTAACTTTGTTTGATAACATGCTAGGAAGTGATACAGAAACCTTTATTCTTCCAGAGGGTTGTATTCTTTTGTGAGATATGATAGACAAAGCTGGCATCCCTTGTAGAGGATATGTAAAGCCTGTCTCCAGACATTGTGACATTGCTACAGACAGAGTTTGTCATCCATAAATTTACAGCTTATTTCAGTCTATTCATAAATTGACTAAATTTTTTTTTGAAAGAAAAAAATATATATAGGTGTATAAAATACCCAGTTACAGGTTGTGTTCTATTTAGCCCTTGATTGAAACGTATTGCTCCTCAGTATCTTTTAGCTATGAAAATTATAATATGGAACAGAGATTAGAATGAAATTATCATGGCTAGAAGGCATTTACTCAGTGGTGGCAGCCACATAAACCTGAGCCCTGAGAATGATGATAATGCATTAGGTTCTGCATGCCCGATATTATTGCTGTACATTATGTATGTTTCATTTATACTATTTCGCACACACCAGCAACGCTGACAGATAGGTAATTACTCTCTGCGCCAATGAACACTTATCAGCCCCGCCGCTGTTTATTGCTGGGATGAAGTGTGCTTGTCAGTCAAGGTCACTTGTTTGTGTGTCCTTTTTAATAGTTCTTTCACAGTTGTTGAACTTTGCGGGCGCTTCTTATGGCAAACTTTCGGCAGGTTGCTTTACTACGTCGCCTGCCTTACTAAAGTAATGTGTATTTATGGCTTTAATTGATAAACAACCAAGCTGCAGGAAGCAGGACTGGAAAGAGGAAGGGGCATATTTTGCTGGTCAGGTCATCCATGGGTATGTTGGGTGATGGATGACCTCAAAAGGAGCATGTCGGAGAGACTCACAGACCCTGCTCTACCACCACCATAAGCTGGTGAAATCTCTTGTGATAAAGATAAACATGAATTTAATGGTAATGAATACCAACACAATCTGCAGACTGCTGTAGGGCTACTGCTTGTGCTTTTTGGTAAAACATTTGCCAGTTCTGAACAGAGCTCTTATTGTTTGCACCCTCAGGACATGCATGTAAACGACCAAGCCACTTCGTTCGTCTTCAAATCAGTGTTTTCTTTTCTGCAAGAAGCCTCACAGAAACTCTGTACTATTGCATAAAATATGCTTTCCAGGCTATGTGTGTGCCTCTAACAATTTTCTTCTATTCTTAAAACTAATAGTGTCAAAGCTATTATGGCAAGCCCACAATTTTTTGGGTTGCGAAGAAAAAATTCAGAACCAACCTTCCTTCCTTCCTTCCTTCCTTCCTTCCTTCCTTCCTTCCTTCCTTCCTTCCTTCCTTCCTTCCTTCCTTCC
>CM031858.1:118076559-118145314 GCA_018697195.1 Certhia americana | reverse complement strand
TTCCTTCCGCACATTCCTTCCTTCTGCACATTCCTTCCTTCCGCACATTCCTTCCTTCCGCACATTTCTTCCGCACATTCCTTCCGCACGTTCCACACATTCCTTTCTTCCGCACATTCCTTCCTTCCGCACATTCCTTCCTTCCGCACATCCCTTCCTTTCACAAATTACTTACTTTGTTCCTTCCACACATTCCTTCCATTATTAGAAAAAATAGAATAACTTCTATGATACAGTAATTTATCCAGTCAAGTTTATCCAGTCAAGATAACTGGAGCTATATCCTTAAACATGTAATCACCCCGAGTTTGTGTGTTGTGAGATTTATACTGCAGTTCCTTATTACCAAAGAAATGGTTAAAAAGGATTTATGTATTGTGTGCAGTGTGTGTGTCTGGAATTTCTGTATGTTTCAACTTCTGCACTCTGGTGCCTCCTTGGTCCTTTTTGTAGAGGACACTATTTTGAAGTGGAGACTGAACATTCAATTAAATGCAAATTTTATTCAGGCATTAAAGCAGAATCACATTCATTCATTAAACTCAAATGATGCTTTTATTTAGGAAAATATATCAGCACATGGTAGCACCACATGCTGCTTATAAATAACTATGGTGATCTGGTTGTGCAAAAGTATATAATTTCATTATTAAAGGATTTAAACTCCTTACAAGGTGCATGGTGTCCATGAATGTTTCAGTTAATTTGATTACATCCATAGAAAAAGCATTTCACTTACATGGGCAGCAGTGGGTCTCCTGTCTTACAGCACCATTCTAATGCATTATGATCCCAGTCTCACACTTGTAGGTTATGACTTGGCTGGATGTGTTTAATCTTTTGGGTACGTAAATGCAGATTTGAGCAATTTGATTTGTTTCTGAATCTAGCCTACCAAGCTTCCACATTTTCAAACCACTTCCTTTTCTTAGTTCTTAGTTACCAGAGTGTTACAAAGAAAGGGGTTTGATCTCATGTAGATAGCATAGCATTAATTACCCTGACACTAATTAAACTGCATCAAACAAATACCACCGTGTTCCTCAGGGGGACAACAGAAGGCAGTTTAAAATAATTACTGGAGCTTCATGCATGTGTGAAGTTTTCATTACTCTTAGGACATAAGCAAAAGAGATTTGATATCATTAAAATTCCCCCCTTTAGTGTTTGCAAAAAAATGACGAAAATTTCTTCGGAGCATATTGATGTCTAAATAGTAGTGATTTCAGTTCTTGAGAATAGTAACTTTTCTTTAAGAATTGTAAGCCTGTGAAGCAGGAACAGGTGTTCCAGTCCACATTCTGGTATGATTATGTATTAGCTTATGTTTGTCAGACCATTTCATTAACCACCCACTGCTATCACATATACATATACTTTGTTCTTTCTGAACCATGAAATGAAATGCATATATCTTCACTAATGCTTGCTATCAATGTAAATGAGAAAAGGAGGCTTATTACCAATCACTGCTGCTGTGAAGCACACACCTCTGTACAGTTACAGGTAATAAACATCTTTTTGTAAGTAGGAAGCAAGATATATTGAGTTCTGCATACAGTAGGCAGCAGACGTGCCTTCCACTGTACTCCAGTGTTAATAGATTGCAATTCCCAGCCATGTACACATTCAACAGGATGTCCTTTCTGAACCAGAAGGTGCTATTCCTCTTCATGCTCATCTATATCTTGCAAATGTTCTGAGGCTAGTGAAACTTTGCTGGTCAGTGGTTAATGGGGATCTTCTCCAAGGAAAATTGGAGCATGTTTGCGCCAGTGAGCAAGTGCCAGTTTCTGCATCAGCTGTCGCTCATGTCAGAGCCAGCAGCAGCTTTATAGGCCCTCTGAAACCGTGGATGGAAGAACGATGTGACTGCCTGGGATGGGGGCTTGGACCAGACAGCCTTTGAAAGGTCCCTGCCAACCCGTCCCATTCCAGGTGGTTCCACAAGCCTGAGACCAGCAAGCAGAGTTGACACCGAGACAGTGAATGCGGACGATGCAGAGTTCCAAACTTGCTGCAAGTTCTGTGCTTTGCAAATGCTCACTTGATAATGCACGAGGCACTTTCCAATGTCCAAGTTGATGAGTGTGTGTGCTTCATATTTCCCAATGCTCTAAAAGCCACCGAGCCCATTGTACAGGGTCATTTAGCCTCTTGATTTCTAGAGATCAATACAGCGTTAGTGAACTTCATTGAATTTAGTACTGATGGGGCCTTTGGTGAAAGCTATGTGAGACAGAAAGCATCTCTAGCTCTGCACTACTTATAATCTGTGTGTGATTGTTTCTCAGAATTTGATTATATATAATTTTAATGTATATGTTTGTTTTTAATGTTTATCATGTATCATAACCTGCTTATTTTCTGAAACCTTTGAGGAACTATTTAAAATATTTTTCTGTAATGGAAGGTCTGAATATGCTGATGGTGCTCCTTTTTTAAAATTACAGTATTGTTTTGATATTACTAAATCTGCTGCCTGCAATATAACAGTGAATTAGGTTTGTGCAATTGACAGACTAAGTAGAGATGATCAAAACTGATTGGAGAGGAAATACAAAATTAATCCAGTTGTAGGATTCTGTGAACCCAACAAACACGCACAGCAGAATACTTTTATTTCTTTGGAGCCAGATGGTTTGTCCTATTTTAAGCTGATAGATTCTTCATGCATTTCTTTTGGATGTCATTGGTTTTAACTGCCAGACAGTATCTACTGTTAGAAGTTTCCTTATTCCTGGATTATTTAAAGAGTATTTTTGGCACATTCAAATGATCATACTGTACACCAAGTTAATTTTTCCTTACACTTAGCTCATACGTGAAAAAAGTGTTTATATAATGAAAAAAACTCTCTAAAATGAACAGTTCTTTTTTTCCTTCTTTTGACATGATGTTGACAGAAGTCGCTTTGATGTAGTTTAGAGTCATGAATTTTCTATCTGTTCTGTTTTTCCTGGGGCTCCATCTATTCAGACATCCTGATCTGTCATTTTGCAACACTTTGTGAAGTGCTTGACAGATAGCGGTTTTGACAAGTGCTGGACATCAGCAGCAATTCAGAATAAGCAGTGTATATTTCTCCAGGTAAAGTGACAAAACGTCTAAAAGCGTAAGAAGAACTGTACAGTCTTCAATCACATTTAATGTTACAAAGCAAGACTTTTTCTGCTTTCTCCATTTGTTCTACTAATGTACAGTGGCTCAGACTTGAGTATCTGCTGGAATTTTGGATTGATGATTTCTCTTTTCCTTTTGTATTTCCTAGTACATGACTAATTTCTTCAATCGGATTAAAAAATGGAAGCACTTGCTGAGATAGATCCAGAAAATTGCAGCACATGTAATAATACTTTCCAGGGTCTTCTACTATTTGACAAAAAAAAAATGTATGTGATCATTTATCTCTGCATTTGTTGTTGTTACTTTGTTGGGGTTTGTGGGGGGTTTTTTTGTAATATTGTTTTAATTCTACAAATATAGGATGCATGAAGAACATAATTTAGGAAAATCACCTTTACTGATTAATTATTCTATTTCCTATTCCACATCCCAAACCCTTTGTTGATGGTGGTTTATATTATATCACCCATAGGTAATCATAGATTACATATTTACATGATGCAGTATATTGAAAATGTAAAACATTTCATATAATTATTCTGCATCTGTATTCACTCAAGAAACAGCTGTTGAAAGTTGAGGGGGATGCAAAATGGCACAGCCTGAAGATGTTCTTGTTCATTCAGCTAACTCCTTTTTGATGTGATACCTACTGGCAGGGTTGTGTGGTGAATTCAACTTCTTTGACAGCCATCAGCCCCACTGACCAGTAGTTTCAGTTTTTATAGTTAGGGGAAAGATGAGAAAAAATATTTCCATAATTTAGGGGTTTTTTTTCAGCTGCTGGATCGAAAGCCCCTGCCAACAGCTATCTAAATCAACACCATGCCAACATGTTCTGTAGTCCGAAGGTCACTCAAACATCTGGCCCCACAGTCTTGTTCTTTAAGGTTTGTCACTGGGCAGCATCTGTTTATAGATTCTTTCTCAACCTCTCTTTGATCACTTTGACAGCAAAAAGAAGCTTCTATCACCCTTGATGTGTTAAGATAAAAATATCAGGAACATCAGACCATTGTAAAATTTGGTGCAATTTCATATTATACTGTATCTGCATGCTTAGTTTCTTAAGTCTGATTTTTTTTTTCCTTGGCTGAGTTAGAGGGAATTATGTATTACTTTCTGCTGTTGAGATTAAAAAAAAAATATTGTCAGAGCTGATATGTTCAGTGGGAATGTGAAAATGACTGCACTAAGCAGGTCTTGCCCAGCTGAGCTTGGTCAGCATTTAAAAAAAAAGTTTGGAAAGTGAGCAGAGCCGGCATATTTAGCTCTGGTCTATTTTGAGTAACGTGTTATCTAACTCCCTTTACTATGTCTTGTGTACTTCTACAAAGAGCTACCTATTTCATATTTATATATGCTCCTATGTGTTTAGATATTTCTCCTATAAATAACCTTTGAGGAGATGGAAATGTCATAACTTCCATGCTTCTTTTTACTAACTTCCGGTGAAATTTTAGGTCTACTGTTTCCAAACAATTTGGAATTTCTTGCTTTTTTCTAGACAAGAATAGGTAAGTTCTCTTTACCCTGGTCTTTTTCTTTAAAAAAAAGTTTGGTAGTCTTTGACAATGTTAGAATGGTCATATTTATGAACACCACAGAAGTCTGGTTTGTACCATAATGGAAAAGATCTTTGATTACATGTCTTGTGGAATTGTATGGTCCTATCCTCAGCAAAGACACTTTGTTTAATGTGCTACCCAGGGACAGATGCAATTGTAATGTGAACGGATAAAATTATGGGTATGTGAAATTAATTTTTCTTTATGCACCTCCAGAGTTTGTGGCAAATGGTGCAGACAGCCCTAGAGTCCTTTGTTACTCCACAGAACTGCTACAGCTTGATATCAGTTATTCACACCTACTCATGTTCAGCAGGGGGAGATCTGTTCATGAGAACCTTATTAAATGTGCACATAAAGGACATAGTCCTGTTCATCTGCCATGAATAGTCACCTCTGTTCTGTGGTGGTAGGTTTAAGGATGTGTATCCATCTGCTAGATAGAAATCAGCTGCAAATTCATTTCATCTTGGCTAATGACAGACAATAAGTCACTAAAATTTTTGACCATTATCAGCTGAGAAAAAATAAAACCATATGTAGAAATCAGCAGCAGAGTGATCTTAGTTGGGCTCTTTCTAGCTTTATAAAATGAAATATATTGAGTGTCCCAAGTGAGGGGGCAACATGCCCACTGTTCTCTGAGGTGTAACCATCCTGGGTCTTGGGAGCATGGAGCAGTCTCCTCTCAACTGCTGGTAGTGTAACAAGAAAGGGAAGAAAGGGACACCTGAGCAGTGAGGGGTGGTACTGCGAGCAGATTGGAGCTTTAGTTGAAAAGTCTGTTTTCCCCAAGAACACAGGAAAGTCATAAAGAATCTTCCTGGAGAAGCTAAGTCTGCACCTAACACAGAGGAGAGAAGAAATTAAGAAAGCAGGTATGGCCTCCTTCCCCACCAGAACATCCCACCTCAGAGGTGCTGAGAATGAAGAAGCACCCCCTAATACCATGTCCAGTAGCTGTGAGGGGCAAGATGACATGGCCACTTGATGAGATTTCATGCTTTATGAAAGAAGGGAAAGGTCAGTCTTGAGAGATATTTTTGGGAAGAAGTGACAACATTTTGTTATAATCTAATATGCAAAGAAGGCCAAGTCTAAGACTGTAGATCTGAAATACACAGAGGGTAGGCGCTTCCATAGTAACTGTGAAAGGGATGTAGGCTTTGAATTTAAATTCCAGCTAGCACATTTAATAGTGTACGGACTGTTTTGGATAGATACTTCAGAGTAATTCTGACCAGGATCTTGCTTTTTATTAGAGCAGCCTTGTGAAATGGATCCATTGCATAATCCTACAGTTCTCCTATCTCATACTTCATGTCAAGATGCTTTCTTTGCAGTTTCTCTTTCTGTGTAATCTTCCAAGTTCATTTGAAAGTATGAGCCATACTTCTTTTCATGTGCCTTACTGCTTTTAACTGTACGTTGCTCAATCCCCATCATCCTTCTTCCTGTAGCTCTCCTTTCCTTTGTAGCAATACTTTATCTGTTCTCTTTGTCTGCTCAAAGGAAAGCTCCTTGTTGAAGATCTGAATTAGTGAAAATAAGCCTTACATACAGGATTTGACTCAGGAAATATCTTAGCTGAAGGATATGACATAAGAAAGCAGAGACTGTTCAGTAGGAATTCTGCCTCATAAACTTTTTTAGAACAGCTGCAGATGGTGTCACCTGCAAGAATCAGAAGGTTCATCCTCTGCTGAGAGAGACATAGGCATTTTCTGAGAAAAATAATGCAAGTTTGTGCAAGAGAAACCTTGCTGTACCTTCTGAAGTGAGTTGTGGAGAGTCGTTCTTGGAGGTGGTACAGGTTTGAGCAGTGGGAAGGCTACATGTTAACTTCTAATTGGACCAAAAGATGGTATTAGGTAGAAGAGTCTTTATATAACCCACAATTGCTTAGGTTTAAGATGAACAAATAAGTAATTGCACAGAAGCTGTCCAGGAATACAAAAACCTGAAAGAAAAAGAAGAGTCAGGTAAATTCAATTCCTTATGTAAGGCTCAAATAGGGTTAAAAATTTGGACAAACTTGAAGTGATGAAGTAAAAAGCTAGATAGAAATGAATTTATATAAATAATCATATTGTGAGCAGTGCAGTAAGTGCACACATGAAAGCAGTATAGTTTCAGCACCACGGCTGCAAGATGAGACCTCTGCTTCACTAGTTGCAAAAAAGTTTATATTAGCTTGTGCTTTTTTATCTACTGTTTTTCTTTCACAAGTAGATTTTAAACAATGCATTAATACAGAACACGCAATCTTTTGGTGTGGAAGTACATATGAATGAAGACTGTATTCTCTTGTGTCTGCTTCTGGCTTCCTTCCTCCACTCTCCAAATCAGAAATGTGTTTTATTAATATTTCATGTTTGTCATTTTATGTTTAAAGAAAAGAATAGTCAAGATAAGACTGACAGCTCCTGTAGCTGAATTTCTTGTTGACTCTAGGGCCAGCAGCAGGTGTGTGCCAGGGAGCGTGTGGCAGAAGTATGCACAGACACATGCTTTTTGCCTCTTGCAGTTTCTGTGAATCAGAAACACAGGTTTTCTGGCCTATGAGCAGGGTTTTTTTTATAATTTTGAACTTTCCATTTATTTAGCTGCGTGGTTAACACTTCAAACCTCATTTCTACATTAGTTTCCACAGTCACCCTGCCAGGCTCTAGTTAAAGGCCAGCTTTTTAAAATCGATGAGGCTTGGACCAACTTGGTTAAGACACTGTTGCCTTTTTCACTGGAATTCAGCATTTTTCTTACTCCTGTTTTCTGTCTTCCAAGGTCTTTGGGTGGCTTCTCCATCTGTTCCTTTCTTTTTCAACTCAACTTTCCTCTTTGTTTTGTTCTTGATCCTGTTCTCCCTTCTCCCTCTCCTTTTGCCATCTTCCCTCTCCAGGAACTGATCTCAGGCAGCTGAGCCCAGTTGGTTGGCTGGGAGTGTCTGCTGTGCTCTCCCACAGTAGAGATGGGACCCACTAGCTGAGCACAGGGTGTTGCAGGCACGCTGCAGGGAGAGCCAGTGCAAGCATGTCTCTGGCAGACCAAGGATGTTCTGGTAGTTAGAAACCAGGCATTTTAGTGGGATTATCTGCTCCATTTTTGAGTCAAGAAGTGCTTCTAATTAAGGATTATGGGCCTTTAATGTGTCAGTTAAATCTAGAAAATGAGATGCTGGCATTGTTCTGTGTTGTCTGGAAGCACAACTGGTTTAAAGCCCCTAGGAAGACATCCCTGACTCACTGGCTGCAAGGCAGATTTGAACTGATGGCTGATGTTTGTTTTCCGTGGTGAAACTTCCCACAGATAGTATTGAAGGCTGAAGAGCCTTTCCAAGGCAGACTTGAATACTTTATGTAAATAAGAAAGTAGACTGATTTTGGTGCAAAAAAGTGTATTACAGAAGCTATAGATATTGTGCCACATTTCTTGCACAAACTGTTTATGCTACCTGTAATTAAAAATGAGATAATCCCAGCAATTTGAGAAAGTCTTATATGATTAATATCCATTTCCTTGTTGCTTGCTGCAGTGAAAGATAATTAATTGTAAAGTCATTTTTAGAAGCAGTGCAATAATCTTCTCTAACCAAAAGCAAATGTTTAAAAGTAAGAAAACTGATAATGCAATTAATTATGTGGATATTACAATAATCTAACCTCCTTGGTACAAATTTGGTGCCTAGGGACAGTATTATCCACACATTAAATTGAAATGAACAATAACATCCTCTTTATCATTGCAGTCTAGGACACAGCAGATGTAACATAACAGCAGCCCTTGAGAGTTGCCTAGGTTGAGATTTCAGAGCAGTTCTTGAAAATGCAGATCTGTTCACAGAAGATCTTTCTCTAAATATCCTAAAAGGTTGTTTCAGATAGAAATTTTAAGACTTATCCTAAATGTATTCAAAGACTTTGCATATAAAATGCTTCCAAAGGCTTCCTAATTTCACAGGTGGATTTGTATCTAGATGATGGGTTAATGATGCTGTGTCCACCTGCTTTTGAGCTTTAACCTGTGTTAAATACATTAGCTCCACAGGTAAGCATTCACTGAACATGGAGTTTTGTTAATTGTAAATGTTGTATTTCAAACGTAGCCGTATTATTTCCAAAACAAATCTTAATGAAGGAAACAATAAACATAAACACTTACTTTTAAAATGCTAATGTAAAAGAAAATAAATAAAAATATATTGTTGATAGTATATATGGAAAATAATACAGAGTTACTGCAAGCTGTTGTGCTGAATGTTTTCTTGTAGGACTGTAAACTCTTAACCAGTTGAGTATATGGTTATGATTTGCATACAATATTTTCCTAATATTACAGATGGCAGTAGAAGCTCAAGATTAAATTACTTATCTGGTATTCAATTAGACATCAACAGGTTGCTTATAATGTAACAAGAAAATGAGCATTTAAAGTCATGTGAGTTGCCACAGTAAAATGATAATGTACAAGTAGGTAAAATACAGCACTGATAGTAATAAAAATGGCAGGAATTGGATTAGGTCAGTATAAATGTGTGTAATAATGTGTTATTTGTAATATGAATGTATGCTTTGTGTTTATTCATTATAAAGGAGAAAGGTCAACATGATCTTTATTAGTAAAAATAAAGAAACAGTATATCTGTTCTAAGTAGTGGAAATAACCTGAAATCGTGAAATATAGAGGGATAAAAGGAAGTTTTTGTGTTTGATGTGTTGGTTGTTGTTTTATTTGTATTTATATGTACATAGACATATATTTCTCTAATCTTTAGAAGTCTTAACAGCAAACCATGAAGTTTCTGATATGTGATTCTCATTTTTATGGACAATCAATATGCTGTTCAGAGGAGCAGCACAATGTGCCAGGTGGTGCCCTATTGTGGGGATGCAGAGCAGCAGGGGCTCAGAAGCTGAAGACAACATAAAGGAGTGGAGATTTGTGAAATAGTTGCTCTGTAAAAACTTTGCTGTGCTAGTTTGAACTTGATATTGATTTCTGCTGCCTTCCAGCTGACTTCACCTTGGGGCATGTCCAGTATCTCCTGGGTTCTGTCTCTACCTAAGAGAAATATGAACTTACAGGAGCTCCTGTGGGTTTCGTCAGGTATTGCTCAAGGGCACCTGTGATTTTTCTTGGTATAAATGGGGTGCAAACTAAAAAAGGGGTCATTTTTTACCCAAACTTAGTTATTTGGAAATAAGTGGGTTAGGTAAATGACATCAAGCTTGCTCTTAGTTCGTTTATTCAGTCTGTATGTTGCCTGGCCCTGGGCTTGAGTCAAGATGACTTGAGCTAACAGAGCTGTAGCAATACTTGGCAGTGTGAGAAGAGTTCATATTTCCGACAGTGCTGTCCATCAGTTCCATCAGGAGGTCATCACCTGCAGCAGGCAATTTAGAGGGGGCTACATTTTGTTTAATTTTCCTTATAAACACACTTAGAGCAAGAGCTCTTGAAGCTACACAAGCATCAAATCACATGGAAATAACCTAAAACAAACAATGCCTCCCCTAAACAAAACAAAACCCACAAACAAACAAGCAATCCCCCCACCCAAATTACAAAAATCCATCTTTGAACATGAGATCCATAATCTGTATATAGCTACACACTTCATTCTGCAGTGTGGTTTGAATTAAGTGTTTGTTTGTGATCTGCAGGGTTTGGAGCCCTGTACTGCATAGTGCTTAAATTCGTTGCTGGCATTGTAAGACCACGGTATTCTGATGTACGTGTCCTGAATTATATAATACTACTGAGCACCCTTTCTAATTTTCTTAATGCTGTGAGTCATTCAGCTTCTGGGCATTAGTTAAGTTGTTACATAGATGATTTCCCTCATAATTATAGAGAGTTTTGCTGCCTTGTTTTTCTCTTTTTCTTTGGCAAACAGGATTGTTTCAGTAGTGGTAATAGAGTTGCCTGTTGCTATTGTGAGTTTAGTCAGCTGTGAAGCTGCACTTATGTTTGTTATTACCCTGCAATTCGTTATGAAATACAGCCTATTAATTATTTCAATAAAATGTAGCCACTGGACCTGTGGGACATTCCACTTTCTCCTGTTGCTTTACATATCCATTCATTTTAATGGCAGTTCAGGCAGTTTCTGTACGTTTGTATGTAATTTCCCTTGGTTGTCACTGCCTGCTCCTTCTAGATACTCCAGTCAATATTTTCCACTGTTGGTTAAATTTGTGTTTCTGCTCAGGAGCTGCCACTGTAACTCCCAATTCCTTATTTCCTTCTCAGTGCTATAGTTGAACATTGAGGCACACAGGCGTGGAGGTCAGGGGTACAACACTTCTGATTCACTGTAGAGCAGCTTTGCAGAATAATACCCGTTTTTAAGCACTAAAACGTTTGACCTGTAACCCTCCTTGGTTGCTGCATTTGCCTTAATAGCTCCATTTTTTTTTTTCTCCCTTTGGCTCTGTTTGGTATTGCAGTGGACTTGTTGGGAAGTTAATGGCTATCACGACAATTTTTATTTTCTAAATGAAACAATGCCCCCTGGTGCTCTAGGATTCGAGAGGTCTGATTTTACAGTCAAAATAAAAATAAAACCAAATAAAATCTTTTCAGACAGATACTTACTGTTCCTAAATCTGCCAGCTACCACTCAAATGCTGTCACTGTCACTCACAGGGGATGGGGAAGAACACTTGTCAGCAATGAGTAACAAAGAAAAGTCACAAGGAGAGTAACAGGGAATATAAAAGCAAATTACAAAAGAGACAAGTCCATTAGGCAGGGTAAAAGCAAATTACAGAAGAAAAAAATAAAATGAAAGAGTTAAGAAATAGTATAATGATAGAACAGTTGGAGAAAAGTAAAATTAAAACTGTCTGCTCAGTGAAATGTTAAATCTAGGTAGTGATAGAGAAGAAGCAATAATATTAAAAAATGGAAGTACTTTTTTATAAAAGGATTTAATTTAATAAAGTTGCTATAGAAGAAAAGGACAAAGAGGGTAAGTGTGACAAATTTGCAATGAAGAGCATTAAATTAAAATGGCAAATATAAAAAGGAAGAGAGTATGGAAGGTATATATAAGTGCATGAAGGCTACAGGAATTAGTAGAATAAATGTAGTTTGATATTTTCTGTGCCTAACAAAACAGATTATCGATGCAGAAATTTAATCCAAAGTACCATCAGAGTTAAAATGTAAGCAAAGCTGATAAGCAATGAAATGAAACAGTTGATCTCTCTTCAGTTGAGCTTGTCACTAGCATTTGATTCCGTAAAAATTAAGATGCTAAATTACAAAATTATTCTTGATGGGCATGGCACACATGAGAACCACAAGAATGTTGCTTGTCCTGGTTGCAGACAGCAAACTCCAGCACAGCATGCCTTCCCACAGCCTTGCAGCTGACGGGAGCCTCAGCTTTGGAAGACCAATCAATAGAGCAGAGACTGCCATAAATCACCGTCTCAGATGGAGTGCAGGGCTATGAACACTACCAGAGCTATCTATAAAGCCAAAACAGACACAAAAAACCCCCAACAAATAAAGGCAGAAGGAAGGCAAAGGAAACCACCCCTTGCTGCAGCTGCAAGATGTGTAAACAACCCGCACGCTCAGGTTTTTTTTCAGTCGCAGGCAAGGATAAAATAGCACAGCTCAGAAGCAGGGATGACTGAAATGGCTCTAAGGTAGCTTTATGTTCCCACAGTCCTGGAGCAGCAATGAGTCAGTCAAGTCCTTCACTGTAAGTTAGAATAGCCTGAAGGCTGCTCTAAATCATTCTGGCTGCCAGTGACCCTGCAACAGCAGAGGGGGGTTGCTGGGGCATAGCAAAGTCTTGGCTGCACTTTCCTTCCTTTGGCCATGTCCCCTGGCCTATCCAGAGGAGATGTTGGGAGGGGGGTGAGGGGGAGTCAGGGGACAAGAAAGGGAAAAGCACGGAAGTGGCTGTGATGCCTGTTCTGCTGGAAGACCCGTGCTTTTGCTGTGGCTGGCAGAGGTCCAGTGGCTGGCTGTGGTCGGAATTGATCCCAGCACAGGCAAGAAGAATTCTGTGGTTGGGCCATGGCCAGGTGCAGTGGTAGGGTTTGATTTTATTGATCTGATTTTCAAAGTCATTTTTTGGAGTTCATCAGATTATATAGAGTCCATTTTCCCTGGGAGTATTATCTGTTAGCGACAGGTTTTTAAGTCCTACACATGTGCAGGTGTTCATATTCTGTGACCACCATAGTTAGTTTTGTTAGTGTATCAGTGTTAACGAGATATTATCTCTACCAAGGACTATCTGGCCTAGCAATAGCAGTATTTAAGTTAATACTGCTATGTGGATTTATACCGTTAAGTCTGGCTCGTGATTTTAATTTGGTTTTTACTTACCTGCTCTTATAAACTAAAAACTCTCCCATTTTGTGAGAAAAACGTGAGTCTGTGATTCAATTCACTTACTTCCTTTTTTTTCTTTTAAAATGAAAATTAGAAATAATATTAGGAATAACAGCAATCAATAATCCTAACTCCAGATATTTGCCTTTTGTACTGGGATGATTTGATGCTGTTGTCAGTCACCTCTGAATGATCCTGGGTGTGATGGAAGCTGCAGTTAAGAGTGTAATTTGTTTCCAAACTCTTACGTAAATATCTCAATCTTGCTACTTCACTGTGAGCAAAATGTTTGGGGCTTAAAAGAAGACCATGACATTCTTAAAAGAAGATCTCTTCAAGCCAAAGAGCTGAAATCTTCCCTTTCTCTCACTAACAGTGAATAGCTCAGCCTTACAAGTGGGTAGTCAAAATGGAAATTTACCAAACTGATTAGTCACAACAGGTTATTGAGAGGACTGTTAGAGGACATCCTGCAGCAGAGGAAAAATTATTATCCCTTTTAATAACTCCTTAAAAGCATTCCCAAAATTTTGTTTCCAGTCAACTGGATACTTCGTGATGTGCAACAGAAGTAGAGTGATGTTTTGAAGTACTGAGCAAGGCCATTGGTCTTAGAAGTAGTGGACATCTCCATAAGTTATCCAGAGGCATATTCTTAACCTGCACATATGCAGTGCAAAGGTTGTAGTTTATACTCACAGATCTATTTTGGCAAAAGTGTGTGTACCTTCCCCTGTGGACTAAACCTCCATGAAGGTGGAGTAGAAGCTCTCAGACATTGCATTCGCTGCCTGTAGTTTATCTGAGACAAAAGCATATGATCCCTTGATGAGCAAATGGTAGAAGAATGGCAGTTTGCAACCACAGGTGTGGCGTGCATGTGAGGGAGCACATGAGCTATAACTAAATTTAACGCCATTGTTACGACAGCTTATGATGTCTCGGCTTCTTCTGATAATTTAGAACAGAAATTTTTAGATAGAAAGAGGAAAGATGTATGTGTTGGTTGGCTGTATGTCAACACTGGTTGACACAGTCAGCAGCTCAAGACTAAATCTTCAGGGTGTAAATTTTTTTAGTTCAGTTGATGCCAGGAGAGTTGTGTCAGATTGCAGTACTTTAAGCTCTGTCCTGAGGTCACCCAGTACCATCAGCAGGAACTGCAAACATGGAATCAGTTGAGTTCCGTGGAAAGGATTCAGTGCTTTCCTGCCAGGAGCTCAGTACCAAGAGTGGTCTTGAAGACCTAGTGCTGCCAGAAGAGACACATAACCTCTGTCTGCTGCCTTTGATCAAAACTGAGTGGAAAACTCTTTTGTGTTACCTTTGAGTCTGAAAACTGCTAACATCCCAAAATATTAAACATCATCTGACTCTGTGGGATTTCTCTGTTGCTGTTTTCTCCCTGGCCTCATCAGGTAATTTGTAGCAATTCATGCTGGTGTGTGGGAGATTCTTCCGGAGTCTTACCTGTGACAATCCAAACTCAAAAACCTACCTACAATGATAAGCATTTCATCCCTTCCACAGTATTGTCTAAAAAAAGCCTACTGAGTAGGTATTTCTGATTTAGCAACAGGATGGAGTTGAAATCATGTCCTGACATGCAAGCATTTTGGATTATTTAATAACTTAATTCTTCCTTGAGGATTGATAGCTTAGTCTGTCATTTATTTGTTTGAAATTTTATGATCTGGTGATTTCTCCTCACATATTTTAGTCAGGCATATTATGTATCACTGTTGCTTTATGTTTTCTATTACTGGGAATTAATTTTTCACACAGTATCTTCATTTAATTTTATAATACAATCACATGTGCATCTGCATGAATAGGAAGAATCTGTTCTAATTTAGCCATTATATATTATGCTATCTTGGGTTTTCCAGTAAACATTCCCAAGTTTTTTGTTTTAGCATAACAATAGTCATATTCATCGCTTCTTACATTTTAACAAAAGCACTCAGATGCCAGTTCATAGATTGACATAATCAGCTTTGTCTCTTAATTAGAAAAGAGAATAAAGCTGTTTAGGGGTGTCAATAAAATGACAGATGCATCATTAACAGAAGGCTACATTGTATCAGAATGGTGCAACTAGTTGGAATTGAAATGTGAAAAATTTTTGCTGGTAACCTTTTATTTCTAATTTTCATTTTCTTGGGATTTTGTTCATAGTTGAAAGATAACAAAGGTACATAATACAGTATATAGATGGAACAGTTATTGGTGATGGAGAACTCAAGTTTATAACCAGAGTAGAGCTATAGCTAGAAAAACTTACTACTTAGGATTTCTGCCTACCCTCAATGCAAAATTCAGCATGGTCAATGCACCCTTTGGCCATGCCTTTGATGTACTCCTGTGACATCGCCAGTTGTTTATGAGCAATGGGATAGCATGTAGATTATGAAATTCAGGACTCACCCTATCCCTGACTTCTTGGTGCAACACAGGTTATGAAATCTTTCCACAATCGGTCTGAATATTCAGTCTAGTATTGACTTCAGTGAGTCCATATTTCATATATCAGTGAGTCCAAGAGTTTATGATGCTGTTGATACCCACTTATCCTTTGGAAAAAAAGGAAGTTTTTACATTGTACTTGTAAGACACAATAGCTTTCAGTCAGAATAAACAAAAATTGCAGAATCCAACAAAATTGCAAGTATTTAAACACTAGGACAATGGGAATGCATGTTTTAGGATTCAGGCATACAGATGGAAATAGGATTTCATGCTGCATCTATGATCTGTCAGAGGTGGCTCATCCCAGCAGGGCCTGATGTCCGGGGCATCCACAAGACCCAGCACCTCATATCAGCTTTACTGACAACCTGAGCTGGAGGATTTTCAGATTTCCTACAGATCTAGCTGTCTTCTGGCAAGCAATATTGAGGTCCTTCCTAGGAAGAAATCCGTACTGTTTTCTCTATTTGGCACCAGTCGTATGACACAATTCAGGGCACTAATGGTCTGGCTCCTAGGTCACATAGCAACACACATGAGAGTCCATCCTGGAGTGTACTCAAAACACCCCCACCTACAGCACCCTCCTGTGCTAGACATGTGCTGTGCAGCCAGTCTTGAAAATTTTCCAGCAAGGGGAAAGATGATTAGGTGAGTTACCAGTCTGTAGTTCTGAGCTTGCCTCCATGGATTAACATGGATGAGGTGTTCTAAATCTTAGTCTCCTTCTTTGTCTGTATCCATATTCTTTTCGTTTGAACCTGTAAAGCTCATTATCTCTTCAACAGAAATGTTTTAAAGATTTCATGAAGTTTTGACTCTTCTGTGAATTCTGTGTCACATGTAGACAGCTGCCTCATCTGCTGTTTGGGAATCAGCATTTAATTACGTGGGGCTCCAAAACAATAGTAATGGTAACCAGTTGAAGTAGCTGGTTGAAAAATGTTGAACACTTCATTAGTAAAATTTCTGATTTTCACATTAAAATGAGACGAGCATGAGTAGGTTGAGGAGCTTCAGGGAGTATGATGGACAGACAGACGGATGGACAGACTACTGGAATCTCATCCCGTCTTCCCTGAGACGGGCCCCAACAGACAGGAGCCTGTGTGATGTGGAGAGTTCCACTCTGAACATAGTAACTGAACACAGTGACTTAGGGAGCAATGGAGATAAATTCCTGCCCACTGCGGCAGGAGCATCACCTGTATGACTGCCCTGCCTCCCCAGGTGCCCAGCATAACAGGGGTGAGGCTCTGTGAGTGTAGCTGGACAGTAGTGAAGGCAAGGGTTCCTCTAGCATGGACGTGTCACCAGGGTTGAGTCAGACCACACCCTCTGTCAAAACCACTTCCAGAAAGCAGGAAGACAGGTCATTGACATAGGAAACTCTCTTCTGATGGGAACAGAAGGCCCAGCATGCAGACTGCACATACCTATTCAGGAAATCTGCCTCCTGGGGTCCAGCTTAAAGATATGAAGAGAAACCTTCCCACCCTGTTATGGCCTTCAGATTATCATCTATTACTGATTTTTCAGATGGCAGTCTGAAAGTCTCAACAAGAAGTCTGAGGGCAGTCAAGAGAGACCTCAGGGCTTGGGATGACAGGCTAAAGGATCAGTTACACAAAGGGAATGATGGGGAAAAAATAGGAAGAGCCAGCAGATCAATACCTGGTTCCAGTCTTGGTGTTCCCCTTTTTTTTTTTTTTATCATGGATTGGCTGAGTTTTGGGTTCTAGTATTTAGTTTACAGGAAAGACATGGGGGCACTGGAGCATGCCCAGAGAAGGGCAAGGAAGCTGGTGAAATTCTGGAGCACAAGTCCTATGAGGAAGGGTTGAAGGAGCTGAGGTGGTTTAACCTGGAGGAAAGGAGGCTCAGGAGTGACCTAATCACTCTACAACTCCCTGAAACCAGGTCAGTCTATTCTCCTGAGTAACAATTGGTAGGACAAGAGGAAATGGCCTCAAGTTGCACACAAGGAGGTATAGGTTGGATGTCAGGAAAATTTCTTCATCAAAAAGATGGTGAAGCATTTGAGCAGGCTATGCAGGAAAGTGGTTGAGTCCCAGTCCCTGAAATACTTGTGTAGAAGTGATGCTTGGGAACATGGTTTACTGATGGACTTGTCAGTGCTAGGGCAATGGTTGGGACTTGATGATCATAGAGGTCTTTTCCAACCTAAATTACTCCATTATTCTGTGAAATTGCTCAGTAGGACAGTACCTGGTTTTGAAAAAAAGAAAATAAAAGGATATTATATTTTTTCATATATAGCCATCTTGGATTCTTCAGAAAGATGATGCTTTATAACCTAAATATTATTTTGTGCAGGAAACAAATGAGGAAAAAAAAAATGAAACAAATATTCACTTGAAATTGTAATGTCTATGATTATATCCCCAAGTTGACATTTGCTCACTTTAATTAAAAAAAATTGAGAATTTTATTTATGTTAGCTACTCCATTTTCATACCAGAGGGATCATGTTCAGACCTGCAGTGTCGCAGTTACTGTTCCATCTTAGGATCTTCAGCTAGTAATATCTTACTTTCTGTGACTGCAGAATGAAAATGTATTCTTGATTTACCTAAAACTGGAAATAGTTAGTTTACTTAAAACCGTAAAGGATTACATTTGAGAGAACTCACACAAATACAAGGCCAGAAGCTTCATTTAGGTTTAACCTTTATGCCCTTGAACACAATAGAGTTTACATAAATATTTAAGAAGGGCAGCCACAGACCAATTAAAGGAATATATTTTCCAAGCATCAAACCATTGTTTTCAGGCAATGCACTGATGCTCCTAAATTAATACATATTAAATCTGTTATGGGCTTAGCAGAGTTTTAGGCTCAGGAGAGGGAAAAGCAGATGAGAGCACCCCAGGGGGAGGTCGGGCAGAGATTGCCTGTGAGACACACGACCATGCTCAGTCTGTGTGGCTGAGTGTGGCTGCAGGCTGCTCTGCAAATCCATCCAAGGAGGACAGGGCACCACCATCCCTGTTGTTAAGTCCTTTCAGCATCCTAGGAAAAGCTGTGGGCAAGCTGAGAAGGCTGTGACTGGCTTCATTTTGATATTTGCTAAATAAAATCGAGGAGCAGCTGTTTTGTGGGAAATATATTTAAGGGCTTTTTTTTTTTTTTTCTTAATTTAAAAATAAAAATGTTTTAAGATACTTCAGAATTCCCTTCATAATGAGAGATCTAGTTTCAGTCTAGTCCTACCCAAGATTGCTTAGTAAAAAACTGCACTCTTCATATCCACTCACTTCAGACCCAAGAGTCCATCAGATTGCTGTTTCATAGTGCATAGTATGAATTATAGAAAGGTGCTGCTTGTACGTACATTTATGTGAAAAGTATCACTACACAGACCTAGGAAAATACATTTGCAAGTATTTGGATTTGTGGCTCCCTAATTGTGGCCTCACGTTAAGGCGGGGATAGGACTTATCCAATGTGAACTATGAGAAAGTCTGATTTGAAAAAGACCCATAAGCTCTTGAATGTAGGGACAGAGCCAGAGCAAAGCTCAGGGAGAGAGAAAGAAGGAAAGGTACAAGCAAAATGGAAAAGAAGTTTTGGAAGGGGAGTAAAGAATGCAGAAGCACATCTAGGAAGGGGAAAAAGAGGAGATACTTGTTGCAGCTAGTGAGAAGCCAAAGATAAAGAGTGCAGATTGCAGCATGCTTTCTGCTGAAATAGATCACCTGCAGTTTCTGCTGAGAGAAGTAAAATCAGTTCAGATGGAGATTTTAATCTAGGCTGGTGGCAGAAGGAGATGAAGCAGGCGACAATGAATGTTTGTGGGGAATCCCATTACAGGACTGTTTCTCTTAACATGTGCAATAGACTTGTAGCACTGGAAGGAAAAGTGGGAAAAGAAGTACCTGGAAAGAAAATAAGAATAATTGAATAGTCTTTCAAAGTGAAGAAGACCTGCTAATACTGTGTTCATCTTACAGACTTAAAGCTTTTGAAACGTTCACCTAAGTACAGTATTCAAATGTTGTTTTCCTTACTTCTGATATACGCCTTACTGACAGGATTAGTTACCTTCTCTCATTATATCAACTTTGAGTTTATTTGCAAATAAGTGAACTAAATAAGGTACCTGGGGTATTTTTGTGTTTATTCAGCTGTTGAGACTATACTTTCAATTTTTCAATACATTTTTTGGCAAAATATGTCCTGACTGTTAATTCTGTAATACCATTTGTGAAATGTCTGACATCTGAAGCTCATGGGGCAGAGGAGGGAAATTGCTTGCAGATCACCATGTGCTTCTATGCTTCCGCTTGGGGAATGCATGGCCATAAATGTGGGAGTCATGAAATTGTTAATTAAAAATCTTTGTAGCAGTATTGCATCGTTTTTTAGAAAGATGAAATGCAAAATCTTTTCTTCTTCTAAAGCTTTGCACATGGAGATTTTTAGACAGATTAAGTGGCCCCGTTTTCTAGTTAATTGCCTCAATAAATCAAGAGTGGGTTGCTGGTATTTGAAAATTCTGTGCATGGTAGACAGAGTGAGGGATGGAGCAGTTTTCTGCAGTGGTCTGTTTCTGGTCTGTAATGGTATATAACGCATTCAGGTAAAAACTGTGGTACTAATACTCACAGTGCCATGGTGGCTATAACATCAGAAGCTTACTGCTAAACCCAAAAATATTACCATAAAACTGTTCGTGTTACAACATGGAAAGTGTTTTTGTTACTGCTACAAAAGAAGAATTGCGGCACCACTCAGTTTTTCCTGTGATGTGATCTTTGTTTGCATAAATGCATACGTGTGTGCATATAGAAATAAACATGCTTATATCCACATAATCTATATTGATACACATAATCTGATTGATATATATACATAATTGATAAATACACGTGTAGTCACACACATGCATCCTGAGTGAATTGTGTTTGCTTCTCAAAAATGGCTAATACTCCCTGAAAGGGGAGATGGGGAGAGGGAGTGATTTTGTCAGTACTAGTTGATCTCACAACTGAGGATCAGTTTTGCAGTGAACAATGCAGACATGCACTGTAGAAAGGCTGTTCCTGTCTCTGCCTAAGAAAGGAGACAACATACAGGTGTGGGAAGACAGGACAGCACTGTGGGGAAACTGGACAAGACTCACCAACAGTCTTACTCCTTCTCTGTGCCAGTGTGGTGGGTGTGGTTCGCAGTGCTGGCAGTGGTGGTCAGGATTCAAGGAGTTTGGCTGAGGATGGGCTGGAAGGGAAAGCAGATGGACAATACCTGGAACATACTGCAAGAGATGAGAGCAGAGGCTCCCCAGATCTGAACAGGAGCTTGGTTTGAGAAGAAAGTTAACAGTGAGTGGGAAAGGGGCTGAATGGTTGTGGCAGGTCTGTGGAGGCATCCCAAGAGGGATGGGCAGACAGGGTGGAAGTATGCAGACAAATCAGGGGCAGGAGGAAAACATTTTCATATGAGTGGATTAGGAAAACTGACATCAAAGAACAAATACAAGAAAAGATAGAATTAGGGGAAATCTAGGGGAGCCATCATCTTGACTACCTAGATGAGCAATTCTAATCTATCTGTATCAATAATAAAAACCAGTACTTCCAAAAAGCTCCTTTTCTCTCTGGTGATTATAGAGATGTCTGGTTAACCAAAATTCCAAACTTCTGGATGGCTCAGTTACATTAAATGAAGGGTCTATTTTCACCACCGTTTTTGTTCTAATGATCTTTCTGCATTATTTAGCATGCAATTTTATAGGAAACAAGACTTGATTTTCACAGTAATTATTTTTTTACTTCTGAAATTATATACTACATTTTCAAAGAAAACACTGTTGCTGCATACAGAAGCAGCAATGTTTTTCCATCTAGCATTCTTCTCTCTTTCCTTGTTACCAGGGTTTTTAAAATGTGATAATGTCCCACCACTGTTTCTGAGATTTCCTGAATTTATTTGTTTGCTCTTTATTACGTAAGGAATGATTTCTGCCTGTTTGAATATATTTCTGTGGGGAGTGCTGACATTCTTATCCACACTTCACTTGTCACTTCCAGGCCAGACAGTTAATATGATTTCCTACTATGAGCTACTTACTGCGTACAATTTTAACATGTGTTGCAGCAAAGCAGTATACTGAAGTGCAGAAATCAATTTAGAAAGAGAGGGATATCAGACAAAAGTCATTGGGTTCTCTTTGGTAAAGTCAGTTAATGTGCAGTAAATACGTTCCTAATAGGAATAAAAGGAAATGCAGGTGGACTTCATATTCTGATCCCAGCCTTCTCATACGAATAGGAAGAAAAAAAGTGTTTATATTTGTGGATAATACCTAAAGAGGAGTGTCTGTGAGCCTGCAAAGGAGGGATTAGCATTCCAAATGGTGAACTGAAAAACACAGAGGACTAATCAACAGCATCTGGATGGGAGCACAATCTTTTTTCTGGGAAAAGGCTGAGGGCTGTAATGATTCCCAAGTTGGATTTTTATCAACACGGTGGTGATTTTGCACAGAAAGCTGAGGTTGTGCTGGGAGGCAAAGGGTGTCACCCTTGAGATGGAATAGGTAATTGCGCTGCTGTGCCCAGTGCAGGACACTGCCATAGAGAAAAGGTGTGGGCTAATGTTAAAAAAATCAAGAAAGAAGTGACACAAGTATGTAGAGGTCTAGAAAATAGTTATGTGAAAATGCTGGAAGAAATTGAGGTTGTTTAACTGAAAGAAGACTAAATGAGAACATAAAAAGTACCTTTAAATACATTAAGTGTTCCTGCAGAAGGGAATCATTTATTCTCTCATCCTTTGCAGAGTGAGAAGTAAAGGGCTTGAGGTACAGCATCAAGGTAAAGGTTAGATGTGAGGAGAAACATTGTTTGGGGAGCCTGGAGAGATCTGTTACTGAGTATCTTCAAGAAGGGTATAGAAAAATATAAGGAAGGTACCCGTGCACAGGACCCTACCTGCGGTACCAGGTATGAAATAAGTAACCTCTCATCATCTCTGCCTAGTCTGTTTTTCTTCGATTAAAACTGAATTAAGAAAGGAAATGTCCTGGGATGGGCAAATAACCTCAAATGTAAAATGTAATAGAATAACCTTTGGCTTGGCCAAGGGAAAGTTTTGAGTAGTCATGGCTGCTCTCACAGCCTTCAGCCAGAGCAGGAGCAAAGTGGGATTGCAAAATGAAGGCTATGAGCACTAAATTTGTATTAGTTTTTAATACTGATGAATTATTGTCACATTGAACAGGTCTTGTCTTCACCATGACTCTTATCCTGGCTGTTATGAAACTTTACATCACATTTGGTAAAATTTCTCAGAATTTTCAGTCTCTGATAAAGCCTGAGCCACAAGCTCTTTTTAAGTGCGTCTCCATTTTAAAACTGTTCAGATTACTTTCCCACAATGGCATTTACTTGCCTTTTGGCTTTTTAGGCAATGTCCCAGCTGGTAACTACAAGTAGAGGTAGAATTTATGTATGTGTCCTTCAACACAGTGTGCAATGTGGAGAATTGCTATGTATGTCAACGTATAATTCTTGATATAATCTAGCCTAAATTGCATAAGAATAAGATCTCTTAGAGAGTGATATTTTGAAGTTACTGAATGAGTTATTGAGTCTTGGTATTTTTTGGATATTTGGGGATTACCTGAATGAAATTACTAAAAGAGGAGGTGCTCTTGTGCTGAACAGATTATAGCTGGAGATCTTATCTGGAGATTATAGCTGGAGATCTTACAGTTTTAAAGGAGAAAAAATGTATTTTTATTAAAATCCCATAAATTTTTTACATGAAAACTTTCAATAAAAGGATTCCATTTTTCTGGGGAAAAAAATCACTATAAAAATTCACTGGTCAGGTGATTTGCTTTTGTCAGCATTTCTCCCAGTTTGTCTCACATTACCACTAGAGTCTGTTTTGCTGTACTGCTCTTTTTGGGAGCACAGATAAACTCTTCTCTCCTTGGTAGGCTCAAAAGTGTATTTGTTATTTTTTAATGAGTCTCTCTCCTTTTCTTTTACAAGTGATTTTTTTCCTAGTGAAAGAGATGGTTATCAGTACTGCAGTATGAAACCACTTTACCTAGGATGAGTATAGGCAGTGGCAGTGTGAAATTTTTTCTATCCAGGACTCCCACTTCTTCATCGAGTCAATCCATGTCTCTCTCAAGATGATGCATCCATTTACTCCCCACAAACCTGAAAACAGTGATCAGATAGGAGCAATGTCTTTACCTCCACAGGAAGTATGTAAGCTGAGAATTCAAGGGTAAAGACTGTATATTGCTAAAACTCTCATCTGACTTGTTCTGCAGGGAAAGCTTTTTCATACTGCATATATTCAACCTGGAAGATTTAGAGTTCCAGATCATCACTGAGCCAGATAATTTGGATGAGGATTAAAGACACGTATAATTTTATAAAAATGAAAAATTGCATTGTGGCCAAATATTTGAAAGAAAATTTTATTTTCTGTCCTTGTAGATGTTGAACACCTCTAAGTAGGTCTAGGGGAAAACTGTAACTGTTAAATTTAAAAAACAAAACAAAAACAGAAAGATAGACTCACTGGCTCCCTCCTGTCCTGAGTTCCCTGTATTCTCTCTCTCGTAATACAAGAAGACATTCCAGACACCACATTTCTGGGGATTACCTTTCTTGGGGTTGAAGCCTTTGGCCTCATTCTTTTCCTCACAGTTAGAGTGTTCATAAGCCCCTGGAAAGACACTGTCTGTCATGTCTTGTTGCTTAAATATTGTGATCGAGCCTGTGAATAATCTCTAACTGCTCTGACATGTTCATAATAGCTTTTGTTCTACTCTGTACCAATCCATTTTCATTCCTTAAAGTCCCCTGACATGGTGTGTTCCAGCTTGGACATGGTATTATGATGGTTTGTCTGTGGATACTATGGAAAATTCAGAGCACTACCTTTAGCTTTTGTGGATGGTAACGGTGGTTTGGAAAGTGAAAATGACCCCGCTGTGGCAAAAGATGTTGTTAGACCCTTTTCTCCTCAGCTTGTGGGTTTTTTTTCTCCTTTGGTGAAAGTTGTTGTGAAAAGCGGTCAGCTGAACCAGCGTTACCCTGCAGAGTGACGTGTTCCTGTCGGGCTTCTTCAGCTGTGCTGTGTGCAGTGAAGGCTGTGCTAACACCAGATGCCAATCATACACCACCAGTGGATTTGCAAGATTATAGGACAGGAAAAAAAGATGAAGGTTAAGCATGGGGCACAATAGAGATTACTTATGGTAATGAATTGTATAATTTTTCTAGACAGATCTGGATTAATGTTTATCCCAGGCAAGAGATTACTGTATGTCTGATTCTAGTTGTAAACAGACATTATTAAACAGAAGGTTTATGTTCATGAAATGCGACTATGGGTGTTAAAGCACTTATGATTTATTATGTGCAAAAAGAAAAATTAACCTGTTCATCTGCTATAGTACAAGATGCGCTGTGGGTTTTTGCATAATTTGAAAGGCATCTGCTCCTTTGGAATACAAATAACCAGTGAGATGAGAAAGATTCTCCTCTCATTTACACGGGTCCAATGCCTCACGCTGCAGTGATGTAGAAATGGTGTAACCATGAAAAGAATAGTCTTGTGTGCTTTTATAAAGCAATAATATTTCTATGAGAGATCATGAAGTCTGTTTGCTTGTGAATCTTTAGGGTATTTTCTTTATAACTTAAAAAAAGAAAAAAAAAAAAAAAAGTAGTGTTCAGAGACCTTTACAAATTACCTTAGTGGGGTTTCCAAAATAATTTCCTTTCACTGCATAAAACCATAATGTTTACAGATGTTTAATTTAATATTTTTTTAATTGAATATTTTCAAAAATACGTATGTTGAAGCCCATTTTTCTCCTGCTTTATTGCATCACTGCCGCTTAGCATAAGTGAGACGTAGATACAGCATCCACATTTTTTAGTATTGCCTTACCTCAGTAGCTAAATAATCACACCTCAAGCAGTGCCTTCTGTGTTTTATGTGAGCTGAAAAATATTCCCTTAAGGAAACTGTAAGCAAACTCCAAAACTTTGGTTTTTTGGTGAAGTAGATGTTGCAACTCTATTACTTGCTAACAAGAAAGTATCTTTTCTCTGTGAAAGCAAAGAAAAATTGCAGTTATCAAAATCTGTTCATTCTATTTATGGGCTGTATTTGTAGCCAGCTGATTTTTGCATAATGCCATTTGAAATTATCCATTTAACAATGATGGATGATACAACTGTGTTGCTCTCCCTCCACTTTGTAACTGATCCGTCTACTTATAGATTGCATTGGACATGTTGCTGATGCTTTATTTGTAAAATTCACTCACATATGTGAGAAATTTGTTCGTTAAGTCTTACTGACTTCACAGAGGCTTCTCAGACAAGTAAAGATATTCCTCTATATAAGCAAAACCAGCCCAATATGTGAAGTGAAAAGACCTGGGAATATCATGGAGTTTGTTAAAATAATTAGAATTTAAGCAGTTGGACTAGACCTGAATAAAATATAATCTGTAAGACATTCTGAATGCTTAAATTAAAAAAAGTTTCAGTCTTAAATTTCCATCAAAACATTTCATAGTGCTCTTATATTTCTTAGCTGTATTTTGCATTTGGTACAACAATATATTTGTCATGAGTAAAATATAACTTTAATGCTTGTAATATTTTCCCTAATTATCAAATTTTACAACTTCTGTGAAGCAGGAGTCCAGAGTTAAAGTTCACGAGCAAATAATTAAGCAGTGAAAGTTTCTGTGGGCTTTGTTAATGGTTCAGTTCAGCATCCGAAGTTGATGAAGACTTCTGGAGATACCTGGGATGCAGGTAGGAGTCCCTCAGGAAATAGGGTTGACTGCACTGCTCTGCTTGAAGGTTTGTGCAGAGAAGCACTGGATTTGGGGAGGCACTGAAATACAAGCGGCCACTCTTTTCTTTGCCGTGTGCTACCAGACATTAATGAGTCGTGGAGATGACCCCCGTCTTCCAAAGAGACAGAAAGCTAGAAATGAAGACACATTTCTGTTATCAGTCTGCTGTGGGTCATAAGTTGAACTGGTGTTATATTTTCCTCTGAAAGCCACGTAGCCTTGACACAGTGTTTAACAGTGTTAAGCTTACTGCTGCTGAGCTAAACATGTCTGAAGTGAACGATGACCCTCACGTCTTTGCAATAGCAAAATGTCTCCCTGATGTGATCCCGAAGACTTGGAGCATTAAGTTAATTTTCCCCTGGATTTCTGAGCTGCCTTCTTTTTACCCGGCGGAGAGCTTGTGAAGAATACAGCTTCTGACCGAATGACAGAACATGGAGGGTGAAATTAGATGCATTCAATTAGAAGATGACAAAAAGCCTATCTAAATATTTGTCAGGATGCTACTTACAGGACATAGTGTCCAGCCAGAGAAGGGAAAGGTGGACACTCTCGGGACTTAATAGTCTGCAGGGGGAAAAAATGGGTAAATCATCCAGAGTCTTTACAAGCTTGGAATGGATAATTGAGGGTATCAGGTTGGCTGCTATGCTTCCAGGGCTAGTGATCCCTCTCATGTAATCTCAGATTAGTTCTTTGCTTTTATTCACTTATTGCAGAATTAAACATTACAAAGTTTTCTGGACCACTTGAGTATATAATGTTGTTATTTGACCACTAGAGGATGTTTAATGCAGTGGTTTCTGAGAGGTATTGAAGAAAGAAAAGTACTGTAAAGTATTGAAAGAAAGGTATTGTAGTGTGTTTTTTATATTCTCCTCAATATAAAAAACACACCACAAAACAAAAAAAACAAATGCCAAAGCCACAAAACTTAAGGAAGTTAAAAAGGCACAGCAAACTGTTGGCTGTAAGACTGTTGGACAAGAAGTTGTACTGGTTTTCCAGAAACCAAAAGGATGTTCTTGGAAAATTAAATTTGAAGTCAGTAGTCAGTTAAACAGAAAGAGATCAAAATATGCAGCTTGGTTTAGCCACATCTGTTTATCTATAAATTAAATTTATAATAACTTTTTTAAAGTAAGTTCCTAAATCTCGGGCTTGTATTTTCCTGCTCAAAAAGTTTTAATTATGAAAGCAAAATTAAAAGTAGATGCAGCATACCATGATTATTTTTTTTTTTTGGTTCATTTGTGTTACAGCAGTTCAAGGGGGAATGTGACTATGATAGGGTTAATCCAGCTACATAAAAATCCATGCTGTGTATGATAGTAGTAAAGCTTGTGATCCCTTGATCTTTGATTAGATTCAAGCTAGTAAATATCTTGTGTTTTAATCAGAATGAGTTGTTCTGCATGTAGTATAAGTCACCTTCACAGATGGGATGTAGCAGCAGAGTTGTTCGTGAATATTTGTTTTAATCCCTTCCAGAACAAGCAGGCTTCATGTTTCTTTGTTGTAAATCAGATTCAAGCAACTAAAGACCAGCATGAAGGAAAGATATTTACTTGCAGTCAGGAGTAGGACAGTGTGGGAACTTTATTCCTTTTAAAGAAAATTGTATTTTAGTATATTCTTTAAAGGTATTTTATACTATTCTGTAAAGGTAACTAACACACTGTGGCTGCTTTTTTAAACTGGGATGCAAACATCAATACCTGGAATTTCTTCTCAAACTGTCCAGTTGAATTTCTGTCTTAGACTATAAACATAAAGAGACTAAGATTTATTAAAGTTCAGCCTATATTATTATCCTATATTTTAAAGATATTTAGTTAGAGTGGCTGTTCTCTTTGCTGGTAAGCTGAAATTACTAAAACGTTATCTGTAAGGGTACTTGTTTTGTGTGGTGTGTCGGCGTCCTATTTACCTAAATCTGTCATAATTGCCTTCCAATACATCTTCCTCTGACACACCAAATATTGAAAATGAGATGACTCTTTGCTGGGAGCTTTTCTACCGAATGTCATTTTTCTGTGTTCATAACTTGATGGTAATAACTGGACGACCTGTAGTTAAATGCGTCTCAATTTCTCTCACTTATTTTTCCTAATCACCACATGGAGCCTCCAGTGCTCAGAGGTGTGATTAGATTTAACCTGCCATCATATCTGAAGAACTTTCTGTACAACATATTATGCATTGGAGGAATTGTAGATGCAAATGGTGGGTCTAAGTGTAATATATAAATAGATATAAAGATGAGTTGCTCTCATGCCAAAGTTAACTCTTGTTTTTGTTCTTTTTTTTTTTTTTCCGTTTTTAACAGAAAGACTGGAGAGCCCCCACTAATAAATGGCTGGATTCCTTACCTTGGGAAAGCTTTGATTTTTAGAAAAGATGCTTACAAATTCTTACTGGATCAGCAAAAGAAATTTGGAGATATTTTCACTGTACATATTGCTGGTGAGAAATATTTTAGTGTGTATCTTGATTTTTTTCCATCAGTGAGGTTAAATACTAATCCAAATATTTAGTTCAGAATCTTCCTTAACCCAGAACATTTTTCTCTAGCACAGACCCATAAAAATCCCTCAAATTTACATATATTGTAAGCATAATAATTATCTATAAAATATCACTATCAATGTGTGGATTTATTTGCATCTTTAAGTATATATGTATTTTGACAGATTTTGTAGGTAAGTACTGTATGAACATAGATTTTGCCAGCACATTTAATCTTGTATTGGTGGGGTTTTTTCCTAAAGAAGGGAGAACTAACATCATCTTGACACTGCACAGAAAAATATCAGATTAAATTTAGAAAACACTTAAGAAAAAAAGTGCAGAATTTGTTCTCACACGTTTTACAACTGGTTGACAGGAACACAAGGGAATGAATGACACATTGACTCAGTGATACAATCGGGACTGGAACACAGAAACTTCCCGTTGCCAGCCTCTTACTCTGATCATGCTTGCTGAAAATAACAATATAATAAAGTATGATATAACCTTGCTGCTTCCTGTATTTTAACTGTATTACTAAGCTAGATCGAATACAAATATTTTAGTGATTTCACATAGACACTTAACTGTGGAAGAAAAACATAGAATAAAACTAAAATCCTGAATGAAAGTTAAATATATAAATTTACATCTATCTATAGAGATCTACTTTTTACTAAAGTCAGTATAAAACCCAGTACTTTCTTGTATTCAGAAAGGCAAACTCTTATTAATACAGATGGCTATAAAGTTTGTTCAAATGATAAACTTTAATCTATATAATTTTTAGTTATTCTTGTAATTTTAGGGAGTTTGAAACAGAAATGTTAAGTATAAAGTATAAAGTTTGCTTTTTTAATTCTAGGGCAGTTGCATTAGCTTTATATTTCCATATAAGCAATATTTTGGAATGAAATTTAAAAAAAAAAAACCAAACAATTAATTTAATTGCAAGCCATGTTTTTAATTAATAAAATTTTTCTTCCTTTTAAAAAGTCTGTCCTTTTGTTCCTTTGTAAGAGAATTTTTACTGTACTAAATATTTTTTTTAAATTTCATTCAGGGTTTTGTTGGGTTTTTTTTTTTGGGGGGGGAAACTGATATGATCAGATTTTTTGCAACTTGAAAGTGAGTTTGGCACAGTACAACACCAGCTCTTGTTGAAATATAATCTTTTTTATTGTTAATTTGAATTCACACTATAATACAGTTCTGGCTTCTTACAAATGCTGATTAATAACTATAATTCAGATATTATCTTAGTACATTCATAAAACTGGATGCAGTCATACTTCAGAATCTTAAAAGTGTCTAATCAAATATTTATTTCTTTTGCCTCTTTATTATTTTATGCAAGACTGTGTTTAGAAGTTTGTGTTTAAGCAATCTATGAGTGTAATTTAGTTTCAGAAATTTCTATTTCCATGATAAACCAAATTCCATCTCAGATAATACCCCTATGTTCAAGTGTTTTGAGCCAAGCCTCCCTTGATAAAGAGTGAGATAAATGGAGTTAGTTCTGGGTATCATTTCAGTCTTGTGCAGGGAAATGTTCAATTTTGTGAATTTGTCATAACAGAGACACCACATGAAGTTCCCTTTTTCGGTATAAAATTGCTGACCGTCAGGACTTCACTAAAGAGAAATAGTCTGTCATCCTCAAGTCAGGGAAGAAACCAAAGCTAGTTAGTATCTCCTATAGTGCCCTGATCTGAAGGCATATAGGATTTCTGTATGTCTTACTGATTTGACAAAGATGATGTTTCTCTGCTCGGCAAACATAGCGTGGCCAGCTGTATGTGGACTATCATTACTTTACCCCCCTGGTGGATGTCTAAAGGTCCTGTCAAAAAATTCTATCAATATATATTGTTCTAATTATTGGTTCTCAAACTAGTTCATTTGGAAAATGCGGAACGATGCTTGGAGTTTCTGGCATTGCCCCATACTGGTAATGCGATTTTGCTGATTGTACTTTCCCATGTGATGAGCAAATGATTGTCATCCCTAAAAGTCGCAAGGGACATGGATGTCATCTTAATAAAGAAATTAAAAAGCACATCTTTCTATGAGAAACAATGTAAATTCCTGACCTGTCGCAGAAAATAGTTCTCTAATTGGTTTTGTGTGGTGGTGCAGCAGAATCGTTTTCCCCAAACGTCATGCCAGCGTAGCACCACTGTACATCATTGTCAGCAGTTCAGCAGAATCTCCCTAATAAGAGGACGATTACGTAAATGCAATAGTCTTGGGAGAAAAAAAAAAAAAGAAAAAAAAAAAAAAGAAAAGAAAGATCAGAAAAGAAAAGAATGAGGAGGGAAAAGAGAGAGTCTGTGGCATTGAGATGATCATACTTCCCAAGCCTCTCTGCTTGTTAAGGGTCAGAAGCATAGGCAGACGGCTAGGTAAGAACTTAAAGAGCTTGAAACAGTTTTGTCATTGTTTCTCAGGTTTAAACTTTGTGTCCTTTTCCTCTCAAGTTGATAGGAGTGGTAATGAGCCCTGCAACATTCTTCCTGAGACTGACTTTTTAATAAAATAATCTAGTGTTTTTTACTAAGCACATTTGCCTTTTCGAATACTGCTGCTAAGTCATTCTTTTCTTTAAAGCATGATACACCTACAGCAACATATCACATTTTTCTCTTGTAGGCAAAAGGTAATTTACATTAACTCCTTACCAGGCTGAAGCCTGCTGCAAGCATTACTGAAATAACATCCATCATTAGATGCCATCTGAAATGCTTGTCTTTCATCATTAGCATTAAAAAGCTCCAGAATGCATTATTAGAGTAATTTCTTAACTATCATACAAATACTGGCTTCTGTGCTTAGATTTACCAAAGTTGACAATTTTCATATTTTCCACATCAATCTTCTATTTCTAGGAGACCGTAGAAACTAAATGGAGATAACCAGGCTATTTCCATCATGGGTGTAATGCAGACTGAAGAATTAGATAGTGAAGTATGAATTCTCTGTACCATTAAAAAAAAAACCAAACAAAACAAAACAAAAACAGAGGGCTTTTTGCAGAACAAGGATACATTTTTTGCAGAACAAGGATACATCTTTTCTTTTGAGTTGTTTTTACTGTATTAAATAAAATAGCTCTTAAGTGACTTAAACTATTGTGAATTGGAGTGTGTCATTTCTATATGTACATGTCTACTTAGCTTTTGGTGTTGAAGGGTATTTTTACAAACTTAACAGGGAAAGGCTTAGTGTAGTGGTTTCTATATAAATTCCTCCAATATTTAAGGCTACCTGATTTGTGGAGATTGTAGTATGCCTCCATTTTTGGCTCATTTGGCATTACCTTTTCTAGTACTCTGATGAAATCTCGTGAGTATCAAGATTTTGGATAGATTTCAGAAAAGATTATTTTCCAAAGATTGTCTTGGCCTTAGCTGCAGTGGAAAGACATGGGAGTAGAAGGGGAAGCTGCATTTTAAAATATGAAATAATAACTGAAAACTTTATGAAAGGTTTTTATTGGTCTCTGAAAACCTCCAGGGACAATCAGTGGGAAGAAACCTCACTAGGGACAAGCACAGGATTTAAAAAGCAAAACCAAAGACCATATTGGCACTTAAAAAATTTAAAATCATAACTTGAGGTGAGAAAGTTTGTTCCACTTCGGATGTTTGCTGTTCAGGGTGTAGAGGAGGTGTTGGGGCATGGTTTTGTAATTAGCAATCTGTTCCTGTGTGGAGGAGACTGGGGTAAGCAGTGTAGCCATGTAGTGCATCTGTGTGCAAGGATGGCTGTAATTGTTAAAGGTTCCCATACCCAATCTCACAACTTTCTAACTGCCATTAATTAGCCTTAGGTTTTAGTACTTTTCTAATTAAGAGATCTAAAATTAGATTCTCGATGGCATACATAAACTAGCTGCCTTTGTTATAGGGGAGTTCCACTTCTCTAATTATCTAGACCTTTACTAAGTGCAGCAACAAGAAATGTTTTGGTTTATGTGTTTATATATGTTGTTGACTTGCAGTGATGTGGTCTGGAGCCTGAATTGATTCTACAAAATGAATTATATTTTGGTACATACTTACTTTTTGCTATCAGGAACCTGATGAGAATAATAAAAACAGGATCTGTAATATTCTTTTTCTCAGGGACTTTTTTTTCAAAGTGTGTGCTAGTGGTGAGTGAGTTTTGATTTTAAATTATTACTAAAATTGTTTGTTTGTCTGAAAACTCATTTGCTGAAAATCATTTTCTTACTTAAAAATCATAAGAATTGATGTGCGTTTGCTAAGTGTCTGATTAAAGATCACAAAGAAACTCATATTTTGCATCAGAAATAAGCAGATGGTGGACAGATGGTTTAAATTAATATTAATTAAAAATCTTAACTTAAATTGTTTACCCTGTAAATGCAAAGTTAAGAAGCCAGCTTTCATCTTTAGGGTTAATAACACTCCAAATCTATTTATTAAAAATTGCTCCAATGGGCATTCTTTCCAAGCTTTGATCACAAAGATGGTAGCCTCAATAAAGAGCATGAAAGTAGGTGAAAGCTGGAAAGAGAGAGTAATTCTAAGACTCTTAACAAAGATCCTGCAGAGGTCAAGACTAGAAATTCCTGTTAGCCTCTTTAGTCAGAGGAGGTCAAAAAAGGGGACTGAGAATTCAGGATCTCTCTTTCATGCTGGTTTCTCACTATACTTATTCTTTAAAATTAAATTTACAGGTATGGTTGATTATGTTACAGTAAAACAAAATCCATGAATATCATAAAGACCTTCACACACTGTTGACAAAAAAGGAAAGGGGTTCAAAATCTGTCTTGGCATATCCTTTACATTCCCTTACTAGTTCACAGGGATTGCAGTTGATGTAATTGGGAGGGGAATTATGGCAGGTGGTAATTGCAGAGGAAGTCCAGAGTGTACCCAGATACCATAGAGCACTGTGTGTGTATATAAATCAGAATATGAAATAACTATGATAATTCAGATATCACTATATGGTAACCATGGATACTTGACATTTTTAGTGGTAGTGACTACTTTATCTCTGGACATCTGTCACAGAGCCAAATTTGGTCCGCAGTTAAGCATGTAGTGTTCCCATTAAAATCAAAGGAGATTTGTCCCTTTAGTGAGACAGAATTAGACTGTAAGTGCTGGAAGCTTTGCTCTTTCCCTGAGTTTGTGACTGAGATATTTCACAGAGAAAGTGTACATTTTAATAGGTACCCTTTTTCCCTAATGCACCTTTTCATTCAACATAAGAATCAGGAACTCTAAATTTAGAACCGTCTATAAAGAGCTAAGATTTAATTGAGCTTTGGGAGTGTTAGCATTTTGATTCACGGTAGTTTCTCCAAGTGCTTTCTTCAGCAGTTGCCTTAAAGTTTAGGGAGAAATTCCAGGACTTTTCTGGCATTTGAAATTCCAGGACTTTTCTGGCATTTGAAAAAGCATTTAACTTGATGCAATCCTATCCCTCTGTACAAGGAGCTAAAGGTATCACTGTGTCACCTCATTAAGGACCCTGGGAAGGATAGGAAGTTGGTGGTGCACTTTGGCACAATGGATCCTGGCACTGGGACAGTGAGTATCCTAAAGTTGAGCCCATGCTAAAAATGGTGCCTGCTACACTGTACGCTGGGACTTCATAAACTAAGATAGTCATGTTATGGATGATACTAAGCACATTCTTAATAAAGAGTTAGCAAAGCTTCAGGGAAGAAGAGCCAGATGTGAGAGAAGCTTTAAATGTTGGGGGTTTGCAGCATGCAGTTAAAGCTGTAACTGACAGATTATGAGTTCCTGTGTCATCTGCTTGGAAAAAAAGCTGCCTAGGTAGAATGTGTTCCACTCCAGCCCCTGTCATTCACTTTCCTCTGTGCAGGTGAAATGTGTGGGTTTCTCACTTTCTGCTGGTGAAAACCAGCAAGTAAATGTTGCTATGACTCCACACTGTATTTTCATGAATTAGACCTGAGTAGTAAATTATTTATTTCAGAGCACAACAATTAAAGAGATCACGCACAATTGTTGGAACAAACAGGAGATCCATGTACATGGGAATGGCTTCACATGGATTTTAGAAGAGCATGCAAAGTGGTTTGCACTAGTGGAATCTGCATCCTGACAAAATCTAAATAATAGTTGTTTCAGCAATTTTTTTTTTTCTTTGCGGATTTATTCATGTATCTTTGCTTTGTTGGGTATTTTTGCATGCTTTTTTCATGCTTTTTTCTGACTTATTTTCAGTTATTGCTTCTGGAAGTGCCATCAGATTTAAAAGTGCACATGTCTCTAATTATATTCTGTTCTTCTACTCAGGTAGATATATTACCTTTATCATGGACCCATTTCAATACGTCTATGTCATCCGAAATAGCAAGCAACTTGAATTTCATGAATTCGCTAATAAAATGGCATCCAAAACTTTTGACTACCCAGCCTTGTCAAAAGGAAAATTCCCTGAACTCAAGGAAAACCTGCACAGAATCTACCAGTATCTACAAGGCAAGCCTTTGGATATCATATCTGACCACATGATGAAAAATCTCCAGGATATATTTGAATGGAAATGCTCACAAGCAACAGATTGGGAAACAGAAAAAATGTACAAATTCTGCTGCTCTGTAATGTTTGAAGCCAGTTTTGTAACACTATATGGAAGAGTTCCTGCTGCAGATGGCCACAAAGTTATTAGTGAAATCAGAGACAAATTTATCAAGTTTGATGCCAGCTTTCCCTATTTAGCTGCAAACATACCAATTGAGTTGCTAGGAGCTACCAAGAAGGTTCGGAAGGAGCTTATACATCATTTTTTACTTCAGAATATGACAAAATGGCTGGGAGGGTCAAAAGTGGTCCAAGCCAGACAAGATATATTTGAGAAATATGAGCTGCTTGGAGATTATGACAAAGCAGGTAGGAAACTTATGAATGATTGCTTGTCTAAAATAAAATAATTTACTATAGACCTTTGAAATAAAAAGGCAAAATGGCGACCTTGAAATTTTTTTATGTTCTTTCTAATTGGCTAATGATAAAATGTTTTACTCTGAAACAACCCTCTATGATAATTGATTTTTTTTTTGTGCTGAGGTGGTAAAACAAGATACTTAATGGTGATAATGAGAAAGATTATAACTGAGCTGCATTTCCTCCCCTTATTCCCCCCACCCCCCCGACATTACATTTCAAACTATTCTCATTAAGCAGAAAATTAGACTTCAGAAGCCTATTGGTCCTCATTAGCATTCACTGATCCTTGGCTGGGTCTGTGTCCTAACATCTTTTAATTAGCACACTGCAAATCTAATCAGTGTAATAAACGCTATTAATCTTCCTTTTCACTTATTTTCTCCCAGCACATCATTTTGCCTTCCTGTGGGCCTCTGTGGGAAACACGATTCCAGCTACATTCTGGGCCATGTATTATCTTCTGCGGCACCCAGAAGCTCTTGCAGCGGTGCGTGACGAGATTGACCATTTGCTGCAGTCAACAGGTCAAAAGAGAGGGCCCACATATAACATCCACCTCACCAGAGAACAATTGGACAACCTGGTCTACCTAGGTAATTTATTTTTATCTGTTAGGAAGAGAAGAGGGGCTCTCACGGCAAACTCGGTTTATCACTCATTTCTGTTTACTGAGAAGGTGGAGGACACAGCTGCCTAATTGACATAATAACACCCATTTACATCAATTATAAATTATGTAGTTTATAGCTGTAGATACTCTCATTGCATGTAAACATTAAAGCCTAGGTAATTAACTATGCAAGGTATGCAAAAGGCTAAATCGAAGCTTTGCAATTATTTGAAAAAAAGTTGATGCCTATTAAGTTGTTTGATTCTGAGCATCTGCCGAAGTGTTAATGCATTTCAAATACTTCTGTATGGTACTGCCAAGAAAGACCCTTTTCTGAAATTAAAGTGGGATTTTGTATTTAAACTGCAAATGTATTTTATCCGCAAGCAATTTCTTTCTCTCTCTCTTTAACAAAACAAAAAGGGCTTCTAAAGCAGGCTTCTGTTGGGCAGTGCCTCCAAATAAAATATAAGAAGACAAAAATTTGCAGAGGAGAAATGCTGTTTTCAGTACTTTATTCAAAAGAGTGAGCTTTAAGGGAGTTACAGATCTTCTAGTTCTTGATCCAGGATTCAGAGGGAGACCCTTGCAGTGGTCATTGGAAGTTGTTTGAATCAGGAACAGTATAGGCCCTCAGAGCATCAGTTCTTGATTTAATTTCATTTGTAGTGCACAAACACTGACAAGAGAAATGGTGAAGAGAGCCCAAGGGAGGAAAGAGGGTGCAGCAGGTAGGTACCTAACCTTTAGGCATCTGTAAGTCTCCACAAGTAGCATTACAAGGGCAGACAACAGTTGAATAAAAGATTAAAGGTTCAATAAGCCTCTGTTTTTAAATATCTAAACCAATCCCGTGTTCAAAACAAGCTCATGTCCATAGGTTTTGGTAGCTCATGACCTGAACTGGCACTCCACTCTTAAAGCTGTGTCAAGTGATGGTTGTGGAGCAGTGCATTCTGTGCCTGGTTTGGATCCTTGTCATAGCTGCCATTCTCCAAGATCATCCAATGTGGCGTGTCTCAAGAATCTGTGTGCAAACTGGATTAGAACAAATATAAAATTGAGTTTGACCCATTTCTTTTATGTTAGAGCATCAATATTAATCTTACATGTGAGTCTACTAAGTTGGTTACATCCGGAGTCATGGCTGTTTTGATGCAGATTTATGTCTAACCAATGTTAGATAGGGTGTTTGAAATAGAGGAGGTATTGGATGGCAATTCTGTTGAGTAACATGACTTTCTAAGCATTTAATGGACTTCTAAAGAATGTAAGTAAAACTACTTCACATCAGAGCTAGCATACACCAATAAATAAGTTACCAAGCATCAAGAAGATCAAAAGAGAATTTATTTTGTATTTATAGACTGAGATAGGAACGACTATGAAAAAAAGGGGGAAAAAAAAAAGCTCCCCAAAAGTGTAGGAATAAGGAAAATAAAACCATGTAGTTCACTAAAACCATCTGGTGCAAAACAGTATGAACAGTTTGAAAACATTAACTGTGTCATTTCTCTGCTTCTTGAAATCTTGAAGTACCTTGGTAGCATGTGATTTATGTGTTGAGAAGGAAGTGCCACATCCTACTTTGTAGTATTCTTGTAACACTTTTGTTAAATTTTATAATCATGTTAAACATAATGTGATATGAACAGAAGCTAGATTTCAATTCTTCTGGCACTTAAGTCATAAAGGGCTGGATACTGTCCCATAAAATAATAATATAGAAAAAAATCCGTACCATAAGAGAATTAGAGTTATGCTTCAGTGGAAAGGGATGTTTTGTTAATAAATGTGTAGGAGGGATGAAGGTCCCAAATTGCATTGACTGTGCACCAAGAGCTCCCCTGTTGCAGGAAGGCCACTGACCTCGAACCTCCAAGACTGTGCTTTTCCTCTTTCCATTCCCTCTGTGCCAACCCGGAGTGTAGGAAACTGGGATTGTGTCCCTGCTCTCGAGTGAGGCAGACCAGGTGGGATGCTTGCATGTTCATCACCTTGTCATCTCATTCTCCTGTTTTAAGTGCTCTGATTCTCCGTCCTCTTTTTGGCCTACTATAACAAGATACTTTTTTTGATTCTTCATGCTATTGAGAAGAAGCACAAATTGCTAAAAGTCTTTCTCAGGAAGTAGCATTTTTATTATGGTCAGATTGTTTGGGTCTAGGGAACAACATGGCCTGATTTACTCCTACATTCTAAGATCAGGTACATGATTATTTTATTAAGAAAAACAAAACAAAATGCAAAACACATTCAACCCAAAAACTAGCAAATTTTGGCTGTGATTATCTTTTTCTGAATGGCATTTCTGGGGCAGCACCCTTTGTAAGGTCTACATAACACAATACAATCCCAAAATCCAAACATGTGCATTTGTGTGCATAGAGTAACATACATTATTAGCCATTATGGCTCACAAAAGAGCTCTAATATGGTAAAGGACACGTGAAAATGGTCTGTCAGTTAAACTGGTTATAATGGAAATGCCAAGGATAAAGCAGAGATGTACTTAGTGCATGTTTAATGCAAGGCATGTTTAGTCAGTTCGTTTGTTTAATATTAGTCCATTCATTTATATGGTGAAGTATTCTTGCCCCAGGTCATTGCTGAATCCCAGATATTCCTGCAAAAAGAGCACAGCTTGAAAAATTGTTTTGTACACAAGAAAGGGTAAGGACCCAAAAGAGCTAATACAGAGTGTGTAGTCGTAACACAAATGCTAAGCATTGAAATCATCAGTTGAATTGAAAGGAATAAATATATTTTTCTGGAGTGGGCTGGGCAGTACCATTTAGTTCTAAGTAAGATGCAAATGTACTTGTTTCAGATTATCGTTTGTGTTGGCACACCGTGATGCCCGTGGGTAAATGACCCCCCAAATATTTGCATACTCAATAGGTATTTTCCTACAATGCACTCTAATAATTATTTCACCCTATTACCTGCTCTGTGTTAGTGTAAAATTAACAATCCATTACTGCACAATAAGTTTTATAAAACATTTACAGATAGAGATCATGTTTAATTAAAATTAACTTGCCTACGAAAGCCAAATGCACTTATGATTCGCAATGACCTTTTATTACCTGCAGTCCCTTGTTTTGGCTGGATGATTGACAGCTTGCTGTTTGGCTACCATGTTGTATTTCAGCTGACAAGACTTTTCATTTTAACTCAATTTGCCTGCCTATCACAAGCTGGTGGCAGGCCAGGCTCAAGTCACCCAGCTTTGCCTCAGCAGCTTGCTCTATTTCTCATTAGTACGCATTTATTCAGTGGAAATTGGAAGACAAATGCTTGAAGGCATGTGAACTAAGTATAGCAAATTAGGGTTTAAAGACTGAATATTTATAAGTATATTGAAACAGTTTTTTAAAAAAAAAAAGTCTAGAATGAATTGCAAGCTGAGTGCTAGCTTTAGTAAAAGAGAAATGAAGAGAGAAGTGGGAGGATTCTAAGAATAACAATACTATGAGAGATATCTCTCTCTTCCCCCCTCCTCCTCTCTCTCTCTCTCTCTCTAGAAAATATGTAAAATCTCTCTGACAACACCTTATCAAACAACAGCCTGGCTTCTTTATGTAGCGCTTGCACAGTGAAGTTTAGCATCTCATGTGTGTAAGAAGGGGGGAAAAAAATGAGGGTCATGTTCATTTGCTGCTTGGTTATCCCTTGGTATGCTTTAAATTGCCTTGTTTGTTCGGCACAAGCACAGAAACAGATGTTGCTCTACCGTGCTGGATAATTTACTGTACCTCACGGTGCAGAATGGAAGGCCTCCCAAGCTACCCAGCTGGTCTGTCAGTGGCGATGGCTGGTGTCTGCTGAACTATGACAACTGCAAGTAAAGGCTGCAGTTTTATTGTGCAGTTGTCATTCCTCTCAATGTATAGCTCTGGCATTTGTGGAAAGCTGACTGTCTATTTTTTTAATGCGAGCCTGCAAAGCCATATAAGCTCCATTCTCCTTTGTTGATCATAATGTGACTCATTACTTTTGTCATCTAATGATTATCGGCATGATCGCTCAGAGCGAGAGCCAAGCTTGCCTTCCACACATAACTGGTACTGGAAGGTAAAACAGATTTGTCATTTACGATCTGACCGCTAAGCCACACTTTGTGCTCCATTATTGTGATTAACTTCTGCATAAGATATGCTGCCCAATTGTCATTTGAGATCCAGCAGCGGGCAGGGACTGACGCGCTTTCTGGGAGGATGTCCACCGACAGGATGTGACCGCCTTGCTTGGGTGGTTAAACGTAAACCTGCTATTTTTCTGCGGCACTTCATAATTATTTCTCTTCTTTTTTTTTTCCCCTCCTTCCCTCTTGCTCGTTTGATTTCTGTTGTCTCTAGGTATGTCGTCACCATTTCCAAATGGTGGACTGGTACCAAGCTACCAGTTTCATTTTCTGCAGGTTGAAGGCAGTCTGGAGCCGAGGCTGGACCCTTCCTTTGTACTGTGTAAAGTTTTGTTGCCAGAGCACTGCCAATTGAAATCTATCGTGTCAGGTGCCTTGTGGCTATCCGCAGTAGAGGCCATCTTCTGGAACCAGGGTTCTTTTCTGGCTTCGTCACCAACAAGCCGATTTGACTCTGCCTGATTATAGTAACGAAGGCAGTCCAAAAGAATATGCACAGACTCACTGTACGTCACATTGAATCACGGCACTGGCCACACAAAGCTGACCGCAGCCTCATTTCTTTAGACAAATGCATGCTTAAGGAAAAACCTCCTGCAAGAAAGCATCCAGGGCCACTTTATTTGCTATGCATGCTGCACCAGATTTAATTTTTAGTGAAAGAACGTTTGTTATTATTTTTTTCAGAGGCATCTACACTGGGTAGCTACTGTCTCTAATAAACTAACGTTTTGGGTCCAGCAATTGCAGTGCCTTGGTGAACACTTAGAGAAGGCTTATTTGATATCACAAAACATAAATGCAGACACAAATGGATTATTACATGCAAATGAAACCCTATTTTAGGCTATTTTTCACACTAATGATTAGATGGAATCAAGTCACATATAACAGTGCCCATACACGCTGGTGGAAAAATAGTCAGTTTTGATTACAAAGTGAGAGATGCAGCCCTAGACAGGAGCTACATGCTGATATACATGCTATCAGAATGATTTATGCAAATTATGCATATTATTCCCAAAGGAATTCCTCCTCAAACTGCCAGGATAAATTGCCGGAAATTAGCCATAAAATCTGTCGTGCTAGGAGCAAAAGGTGAAGGCCACTGGGAAAGCAAGGACATTCAGCTTCTGGAGCCTTCCAGAATGTGATGGTGGAGACAGAAATCTTGCTTTCCCCAAACCTAAAAGGACTATGTTTTGTTTCCTCTAGGCCAATTAGAAGTGTCTTTCTCTCTTAAAATTATTAGGCAAATAATGAATTGCTTTCATTCACTCTGACCACAACAGACACTATAATTTGGCAGTATAGTGCATTGAAAAGAAAATACATTTAAAAATTCTCAGAATGACTACAGAATTAACAAGCAGGATGATTTGTAATGTACAGTCCTACCATTAAATCCAACATCTTTCAAAAGAAAAGCTAAACAGCTCCATGGATGCTTTCACTGGTATTTGTTTGCAACCGCCAAAATACATGTAAATGCATAAAGTGTTCATGTCTTTTGATTGCCTTGTTTTCAACGTGATGCCTGAATAATGACTTTCTGCCCAAAACTTGGTGCTGCTTACAACCGACAGGATTTCTCATCACCATCAGTGAGAATCACTTCGGGATGTTCAGCATCCCGACCACCCCGCCCCAGCCCTGCGAGGTTGTGTATGGCCTTCTCCTGGTCTCAGCTTTTTGTTTGGTTTTGCTTGTGTGCTTTTTTTCCCTTTTTTTTTTTTTTCCTTTAGCCTGCCCTACTAAACTCCTGGAGAATCAGCAGCTGTAGCCATGTATAACTTCCAGTCATCTCCCATATTTCTGATGCTTCCCCCCTCCCCCCTTTTGTTTAATCGCAGAGAGTGCCTTAAACGAGAGTTTAAGAATGTGCTCGTCCTCCATGAACATCCGCATCAGCCAAGAGGATTTTGTTCTCAAGCTTGAAGGGAATCAAGAAGTCGTTTTGAGGAAAGGAGACTGGATAGCCCTTTACCCGCAGATTTTGCACATGGACCCTGAGGTCTATGAAGATCCTAAGGTAAACATTCAGCTGGTGCTACTCTTCCTACTCCAGGCACATCGAAGCAGCCAAGCCTTTTGTGATCTGTGGGTTATTTTTGTTTTTGTTTTTGTTTTTTTACTGCTGTTCTTTCTTGTGGAACAAATCTTCCTAGTTTCAGATGTATTTTCTAGGGCCCTGCAGGTCAAAGGATTCATGGCCTGAAGAGAGAAATATGGTGATGAGACTGACTGCGACTGCTTTCAAAGGAATTGACAATTGCACATTGACTACCATAAACTTTAGGCTAAATGTGGGCTTTGTTTGGCAGTGGATCATTTGATACCCAAGGAGGGCTGAATAATAGAAGGTGGTTTAAATAGCAAATAATGTGGGCCATTTAGCTAAGTGCCCGCAAAGCATCATTGACTCTCTGAAGCCCTATAATAGCAGTGTCTTACTTGAGCCTTATGCTTTTTCACCTCCCTTCGTAGGGATTCACCCCTTCTTGATCAATTAGAGTGTTGTGAACTTGAGACTGTAAAGCTGTTGCTCTGCAGCGAAGCTCGGAGGGTAATTGTGTCATCTCCTTGTATTTTTCTCTGACGCTCAAGTTAATGAATATCAAAGACTCGAAATTAATCCACCCTGCCTCAGCTGTAATACAGCTTCAGAAGTTCACCACCTGCATGCAAATTGAATAGTCCTCCTCTTGGCTAGGTTGCTCCCCAGATTGCTGTCCCCAGCCCAGGGTGCCAGAGAGGAAGAGCAAGAAAGAGCAAGGGTGCACGCTGAGGCTGTTAAATGGCTCATCTGCCTGAGAAACAAGAGCTTGTACCTCATCCATTCCTCACCCCTATTTTCCTAAGCAAATGGCTGTCTCCCAGCCGTGCTGATTTCCATCCTTGGCATTTGAGCCAAAGAAGAAAGGAACTGGATTTTTTTACATGTTTACAGAAAGCCCGTGTTAGAGACATTGCTCCATGAAGCTCTCCCTTTCAGGAATTTAAAGATGTGAGGTTGCAAAGAAAAGATGAGATTCAAGTTGGTGCAGGACAGCATTTCATTATGTAGGAGCTCTGCCAGCCTCAGTGAGAGGAGGTGTGGAGCATGTTGGAGTCAGCAGGAGTAAGGTATAGTCACTGGGATTAACATTGGAGCCATGAGAATGAAAATTACATTCAGGGGAGCTCTGCTGGCTGTCCCCACCCAAAAACGAAGATAAAGCCTGCAGAGAAAATCAGGGGTTTAAAAATAATCCATCTATTGGCAAATAGTTGATTAATATTTTTATCCTTAAAAAGGATAGATGACAGTTAACAAATAAGCTGCTTTTTTTTTTTTTTTTTTTTTTTTTTTCATTTTATCCTTAACACTTTATTTTGGAGAACGTTATTGATTTGTCAAAAGTCCATCTGTTTGTTTAGGTCCTAGACCAAAAGCATCAGTGTGGAAACTGATCTCCTCCCTTATCCAATAATTGCCAGAATATATTACCATATTTCCATTGCTTGAATATATCTGCTTAGTATCATCTCTGCTCAGCTTTCACAGTACAGCTTTAGTTCATATATTTTATCTTTTTGATAGTGAATGAGCAATCCACACATTGCAGTACATTGATTTCAGCACATGGGCCCCTCTCGAAAAGTGGGGAAATCACTGTTCTGTTTGGTTCTTAAAATATGCAGTGTGCTTTCAACAATAACTACTGAGGATCAGATAGAGATGGAGAATGAATTTTTTGAAAGGTGCAGTCTTGAGCTTGTCATGTATTTAGGGAAAACTTTTCCTGGGAAAACAGGCAGCTTGACGAGATAATTTTGTAGCAATGCTTTTTCTCCTGGATACATAAATTTAAGTTCAAGCTATCTTGTGCTTTGGCACCATATTGTGTAAGTGTAAGCATATATTTCTGACCTCTCTCTCCACCCATTAAGGCCTAAATAAATTAGTCAGTTTTCTATAAAGAGTATAAGTGAATCTCTAAATTCTAACTCAGCTAGTTATAGAACTTAGTAAATGAACTCTGCAAAACCCATAGAGTAAATATCAGGAAACCCTGCAGGAAACCCTCTGTGGTGACTTCCCAAACAAAGCTAAATACAGTATGTGACAGAAAGAGACTTAGATCAATCACAGGAGATTGCTCAGTTTTCATAATACTTGTAGCAGCTCATCCACACAGAACTCCATTGCCTATTTTCGCTCAGCATCCTGACCTTTTTCTTGCTGTCAGTCACCATGTCTCTTTCAGGAGACCTTGTGCATTGCTGAAAGTTCCTTCATTTTTAAAAATTAGTCTTTATTTAGCCAGGAAACTAGCTTTTAAGGAAACACTAGTCAACCCAAGGGGCTTCATCAGCACTGAGTTTGGTATCCCTGTCATTGGCTACGTTCCTGTCTCACACTTGTTTTCTGTTTTCCCTATTCCTTAGACAGCAATGTATTTTTAGTTAAAAGCAATTACAAGTCTCAGAAAGCTCTTAGTATGACAAAGAATATATAAGGTTTGACCCAGTGTGTCTGTGTGTTCAATAACACTGTTCTTAATTGCTTCAGACACCAGAAGTGCACCTTGTGAAAATGTTTGAGTGAAGTGAAGAGCTCTGGGTTGGGTTTTTAAGCTATTGCAGTTCATATTTAGCAGTGCTTTTTTAGACCAGCAGGATTTAGAATTCAGGAAGTAAATTTTATGTTATTCTGGGCTTTCATTTGTTACTGTGCTGCTTCAAATGAAGCAATAACTTCCTGGCAGGAAAAAATAAAGGCGTGCTTCCTTTTGGCTGGAGTGTTCAAAGAGACTCAAAAGAATTACTTGTCAGTGGAAGCAGACATAGAATCACCTTTATATTTGTGGAAAATCCAGGCATCTGCCATTCAGTGAAACAAGCTCCTGTTCTTCAATGCCCGAAGTTACATCCCCTCCTGTGCACCTAGTACTTGTTCCCTTTCTCACTTACCGCCTTCCCTGGCATTTCTTTCTCAACAGCAAGACCTGGAATGAATGATTTTCAGAGCCTTTAATCTAACGGGTAGATCAGCATCCATGTATTTTTAATGGTGGTGTGGGGTTTTTTAATCAGTTGAGGTCGGTTTCTGTCTGACTGACTTGTTCCCAGCCAGCTCCAAATGGCTGCTGCTATAGCAGATGTATGCAAAGCAGGACAAATGCTAATGAGTGACCATAAGCAAGAAGTGCCTGTCATTTTTATTCAAAGCATGCAGGAGGGTTTTGTAAGTGGTTAATTTGCCATTGACTGAGTGAGGATGCCAGATCTCCTTCATTCAAAAACACAAATTATCTCTAAACAGGGATCTTGCTACTCAAAAATAGTCAGAAATATGTTCAATTTATGGAATGTAGGTTACAAGTGTGACCTCAAGCCTTACTTGAAAATACCCTCTTTATAATGGTCAGTCACTGGCATTGTCCTGCTTTGCTCACAACTTCTGCAGCAAAATATTTGAAGGTAAGATATAGCAAATTAAGCGGCAACCATCTCCAACTGAAAGGAAAACTGACTGCAAAGTGTTAGAGTTTTCAAATAATCTGCACCATTTGATGCAAAAGAAGGATGGATTTTGCTCTTGCCTGCAAGAGCAAAATCGGTGCAATGCATTAATTTATTCATAGGCATTTGCAGAATTTGGCAGATTATCCTTATTCATGATGTATGTACCACACTGAATGCGTATGATGCTTTACAAGAAAATTGTCCTTCCACTAAGGTTCATTGTCCCTGCTCCAAAGCGGTCAAAATCTAATTACAATCAATATAGGCCAGACACTCAGTGGATGAGATGTAGAAGTTGAAGGAGCTTGATGTAAAAAGACTAAGCTAAATAAGTGGATTTAAAGAGTGTTCTTTGCAGGGAAGATAATGTGAGTTAATGAAACTTGAGGGAACCAACTAAAAAGAAGTAGCTGTCAGCTCCTTGTCTTCCTCTTTATCTTATTTTCTGGGTTTCAGACGCGTTACCATTGTGCAAAGAAAGCAGCTCATGTAACTGCCTTGTTAGATATCACGCTGTCTCTCTCTTTCTCTTTCATTTTCAGGAGTATAAATTCGATCGATACATAGAGAATGGCAAGAAGAAAACCACATTCTACAAGGCAGGAAGAAAACTGAAGTATTTCCTAATGCCCTTTGGCTCTGGGATCAGCATGTGTCCAGGGAGGTTCCTCGCAATGAATGAGATGAAGATGTTTCTTTTCATACTATTGTCTCATTTTGATGTAGAACTAGCAGAAAACAAAGCTGTCAGACTTGATAACAGTCGCATGGGCCTTGGTATCCTCCTGCCAGACGTTGATATTGCTTTTCGTTACAAGCTAAGGTCCTTAAGAAATTGAGCAGCTGCCTATATGCCTTCCACTAATCTCCATGTTTGCTCTGTTTCATCACTCAGTTTTATATTTTTGGAAACATTTGCTTTTCCCTCTCTGCTTTTACCTCCTTCCTTTTTGTTTCTAAGAAGAAAAGCCGTTGGGCTGGAGGTAGAGACCAGATGCAGGGACGTGCAACCTCAATTTATCCTGCTTGAGTTGTGAGAAGTGAGGTGACATGACAAGAGTCCAGCCAAGTAAATAGCCCAGCATCTCTACAGGGTGCATCCCCTTACTGTTGGCCATGAGATGAGCAGGATTTACAGGGATGATGAATCCAGGCCACTTCCATGGCAAATGGGCTCAGCAGCCCTCTGCCACAGGGTTAGATTGGGAAGTCCCATACGCCCATCATCTAGAGGAATATCAGCATCTGCTCATAGAAGCATAATAATAAGAAAGGGGGAGCTTATTTCTAGAGGATGAGAGAATTTCTTGTGATTATTATCCTAACTTTATTTCCTTCATGGTCTTAAGAGTCCCAGCCCTTTATTTGGGAGATGTGATGGAAGTTGTGTGAAGTGGTGGAGGATGATTTGCAAGAATGTCTTACTGACAGCACAGTTCTGACTTCAGGTTTATGTACTGAGGGTGAATGCTTTGCTTTTTTGCTCCTTTTTATTTTTATTTTTTTATGGTGCAGTGCAAAAAAATTAAAATATGTGATTTCTTTCCTGCGATCACTTAAAGTCAGAAGGGAAGTTCTGTTGATTGTTATAGGCTCTCAATCAAGCCTAAGATATCTATTTTGGCTTTTGCGTCCCCCCAAAAACATATTCTTCAGGGAGACAATATATGAGCTTGTTTGAAATTATTCTATCAGCTCGAAAATTAGCTTCTCTTTCTCTCACTGTTTCTTAGTAACATGTTCATGCATTTATTTTCACCAGTTCTTATGTTTGTTCATTTCTCTGCAAAGGCAAAAGAGGAGGAGTTTCAAGGACAAGTGTGGTATCTAAAAATGCTTTTTAACATTGTGTTACTTTGCCTAAGTTATGCATAGGCAGAGTAGTGTGACCTGTGTTTGGAAACAGACTTGTCCATCTGCAAATTGGAAAATAGGCTCTTCCCTGGGGCCAAAATTTGAGCAAATGAAAACCCTGGGCAGCCACAGAAGTTTATACTGGCTGCCCAACCTGCTTCACTGGGTGCCCAGCTCTTGTTTGGAAAATTAATTTCCTAGTGCACAAAATCTGAGATTTTAGACCCTGTCTCTCTTCCCAGCCATCACTTCAGAGATTGATGAGGATTCCCATGGCTGTCCAGTCTCAATTTGCCAAGATGATAATTGTGATGGCAGAATAGCCACTTCTGTGGGCCTTGCCTTGTGTTCCTAAAAAACATCTCTCTTTGGGATGTGCCAAAGTAAGTCTTCCAAAATCAGAAATTCTACTCTGTAGAGCACTTGATGGCCTGTGGATGAAAGCTACTACCTACATACTAAGAATTATTTATTGTTATTTGTGTAGTAGCCTGTTCAGTTGTTTGTGTAGAGCACATACCCTAGATAAGCGTCAGCATCAGTAGAAAGACTTTCAGAGATTGGTACAGCGACATTCCAAATCTTCCAAGTAGAAAATTGTGGGTTTGTGAGATATATTGGATAAACGTTTTCTCTTCATATATAGTATCAATACCGTCTACAAATTTATAGTACACTTATATTAAATGGGTTTTGCAGTTGATTAAATGCTTTAACTTTACTTCAACATTTAATCAACAGCAAAAGCTGATTATTGCTTTGTGCCACAGAATAAAATTGGTTTTTATGGAGACATTCTTGTACTCAAGTTACTTTCTCCCATGGTTACTCTGTAGAAGCTATTCTGTACTCAGCTGTAGCTCACAATCCAGTCTGGACATTAGAACCTGGTTTATTGAGAGAGGGAATGTTGATAGCGTTACACTGTTGACTCTATTCCATTATTGCTTATATGTAAGCTGTAAAATGTCTCATGCTACAATTATGATGAATCCTTCTTTGGCATCCAATTTTAAAACAAACCTGAAGCAACTGTGAAAATAACAGTGGGTATTTGTTTTAAACAGAAACCTTTTTTTTATAATTGTATTCTGTTTTTAGGATTTTGAATTAGAGTATCACTCGCTGCTGCATAATTTGGTAGGGCATAATAGGACTGTGCCAAAAGTACATGCAAATCATTAGTAGTTTCAGATTAATTGCTGATCAATTTATATAGTATCTACTCTGAAATTAAAAGAAGAACTAGATTGTCTATAAAGTAGCAAATTAAATCTGTATGTTATGCTCCATTTAAAAAAAAAAAAAAAAAAAAAAGGAAGGAAGAGAAAATGGTCAGAATCTTTCCCAGGAGTTGCAGGAAACCTCTATGAAGCCACTTGGAGGCCTTGCTTCAGAGTTAGAGAGCACCACGCAAGAGGCCAGCATTCTGCTGGGATAGAGGTTACTTGCTCTTTTTGCTCAGGAACCAAAATAATCAAATATGAAGCAGGGGCTGCTCAGCCTGGCCTGGAATGGCAACCCAGGCTCCTGGTCAATTAGTCTGGCTGGTAAGCAATGTATCACTACCTTGGCATACCTCTGCTGCTGAGGAAGTAAGCCTTGCCCCCATGTAAACTCATGAGAGCTGGAGCTGGACAGAGGTTAGGCCCTTCTGGTCTGTGTACTCATGGAGGAGGGGATGTACTGAGAGTCAGCAGCTGGTCTGACCAGGAGTAATTCAGCCTCTGTGGAGCAGGACTCAGAGCCCATGGTGTGGGTATTCCTGATCAATAAGCTAGGACAGAACAACAGGGTGTAGCATCCCCAAAAGTCCCAGCTGAAGCCAAACTAGCTGCAGGATGCTGTGCCAACAAAAGCATGTTTCATAGGGCACAACACCCTTTCTGATGACCTCCTCTGCTGCAGGACCCAGGAGTGTGCAGCTGAGTGTCTGTCACTGGAGCACAAAGAGGCAAAACCATCTAAGCATGAGCAGCAGTGCTCTTTGCCAGCGTTCAGGTGCTGGTGGGGCTGCAGGGCAGGGTGGGGGGAGGCAGACCTCTCTCCACTTCAGCAGGGGGATCTGCCCTCCCAGCCCAGCAGTACCTGCTGGGGCATCCACAGACCTGGCAGGTGCAGGGTCAGGCAGGAGGAACACATGGGTACCCCCTGGATTTCTCTGCTGTTCCTCAATGAATTGCTGCACTCACCCATCAGTTTGAGATGTAATTCGGCTGGTCACTACCAGCCTCTGACTGTAAGTTGTTAATGTCTATGGCTGTATCAATAGTATCTTATGTTATTAAAAAAAAAAAAAAATATATATAAGCACCTTCTTTCTCATTAAAAAATAGGTTCAATAGGTCAGTATGGCCCTTTATAGCACCCAAGAAGAAAGTTAATTTATCATGAACTAATGTGAATGCTGAAACGTAATTTTTTTAATTATTATTCTTATTTTAATTTACAGATTGAATGTTCTCCATTTTCATGCTGACACTTAGTACTGCTGGATGCTATTGTAAACTTTTTTATGTTCCATTATTTAGGAAACCATCTAGTATATGTGTACCTGTTTGCAAACTGGATTTTCATATCTCTGTCAGTATGTTCTAATGTAATAATATAAAACCATGTAAGAGTTGTTCTTTAGTTTATGCTTTTAAGCCAGCTGCATGTCACTGTTTGGGGCACTGCTATTTTTATGAATAATTACTGGTCTGTGAATTTCTCTTGTAGAATTTTACATGATCTTTTATTTTGTCATTATTTTACTGACTGTCATTCAAGAGATTGTGAAGTGCTCTTAATTTTGCAAACTCACAATTTGTATATAGATGAACAATGGCTAGGTTCTACTTTAACAGTTAATATCCATTGTTCAGTCTCCTAGATCAACTAAGGTACTTCTGAGCAAGAAAATTGAAATTTTATTATTTTAGAAATCTAACATCTCAAAGGAATTTTGTATTTCAAGGACACAATAAAAAGGAATATCTCTATTTTAATACTGAATGATTGTCCATGGTATTTTTTCCAGCTTATGTTTATACTTTTCTCACAGATTCACAACTATTGCTTTTTTAATTATTATTTCAGCATACTACATTTTTCTGTTACTTGATCTTGACAGATATTTCTATAATAGAAAAAAAAAAAAAAGGCCTTCAATTCAGCAGTGGAATACAAAAACTCCTCTGAATATTGGAAATGATCGTGTCGTTTTTACCACGTCCCCCCCCCACCATGAAACATAAGCCAGTTTTCATCAGATGAGGTAAAAAAAGTGATACTTCTGACATTCTTAGGACATTATTCAAAATTAAAGATCTGCAGTCCACTAGTGATTCCTAAGTACAACTCCTAGGCTTTTGCAAACCTCCTTGTAGTACAAGATGTACTACCTAAAGTAAAATATTCTGTCTTCACAGATCATTCATTTTAAAAGGGGATATGAATGAAATTGTTACGATACACAGCACTGCACCAGCAAAGCACAACTTGGCTTTTCTAGGTATCACTACAGCTGCTGAGTTCTACAAGTAGGTATTTAATAGGAAGGTTGTACCCTAAAGACATCGGTGTTTCTCCATTCCTTCATGCAGAAATGCTTGTCAGGTATGTCTGCGAGGGTTATTCCTAGAGAAGACAGACTTGCAGCATTTTCTGGGTTTGATAAATGTGCGTGTAGCTGTGCAATTGTTTTAACTCCAGGCTATATTAGAAGTTACTGAAATTCATAAATTAAAAAGTGCCATTGTTCGAGATTTCTTGAAGGGCACATTTCTGAGTGAGCTTTTCATAATGGTCTGAAAGATAGCTTGAAAGGAAGGAGTTAGTGAGACCCCCTAACACTGTGTTTTATTTAGTATTTGATTTTATACTAGGTACTGTCTTGATGTTAGTTGTATAGTACTGTATTTGAAAACTGTTCAAGGTATCAATTTATGCATATGTTTAACTCATATGAATAGAGCTGTTCTAACTGCCAGACCACAGAAAGTGAAGTATTTTCCTGTCTACTACCTAAACCAGCCTATGTACCCTGACTAGTCATGTCCCCATACCCACTCCGTAACAGAAAAATGATCTCATTACAAAAACACCTCTCAAAGCTATGTTTATGAAAGTATCAGGATCCTTAAGTTATTGTCTGTGTTTATAATTAGTAATAAATATGAAGACATACATAAAAGCGTATAAAAAAAAGGTAGAAAATGTTCCATTTTAAAGTGAAAGCAAGGAAGCCGTAGTGGGGTACTGATCCCCAAATAAACCACTTCTGAGTTTATTCTATGCATCAGGCTTCCCTGGGATCTCGTGTACTGAGTTTGTATGAGTACATCATCCATAACAGAAGAAATGTGCTTGTCTTCAAAACTATTCACACCAAAATAATTAATCAAAAGAAATCTAAGCTTCAGCTGTTCTTGCTAGAAGCCTTGCAGGATTCTTTCTATCTTCAAAGATTTGTTAAACCGATTTTGACACTAATGTGTTGGTTTATTTTCCTTTTCCCAAAACCAGCAGCTATGAGTACAGAAAAGTTGAATAAAAGTATAAGTTCTGGCTACAGGGAGAATAAAAGTCAGTAAGCAAACGCCCTGTGATGACTTTTGACAGCGACTTCTTCCCCATCAGCTCATCTTTCCAACTACCTATTTCTTCCAAACAGTTTAGTCGCTCGCTAACCTCCTACAAGCAGCAAGTCTTTCGCTGTCTAATTTCCATCTTGTGAGCCAGTGAATCGCCTCTCCTCACAACGTATCTTTCAGTTGCCTTTTAAAAATGAATTCTTTGCAAGCAGCCTCTTGCAAAGCCGGCATCGCAGGTGGCTGCAGCTGGGAGAAGTGCCGCCTCGCTAAAGCTTTGAACCTGAAAAGTGAATGAGCTTTAGTTGAGCTGGTGGTGGAAGCACCGGGGGATGCTGCCGCTCCAGGATGGCTCCTCTCCGGGATGCCCCCGGCCCGCGGCGGCGGCAGGGACCCGCACACTCGCCCGCATCCCCGCCCGCTGCCCATTGCCCGCTGGGCTCCCGCCGCCGGCTTGTGCTCCCTGAGCTCCCACCTCCCCCGGCCCGCGACAAAAATCAGGGGAGGGGGTGGAAAGATAACTGCATGCCCCTTCCTAAAAGCATCAGGAGCTTCCAGGGATGCTGCAGTGGGACAAGGGGAGGGGACCCCCGAGGAGGTTGCTAGGGAAGCGGTCTTGGTGTTCGGTGAGTTTGGAGGGCTTCGGCTGGTGGAGAGGAGGTTTACTCTGGAAAGGCGATTGCTTTTCCCTAATCCTCAATTACGAAGATTTAAAAATAGTATTAAAGGGGCAATCTGCTCTGCAACTTCTCGGAAGAAATAATTGTTGATTTAGATAAGCACTGATCCCTTCAGTGTTTGATGAAGACGTTAATTTATGGCTGTCTAGCAGTTTATGGCTGTCATTAGATTTTCAGCTTTGTCTCTCTTCAAAATGTACCTTTATTTTTTTATTTTAATCCGAGACAATTATGTAAGAAAACGGTTATGTTTGATCTAAAATACATCATTTTCCTATAGCATCTCAAATTATTCACAGATCATAGTTCTTATATGTGCATATATGAATTTAAAAATACAGCAGTAAAGTGCTTGAAACAGACCATAAATTTGCTTCCTATTTTATTACACGTCTCTGAATCAGGTTGAGAGGACAAGGGCAACTAGGGGCTTGGGGAAGGATTTAACCCTTCCCGAGGCTGGAGAACGAGCCGAAACAGACCAAATTCCCCACCGGAGCGCTTCGGGGGCGGGTGTGGGCGGGCTGGGTGACACCGAGCTGATGAGTGACCAGGGGGAAATGGGGCTGGCTGCACGCTCATTTAGCAGATGTCCCCTCTGCGACGTGGTCGGCTGCTAGGAGCCCCCGGGTGGGGCTCTGGGGGCCGGGACAGCCGTGCCGGCTCCCGCTCCCGGCGGCGGCTCCCGCCTTTGCCCCTGCCCCGGCGGGATGGCAGAGCAGGAGCGGGCACAGCCGGCTTAACCCCTGCACCGCCTGCCTAAGCCATGCCCAACCCTTCAGGGAGACGCTGCCCTACAGCCTCCGTGGGCTCCGCCAGTGCCGGAGCTTTCCCAGGCGGAGGCCGGGCCCCGACGGGCAGCAGCGGGCGGGCGGCGGGGGCCGGGGCCGGCGCGGAGCCCAGAGTGACTTCCCCAAACTTTTGCCCCGCTCCGACAAGGAGCTCTTCCGCCGTTTGCTTAGAGCCTCAGGATCCCTCCGGCCTGTGGGCAGGGACGGTAAGATCACAGATATAAATGATCCTGGAGAGAGTCGCGGAGTACCGGCTCGTCTGTTTTACCCCGCAACAGCCTCCCTCCGCCACCACCACCACCACCACCACCACCGCCACCAAAAAAAAAAAAAAGGTGTTAATTGCTGTAAAGTTTCCGAGCACGTGGATAATTTACTTTGACTGCTGAGTTTTAATTAAAAGCAAACTTATTTATGTTTCTGATGTTTATATTACGCGATTTAATTACGTTTAGAGGCAGCGTCGCACTTTTTTCCCCCCTTCCACCCTAAATCACATTTTCATTAAAGGTTTTAATAAGAAAACTCACTTGACCACTATTCATTATCTAGTCCCCTCCATGCACACAAGTTCACTTACCCATTCATTTATTCACTTACTCATTCCAGCAGATCCGCTGCAACTGCTGCTAGCAGGGATGTGAACACTCATAATTATTTGTCAAAGTCTGGAAAGTGTATTATCCCTTCTTCTAGTGGTAATTAGTTACCATAGCATCTAATACGTAAATGTGCCCAGAGCACACCATTAACAGTTAAGCGGAGGATTCAATTTAACACATGATTATATCTTTCATAAGTCATTACATTAGGAAAGCCAATGTCACTCATGCTGGGACAATCTAGGCTCCAAGCCGGGGTAAGGGGCCGGAGAAGGGAGCCAGGCTGGGCGGCGGGGACAGAGGGAGCTCCGGATGAGGCTGAGGGAGATCCCGGTTCGGTGGGGCGGTTGGAAACGGGGAAGAAGCTCTTTTGAAAGGGTACATGTTCATTTCTGGCTAAGTGATCTGTCAAGCTTTAAGGGGGGGCGGGGGAGCCTCTCTCCTCCCCCCAGCCCGGCACACATTACGCTCACATTGGCAAGACCTTCTCAGGGACTGGCCCAGTGGCTTCGAGCCGCTTCCCAGGGAGGATGCCCGGTGCTGCACGACAGGAGAGTGGGGCCAGGAGTGGTGGCACCTCTGCCCGGCACGGACCCCTCGCCCCCCTCCGAAGCAATCGAGGAGGAAGCGAGAGAGCTCAAAGTCGGGCGGCAGCGGTAGCCAGGGATGACAAAGATTTTCATTCCGCTGTCCCGTGGCTCCGAAGCTGAGGCAGGCGAGAGAGCGGTGAACACACAAACCGCTCCCTGTGCCACAGACCTCGCTCTCAGAACCGGCGAGGAGCTCTCCAGACCCTGACGCACACTTGGAACCCTGCCCCCTGCCCACAGAAGCCGGGAGGCAGGGCATGGGCTACCCCCAGCCCCTTGCCTTCTCCACACCTTCGGTCCTGGCCTCTCCAGGAGTTTGCTGGGACCTGGCTTGTCTTCCCCCACCCCACGGCTAGGCAAAGCCGAGCAGAGCCCGCGCCTTCCAAGGGAACCTCTCCGGGAAGGAAGCCCGCTCGGTAGCCAGAGACATTAAGCGGTAAATATTGTAGCAAATGTGTCCTGCGATGTTATATGCACGAACACACACTCACACAGACACACACACAGGCACGCACCACGCCAAGCTGGTGGCGGTGGTTAATTCCTAATCAGAATGATGGACAGCAGAGACAGAACAATACAAACTAATGGCTGTGTTGCTGATCACTTTACCCCTTGATTAAAGACACCCAATTATGGCGCAGAACAGTGTCGTAATTATGTTCCTTAATCACATCCAGGAGGTTTAATTGCCTTAACGATGTGTTTCATTAAATGAATTTAGGTATTATAGTCGACAGTTTTCATACACAGTTGTTTTCAAATTAACATAATATTAGACATCGTCATGGAAATTGTTTTAATAATCATAATTAGACGCACCCAGCCTTTGTCTAGTAAATGCTGAGAGACGCTTCTCCTTGCGCCTGGGGGCTGATCTGCCCACCCTCTCTGGGCTGCCTTCCCACAGCTCCGTGGCACTTTACAGTTATGTTTCCTGAAAAGTTACAGGTTCTGATTAATCTTTTTTGATGGGAAGTGGAGCAGAAAATATTTATCCCCTTCCCCCGCCTGTGGTGCTGCCGTTGGGAGAGGCGGCTCCGCGGACACTCGGCGCCGGCCCGGGCCGCCCGAGGGGAGGGGGGAGCCGCAGGACCGGGACCCCCGGCCCTGGGCTTAGCGCCGAGCAGACAGCCGGGGGGGGCTCCCTGCTTCCCCTGCCCTCGGGTTTGGGCAGGGCGGAGGGTCCACGAGGGGAGGGGCGGCTCCAAAACTCGGCGGGTTGGGAGGAGGCGGGGGGGCGGTCCTGCAGCGTACCCCGCGGCACATCCAGCCCTCGGCTCGGGGCGGGCGTGGAGCCGCGGGACGGGCGGGCAGGGCCCGGAGCTGCCCAACGGGGGCCGCCTGCCACGGCAGCGGCAGGAACGCAGAGAGGAAGGAACTTCTCGCCTCCCTGCCTGGGACACCCGGAGCCGGGAGTAGGGGAGGTGACGGGGAGGATATTGGGGCGCGCTCAGAGCAAGGCAAAGGAAAGAAAACTGCCCACCCCCACCATCCACCTCCTTAGATCTGGATAGATATGCTTAACAAAGCACAGCGTAACACAAGCGTTTGTTCAAAATATTTTAATAAAGATTCTTTCCGACATAGATACACATACAAACGATCGTACATTGCTGTCATAATCTGATTGACCTATTTAATATATATCACTCTTTACACATCCGTGACCTGCCAACAGATCCATCATGGCTCCTATTTTGCCATCCAACCTGACAGTCCGAATTTGTATTATCTGCAAGTAGTGGAAAATAGCAGGACTCGTTTTTGAAAAGAAAGAAAAAAAAAAAAAAAAAAAAAAAAGAAAAAAAAAAAAATATCTTGATTTACAAATGGCAGAGAGACAGCCACCCAGCCATGCAAACTCAAACTGAAGGCTCACTTTGGGTAAATAGCTACTTCTTGCTTTTCATCTCTCATTTTTCTTAAAACCAAAAACAAACAAACAAAAAACCTCAAACAAAATCACAAACCAAAAACCCGCCCCCCAGATCCCCTGAAAAAGGAAGAGAAGAATGCCACGCGTTCTGTAAATTAGCCTAAAGTATTTTAAAGTATTTCAAATTAAATAATCATCCACAGTCAGAATAATTTACATACACATTAAAAGCGGTTTAAATTATACCTTCGAAAACACAGCGCCTGGGAAAACATTGGCTTGGCAAGTGTTCTTGTAGCAGCTTTTGCTCTGATGCCTTGTAAAAGTAAATAGTTATTACCTGTTATAATGCAAAGAATGCCCTTTCAAAAATCAGTTGGTTGAGCAATTAAGAATACACTTTTCCTGTAATTTTTGGACTGAAGCAATTTATTAAAGCTCAATTTAAATACAGGGATGATGCAACTTAAAATCCAGATGACCTTTCATAAACCTAAGTAGCTCGGATACATCAACATTTCTGGTTATATGTTGTTGGCAAATAAATGTTTTAAACACTTGGCACACAGTTTAAGTTAATCCATAAACAGAATTTTAGAAGCATTTAAAGTAACTGCACATAAGACCCATGACCTTAACACATGATAAATATTGTTGGCGTGGAAGGGTCATTTTAAAGAATAACAAATAAATAGCATGTCTTGTTTATACATCATTGCAAAGTGGAAAGAAACAAGGTGCACATAAATATTTCTTTTAAAAATGCGATACTTTCAGCCACACGGAATAGGGGTTTTGATCGGTTAATTTTTTGTCTTTTTTTTTTTTAACTCTCTCGATTTTTTTTAAATCACTCTCACCAAACTTTGCGCATTTTCACAGGATCAAAGTTTAGAGACGATAAAAAATACGAAGTCTTCCATAGCAATGGTCCAGTCTCTTTGTTTCTGCGAGTCACTTAAATAATAAGTTTACATTTCAAGTTTGTTTGTTTCCTGGCTCAGAATAATAATAATAATAATAATAATAATAATACTGCTAATAATAATTAATTAAAAAAAAAAAATCTATGTTCAAGTGCCCTCTCTGATTTGTCCCCGGCGACAGCCCCGGCTCCCAGCCCGGCCTGCTATTTCCCGGCCTCTCCTTTGTCCGGACTCGCAGCGAGCCCCCCCGGCGCCCCCCGGGCCGGGCCTTCCTTCCTCCCCGCGGCACCCCCGGCCCCGCGCCCCCTCCCCGCCGCCGCACGCACGCTGGCTCCCGTCGCCGTCCCGTCTCGGCGGCACCCGAGGAGAAGAGCGAGGCGAGGCGAGTCCGGGCAGAGGGCGGTGAGGGCCGGGCAGCGGTCAGTCCCCCCGCCGCCTCCGCGCCCCCCGGCCCGGGACCGGACCGCCGGCTGTCGCCGCTCCCCGGGGCCGCGGCGGCGGCGGGGGGCGGCCACGGCGGCGGCGCTTAAGGCTTCTCCGTGCACTGTTTGCAGAGGCTGGAGGAGACGCTGTTGAAGATGGCACATTTCTCCGGGCAGGAGGTGGCGGGGGGCAGCCCGGCGCTGAAGGGGTAACCGGCCGCCTGCTCGTAGGCGCCGAGGGCGGGGTGCAGCGCCGCCGCCGCTGCCGCCGCCGCCGCGGCGGAGCTGGGCAGGGAGGCGGCCGAGATGGCCTGGCCCTGGTTGAGATAAGCCACCAAGCGCCGCATCTCCTCCAGGGCCTGCGCCTGCATCAGGATGTAGTTCTTGGCCAGGAGGAGCGTGGCGATCTTGGAGAGCTTCCGCACCGAGGGACTGTGCGCGTAGGGGATGACCGCCCGCAGCTCGTCCAGCGCGTCGTTCAGGTCGTGCATCCGCCGCCGCTCCCGCGCGTTGATGTTCAGCCGCAGCGCCTTCTGCTCCTTGGACTTCTTGCTGCCGCCGTGCCCGTGGCTGTTGGAGCAGCTGCCCTCGGCCGCCTTCAGCCCCCCGCCCCCCCCTCCGCCGCCGCCCGCCGCCGGCGAGGCGACGCGCGGGTCCCCCCCGGCGCCGCGCAGCACCAGCTCGCAGCGGCCGTCGCTGTCGTCGTCGGGGCTCTGCTCGCCGCCGCTGCTCTCGGCCACCGAGCTGCGGCTGGCGCTCTCGCCGTACTTGACGCAGACGGAGCCCGGCGGCAGCGCCAGCGGGTCGCCGCCGACTCCGGGCTGCAGCAGCGCCTCGGGCTCCGACGCCTCGTAGCAGGCGAGAGGCGAGGGCTGGCGGTCGCGGGGGTGGGAGAGGTCGAGCCCCGGGGGCGAGCGGAAGGCGGACTCCATGCGCTTGGCCGAGGCGGCGAGGCTCTTGTGGAAGAGGTCCTCTTCTGCGGGCAGCCCCAGCGCCCGCTCCATCGGCGCCCCGCTCGCCTCCGCCTCCTCCGCCCCCCTCAGTTCCCGGCCCGCTCCTCCAAGGCTCCGCTCTGCGGCGGGCGGCTCCCCGGCGTCCCGCTGGCAGAAATCGTTTCGCGGCTCCCGCTGGGGCTGCGCCGTGCCCGGCGCCGCGGCTGCCCCTTCTCTGGCTCCGGCGGCGGCTCGGACTGCGGCTCCGGCGGCTCCGACTGTGGCTCCGGTTCGGGCGGCGGCTCCGGCTCGGGCTGCGGCTCCGGCAGCGGCTGTGGCTCGGGCTGTGGCTGTGGCTCCGGCTGCGGCTCCGGCTCGCCCTCAGCAGGCGCCGTGCTGGGGCATTGTGCGCTGCCAGTGGAGCCGCTTCCACCGTTTATCTTGCTTGGATTCACCTTCAAGAGATTTCCGGACCCATCAACCAGCAGCCGCCGCAGACGGGGGAGTCTTTTACATCATTATCTCTGAGAGTAGGTTATTATGAAGAAGACTCGCCTGTTGGGACAGAGCTTTCTACCCAATCAGGTTAACGTTTTAATTAATAGGATTAAAACGGTAACAAACAATCCCAGGCGCTATCTGGCCCTGAGTCTGAATAGTTTCTTTTCCCAGGTCTGAAGACAGGCAGCAGCTAGAGCTTTATAAGAGGCGCCTGCTCCATTATTCTCCCTGCCATCTGTATACACAGCTTAACGCATATGTTTGCAAGACGTTGTGTCCTGTTAGTAACCCAACAACTGCCTTTAGCTTGACATGTGTGGCGACTTTCACTCATCAATGAGCACACTAAAAGCCCTACTTAGATCGAAGGATGTTCTTTGCCTCCTTCAGCAAATTACAGCCCTGCACTGCAGAAAAGCCCACTTCAACACTTCTCCTTCCGAGTGCTGCCAGCAGACTTCTGCTAACTTAGCCGTGGAGTCAGGAGTGACACCCTCTCCCCCCAGCCCACCCCCCCCCCACCTTTACATTAACTTATAGCTCCCCCCCCCCCCCACCCGTCTTCCCAAAAAGCATCGCCTGGGAAAGAAAAACATAAAATTAACCCCCCCCGAAGCAACTCCAGACGTCGTGCCCACTCCTGCCCACCGTCAAAGTCCACCTTGCTTCCTTGGTAGGCGGGTGGTCCCCAGTCCTCCCTCTCCCCACCCCAGACTCCCCCCCGCCCCCCCAAACAAACGGAGACCAAACTACAGGGAGGTTCCCCTCCTCCTTCCCTTATCCCTTTTCAAGTAGCAGATTGCTGCTCGCGAGTGATTATCCCCCGTGTCCCTATAAAAAACATAAAACCCCATCAGTTACCTTGAAAATGAACGGATCTGGGGAAGAGAGAGGGCGGGAAGAGAAAGGGCAAAACCCACCAAACTTTTAAAAATTTATATTTTACTGTGACTGACCAACTCTTTGAAGGTCCGTGCCCTCCTGCCTCCCTCCAGCGAGCCCGACTCGGCGGGAGCACCCCCGCTCTTCTCCCCAACGCTGGGATGCCGCCGCTGGTGTCAGGCCAGGCGGCCTCAGTCATCCGATTACCCCGACCCCCTGCTCTTCTCCCGGGGCTTCTCCTCGGGGCCGGGAATACTCTCCTCTGCACTCTTCCAAAAGCTGAAGTGGAAACCCGAGGGTCGGTCTGAATTTTGTCCCACTACTCCTCTGATGCTTGAGGCAAGCAGCTCGCTCTCGCCTTTCTGTTAGCACTCAGAGTACTTAGTGGCAGGTTTTCATTCTTATGACATCAGTAAAAAACAATATTTCCCAACACTTCCAAATCATTCTTATGTGGCAGGATTACTGAAGGCTATGAAATTTTTTGGTTTCTCTGGTTTCATTAAAAACCTTTTAATTGTGTCTTTCGGAGTTGGCCCCAGGTGTTGGACTCTTTTCATTACATTTTGCTCTAATGTGATGAAATTCTAATTCTCTCCTTACCATATGGTTAAATTTCCCCACTGAGAATTAGTTGAAAAAGGAGAAATAATCTATTAATCTCTGTAATAGATTCACAAATGAGGTTTGCCACAGAACCCGTTTTTGAATGGTAATATCAGAACAGTTGGGTGCCTTGTTTCAGGAAAGAAAGGACCAGGCGACAACAGAAAACGTTTGAATTTTCACCTGGAAAGAATGAAAAGAAGCCAAGCTGCAGATTTCAGAGTAATTGACTGAGATTTCATCTAGCGAGGACATGACTACAATACAGACCTTCCTCACCTCATGTCTCCGGATCAGAGGCGAACATACAAGCCGAGCCTTCCGAAGAGGGAGGGTCTCACCCCCCGCCCCCCAGCCCCATTTGGCTGCTGCGTTTGTCCCTGGTCGCCGTCCAAGCGCACAGTCACCGAGCGCCTCGCTCCCCTCCCCCCTTCCAAGGGATGGATGTCACCGTTAACCTCTATCATTATTAATCCAAAGGCATTTTAGGTTTATTGTTTTTCAATTAGCAACTTCATTTTCCCCGGGATCATAAACAAAGGGCTTTATGTTCGCAACAGGGATTTGGGGTTTTTTATTATTATTATTTAATCTGTTTAATATCTAACTTGTAAAACTCGTGTGGTCACTTAAGGATGACGGATACTGTTATTATAATTTGATGGCTAGTGGGAACATTTCATTCCCCTCATCTTATTTCTTCGAAGACAGAGGGCTCCGGCTTGATCTCTCCCGCTGATCTGTGGGTTCACTAGCACTATCGCCCCGTTTTTTTGTGCAACTTTTGGGGGCGGCGTACACCGCCTCTCCGCAGGCGGCGGGGCCCGTCGGTCCGGGGGTGCTGCGGCCCCCGAGGTTGCCCCGAGTGGCGAGGGATGCTGCCGGGCCGCGCCGTCGGGGCGGGGGAGCGGGGCCACTGCGGCCACCTCCGCGGCAGCCTGCTTTCTCCCTCGGCTGCGTCCGCTCAGATTTGCCCTCTGCGCCTGAAATCGTCCTCTCCACCTAAGTTTTTTCTGCTCTTCCCTGTCCACCGGTCAGTCTGCATGATCTGCACCTAGACCTGTTCTTATTCTTTTACCTGCTTCAACCCGTCTTTTCAACCACCTCTCTTTTCCTTTCATTTCTCTTCACTCTTTCCTTTCCCTCTCTACTGGGTCTGTTCTCTGTTCTTGAGACATTAATCCCTTCGTCTTGCCGATGTGCTCATCTGTGACTTGTCGTGCTCTAAAGATGCCAACTTTCTTTACAAACTTTATCTTGAGGGAGGTGTGGGAGGGAGTTCGGAGAGCAAAGTGAAGGGGACGAAAAGAGATCCCCTCTCGCTTTCCCTGGACCCGCCTGTTGTGATCCGCCTCTCCCCACCTCACGAAGTGGGCTGTTTAATAGTCTACGGGAACTTTAGTTTGGAAGCAAGCAGAAGAATTTATAGAAGCTTTAAATGCGGCGCTTATAAAAATACCGAGGAATGGTCTTTGAGGTTTATGCACTCGTAAACTTTTTGCTGATTGCTTCTGGGAAGTTGTCAGGCATTTAACACTGCGTTTATCTTACAGCGCAATGAAAACACATCTGCCCAGAGTCTCGTTACCTGGTTTAATTGTACCGCAGCCCTCTGCCACCAGCTCCTCCACACTTGGGTCATTATTTCGGGAAATGAGCAGCCCGGAGCCGAGCTGCAGAAGGGCTGCGCCGGCCGCCCCGGAGCATCCCCCAGGTTCTGCTGTGAGCGGCCGGGCACGGGCCGTCCTGGGCGGGCAGGGAGGCAGGGGCAGGGGGGCAAGGACGCTGGAAGATCTCAGCATACAGATGAGAGCGGACAGCACGGAGATTGCTGATTTTCTGTGGCGTATTTAGCAAGACCTGTTCGAGAGTTATTTTGTTCTGCTCTCCACCTGTGAGAGAAGTAAATTTTCCTTTCCCCTCTTCCCAGGGCTGAGTTTGCAGAAAAGTTTCCGTGATGTAAGACACTTTCCAAATTTTGCCGTCAGACGCCTAAGAGCTGAATGCAGACAGATTTTAGTCAGGTGAAGTTAGTCCCTCCCTGTCTGCTCTGAGCAGAGGTACGGAGCCTGCCTGCTGCAGTCGGACTCTTCCGCAGCAAGAGGAGGGCTTGGAGTCTTCCGCAACTTTCCGGTCCTTCTTCCAGTGTCTCAGCCCGAAGTCTCTTCTGCCTCAGACACGCTGAGCCTGAAGGAGATCAGAGCCGAGCGCCGAGTGCAGCAGGGGCAGCCTCCATGCAGGATCTGCCCGGCTTTTCCAGCACTAAGTCAAGTTTTCGAGAGCGCTTTCCTTCGCCGCAAATGCAGCTGTGTTTTCTTCTCTGTGCAGAAAACTTTATTTAAGTTCAAGCTGTAGGAAAAAAAAAAAACCCAGTGAAAAGAAATAAAATTACCCTCCCCACCGCATGCGCTCGTGGTGCAAACATCCTCAGAGGTGCCACCCTGCTCACACGCAGCCCCAGGAGGCCGCCGGACTCGCCTGGGAGCTGTTCCCAGCTCGCCGGGGGCTCCGGGTGGCGGGCAGGAGGCCTGTAGGGATGCAAAGGGAGCGATGCTCTCAGCCCCGGGGACGCCCGGCGCAGCTCCCCGGTGCCAGGGGGAGCGGGCAGCACGGGGGGACGTGGAGGGTGCGTGTATACAGCCGGGCCTGGGGGGCTTTGGTGTGACGAGGGGCTGCGAAACGGAGGCAAGCACTCCCTCCGTTCCTGGTCCTTAGCGGGAGGACAAAAACGGCATTGGTGAGCTTGACCCACAGCGCAGCGAAGTTGAGGCTTCTTGGGGTGAGGAACGACAGCCTGATACCCCGGCTCTGCTCCTCTGGAGTGACCTCTAGAGGAGTAAAGGAAATTCTGGAGGGCTGCAGAGAGATGAAGGGCACCTGAGGATTCCCGCGGAGACACGCCGGTGTCCGCGGGGTCCCCTTCGGGCTCCGCGGGGACCGACCGGCCCCGTCCCCGGCCGCTGAGCTCCCGATCCAAAATCCACAGCACCATCTCCTGGGCTGCGGGAGAAGTGCATGGCCCTCCTCGGAGGCGGCAGAGCTGGTGGCAGTGGTGGAGGGAAGGAAGGGAAGAAGCCAGAGAAAATGACAAGAAAATGTAAAAAGAAATTACATTGGAACTAAAAAACACCTTCAGCGTTTTTCGGGATGGGGAGATAATGAATTATTCCTTTGGTGTCCCTTCTGAAACTGAAACCTGTGGGCTGTCTGTGCTTGAACAGGAGTCAGGAGGCTATCAGGAGGTGTTTTCTGTTAAATTATAGGGACACACTAGGACGTGGATGTATTGAAACCGATTAGGATGGAAGAGTCTGATGCTATTCCCATTTCAGAGATAACACAGGGCATATAGACAGTGACAAATTCACTCAGTCATTACACGAGGTTTGGTGGGGGGATGCGGAGAATGACTGGAAGTCCTATCACACGCAATATCGCTCGCTTTGGGTTTGGGAAGTTGGAGATACTTCCCTTCCTTTAATTCCTTCCTGTCTTAATGCCGTTCCTTCATGACGGCCGGAAGGACCGGCATGTCCTGAACGTAATGAGTGACTGCCAGAAGTCATGACCGGCCTGACTTACGGACGGCTGGAAGGACGGAAGTAGTGTAATTACTCCATCACTTCGTTCTTAGTCCTTCATTAATTCCTCCTTCTTCAGTCCGTCGTCTCTTCAGTCAATTCCTTCCTGTACTTCCTCTTCCTTACCTCATATACTTTCGTCATCCTTCCCTGTTCCTCCTTTTCCTTTCTTCCTTTCCTTCCTTCATCCTTATTCCTCCGCACATTACTTCAGACATTCCGTTCCTGCACATTCCTTCAGCACATTCTCCTTCATTAAGCACAATTCCTGACGCACATCTCCTTCCTTCCTTCGAACATTCATTCATCCCGCACATCTTACTACGCACCATTCCTCCTTCCTTCGTCCGCAAAATTCCTTCATTCCGTTCCTTATTAGACATTTCATTCCGTCGAAAGTCTTCATTCACACATTCATTCAGTCCTTCCGCAAATTTCACTTCAGCAAATGTTCACGTCGCACTTCATTCATTTAATTCAGTCCGACCAATCTTTCCTTATTGCGGAAGATCGGAAGGGAGCGGACCAGGATAGAACAGGCGGCGACACAGGGGCCAGCCGAAAAGGAAGGAGGCAGGAAGGGCAGGAAGGAAGACGAAGGCAAGGCAGGCCGGCAGGTGTACGGCGCGTGGCAAGGCGGAAGGCCTGGACGGCAGGCCGGACGGAGTCACGAAGGAGGCTACGTGAAGGAAGGGGAGGAAGGGGCAGGTACAGGACGGACGGAGGCCTTGCCGGTCCTTCTTCATTCTCCTGGCTGCTTCTTCCTGGCAGCGGACTTCCTTCTCCGCACACAAGTGTTCCCGCCCTGCGCACGTAACAGGCCTTCACGCACATCCTTCGCAACAATCCTTCCGCACATGGCCTTCCGTCCGCAAGTCATCAGGTCAGCACAGGAATGGAGGGAAGACAAAAGGGGCAGGCAGAACAGGCCGGTCCTGCAGCAAAGGCCGGCGAACATGAACGGACGCACATGGCCGGCAGCACAGTCCGGCCGGCCACAAAGGCCGGGCAGGAAGTGCCTTCAGAACACAGCCGGCCTGACGCACAGGCCGCCGGGAACGGACGGACGGCGCCGCCGCACAGTACGGGGCAGCCAAATGGGCGCAGGACAGGCACAAGAAGAAAAGTCCTGGACGAAAAGGCCGGCGGGCAGGACCACGGGGGACAGGCACGGACAGGGGGAAACGCAGGCTTGGGGCGTGAATAGGGGCCCTAGGCCACCCTTTCAGGCCAAGCGCAATTACCACGTACGGGCAAACAGAGGGGGTCCCGGGGGAGATAAAATAAAGGGGGGGAACGTGGGAAAGGACGAAAGGCAGGGGAGAATGGGGGAGGAAACAAGGAAGGGGCAAGGGACCTAGGGCAAGGAACGGGGAAGGTGGACAATGGAAAGGAGAAGCCCAACAGGCAAGAGATTAAGTGGAAAGCGGATACCGCGGAAAGGAAGGAAGGGTGGGAAGGAAGGAAAAGGGTAAGTCAGGAAACACGGAAAGGAAAGGGCAAGGAACGGATCAGGAACGGCAAGGAACGGAAATTTGCAAAGGAAAGGCAAAGAAGGAAGGCAGGAAAGGAAAGGAAGGAAAGGAAGGAAAACGTGAAAGGAACGGAAAGGAAAGGAAAGTGAAAGGGAAAGGCAAGTCCGGGAAAAGAGAGGCAGATGGTTCATGTGGGTGGAGGCCCGCAAGGACAGTAAGGTGAAAGGAAAGGACAGGAAAGGAACCGGAAAAGTACACACGAGAAAGGACATGAAATGTCAGTGACAGGCAAGTGTTCAAAGGACAAGTGCCAGTTAACCAGTCCGTGGTACGAGAAAGCTACCTTATGCTCTAAGTCAATTACTTCACTTTAAATTCCTTACCGTCCCTTACCACTTCATTACCTTCACTTCCCTAACTCTCCTTCCCTTCACTTCCCTTCCCTTACCTTTCCCTCCCATCCTTCCCTTCCCTTCCCTTCCCTCCCCTCTTTTATCTTTCATTTCCCTCTTTTGTTTTCTTTCATCCTGACACGTGAAGCTCCTTAGGCCCTTCCAAGATATTATCTATTAGGACACAGTTTCCCCAGTCAGCGTGCTTCCACCCACAATGAAATGCTGGCTGAGTCTTCAGCATGAGCAGGGGCCAGAGCTATGGCATGTACAGGTAAATACTCCCTGTCTGGGCTTTCCCTTTCAGTCTGACTAATTTCTTTGTAGTCGAAAATCCTTTCACTGTAAGGAAGTGCCCACGAGCTTATTCATCCCAACTTGTATGAATAGTCTATAGATGTCTTTTGCAGTTAATATTTCCTCACGCAACTTTCTATAGGCTTTTGCTTTTGCTTCCAGCTTCTGAACTCCATGCCAAGTTCCTTTTATAGGTTACTGAAGTACTTAAATCTGAAAGCAGTAGGTGAGAGGCTATATCCACAGTATTATACTGAGAGAGAAAATCACTACACTTCCCCAGGTACATGCCACGATGTCTCTGTGTTAGAAGCCCAAAAAGTACATTGGATTTTTTTTTTGGTCACATGACTAGATACTATTAATTAATGAAGCCCATACATTAATATTTGTTAGTAGGCCACATATATTGCACTACTCGTCTTCACTCAGAACCACCTTGTGCAAATTATAGGAAGAAAAATACTTTGAATGCCTTCTTACCATTCCGTATAAAATCCATGCTGTTTATTGGTTGGGCTCCATTCTCCCCTAAGTGTTAAGAGTTTTACCTGTTTAATATTTTTTTCATAGATTATGCAGACTGAAGTAGGCCTACAAGGAATGGTAGATGGCAGGTTCACTCTTTCTCTCCTATTTCTCTCCTCTTCCCTTGCATTTTAAAAGATCAGTACCATCTCCTTTTCTTTTCAGATCCTTAGAGCTCAAAATTCTCCAGGAGCACCTACACTATTATCCAAAAAATTGAAGAAGAAATGGAAGGACACAAGCACTGCCACTAAGCAGAAATTGTACCAAACTTACTTGTAAAAGCCATGTTAAAATAACCGAAAGAAAGACCAGGATAGAATATGCTGCAGCTAATTAATGCATTAAGACCCATATTTTGCTGCAGTAGGCACCACCTTCCAAGCAGGATCTCAGCTGTGAGAGCAAGCATTGTGGGATCAGGTAGACGGGAGATTCCAGTCTCATCTGAAACAAGAGCGCTGTCTAAGAGCTGCAGGCAGATCGTTCAGTCTCTGAGCAGTGTGGCTATTTGCTTCCTGATCTCGGGGCCTCGCTTGTATTGCTCTGTGCAAAATCCCAGTACAGTAATTGAACGCAGGAAACTCTGGAGGATAAATAATTTTTTTAATTAAAGCAGGAAGGTGTTGTTTGAACTTGCTGCTTCGTTTAATGAAGGTTGTTATTGCTTATTTAAAATTATACACACACTGGCACCAGTTGTGCATGTGGAGTTTAACTAGTGGAGAATGCTTGGGGGATTAATTCTACCCCTTATCTTGGATCTTTTTGGACTAATGATTCTGCTCTTATGTTATCCTGTGTTCAGAAGATCTTAGTTTACTCATGTCTTTCTTTGTAAAATGAGAGATTAATGAAACTCGTACAGAAGTTCTCTGTGGTTTTACTAAGCAAATATCATTACGTTTTTATAATGTTTTTATAATGTGTGTCCATCACTAACCATTTAGCGGAAATGTAACCTTTAAAAATTATGTGATTCCAGACCGTCTTAAGGAGTTTGGGACAAACCTTGGTAGAAAGCTTACTAATAGGAGAAAAAACTAAATGCACCAATCCTATGTTGCTATGATTGTAGCCAGTAGGGGTACATTCTTAAGGCACTGA